>OX467719.1:16373771-16781271 GCA_950111635.1 Agelastica alni | reverse complement strand
TTGAAAAAAAAATTTCAATTGTTACAAACAATTGAAAATAGCTCCCGCTTATGAAATGATAAGAAAAAGTTTGAAAGAATATGGTTGACATAAACAGAATATTTTTAATGACCATTATAATTTGTTATAAACAATTTAAAATCGTTTTTTTATAATAATTTAAATAATAATAATTATAACAAAACATAGGGTCTTGTTTTATTCTTTCCACTGGGTAGTTAGTCCTGGGTCGCACCCAGACCACTGATATTTTAACATTGATGTTAGTAAATCAATTTAGGTATTTTTTAATTACTTTTAAAATGGTATATTCAATTGCAGAACGTATTGAGATTATTTCAATATTTATTGATAAGACAGTATGACAGAAAAAATTGACACATTATCAAAACATAGGCGTTGCATTTCATCTTTAAAAGAGGTGTTGCATTTTAAATTAATTTAATTTTTTTTTGTAAATATATTAAAAACATAGATGATCCATAGGCCTTATTGCTCCATCTAAATGCCTTTCCAATGATGTTCCACACATGGTACATTCCCTATTTTAAATTAAGGGGTTGGGGAAGTAAAAGGGAACAAAAATCGACGTGTTTCAGCAATTCCTTAAATTCTTATGAATACTGACATATATCGGAGTGGACTGTTTTCTGTGGCCCACTCTGTATACTGATCCTTTTGTTAAAATTACTTCCGTAACGAACCTCGTGAAAAAAATTGTTTAGTACAAGATCATAAAATAAATTTATTTTTTTAAATTCGACCCACCTGAAAATATTATGATCCCCTCCATACTGGGACGTGTTATTATATTTCGGTTTTTCATGATCAGTTACCGTCAATTCGATGTTCTGATCGTTTTCTGGACCATCTTCCAATATACTATTTTTAATTCCATAGTAAAAATACATAATTAATCCTAATGTCATCCACGTCGTGAACCTAACCAAGGTTAAAATGGACAGCTTCATTATTAAGTAGATGTTAACTGTTATTGCTACTACTGGAATAAATGGAAGGCCTGGCGTCATAAACATCAAGGTGTTTCTGAAAAATATATTTGAAACATCATTGAAAGGGTAATTTATCTCACATAAAATGGATGTGACTTTTACCTTGTTTTTATTTCGTTAACAAAATAATTATGCATACAGGGCATATACACTCTCGACAGTACCAGAAAACCGTCCATACGAGTACAACAACCATTCATTATAATTGTGATTTTACCAAACAGAGATACCTCTGATATATTTTAAATGTTAATTAATTTATACATAAAACATCAACTTATTGTAAATGGTCATGTTCATGTGTACATAAAAAAAAGTAAGATACGACGTTTTTTTAATAAAAGAATTAAAGCCACCACGGAGTTTCATTTCCTTCCATTCTAGTCAGGAAACATCTCTACAAATGTATAGTGTAAAAAAATGTATACAGTGTGATGGATTAGTGTAAAAATAAGTAAAATGCAACAGTACTGTACCTATTTTGAGGTTTTCTTGAAATCATTAGACAAATGGCAATAATCGCGAGGAAGAAAAGCCATAGAAAAAATGATGTAGCAGTATTCATGTTGTCCATTCCACAGACGACGATAAGATCAAGAATTATTATTAAAATGTATAGATTGCCAACCATTTTCATTACAAACATTCCAGATTCCTCGGTAGCAGGACCAGTATCAACCCATGGAAATATCGCTGGGCATAGATAGGTTGCTGCCTGAAAAATAACACATTCGTTAGAATATAATAATAGCGTGTCTCTACGACTATCGTATTCTACATTAATTACATATTGATTATAAATTGATAAATAAACATTATTTCAAGACACTAACAATATTATAATGTAAAAGATATTTTAAAAATATTAATAAAAAAAATCCTTACTTGAAGTCTTCTTCCTATGTATCCCAAACTAGGTCCAACGGTTGCCCCCACGACTCCTCCTGTACTAGTTGCACTACCCCCTCCGTGAACAGTACCTATACATAAATATAAGATTTGAAAAAATCTAAAATTTAACTAATGTTTTTAACGAAACATATTCCTAATTTGTATACAGTTGTTCCGTTCCCATAAAAGCGCTAAGAATTCGTATATTGTTATTTGAATATTGCCGCCATAAATAGACGGGAGATATATTTCTCTTATAAACTGGCTGCATGGGATGTACAGCTACCCGGCATGTGCGACTTTGGGGATGAACGACACAAACTAGGGAACCTTTTTCTCTTTTCGACTCAACCGTTGCTGAAGAAACATCGACCACACTCTTTCTCAAAACAACCTCTCGTACCACGTCGACCACCGTCGTCATTACTCACTTCTACTTAATTATTAAACTCAAATACACAGTCCCATTACTCTCTCGCAACAATAGTATGTCTCCGTAAGTTAGTTCATACCAATTATCAGCTTTTGTCTTGTACACAATGTTTTTTAGACATCCCCGGAAAAAATAGTCTAAAGGCAATAAATCGGAAGATCTGGCTGGCCACTCAATTGTGTCTCTTCTTCCAATCCACCTGTCTTCGAAAACTGCATCACCACACTAAAGTGTGGTGATGCATCATCCTGCTGAAACCATTTAAATACTTTGGTCCGTTCAAATTGCCTTCTACAAAGAATGGTCCAAACAGTGGTGCCGATAATACCTTCTCAAACATTAACTTTTAAAGGCCTTTGTATTCTATGTACCCGCATCCATCTAGGATTAGTATCACTCCAAACTGTACAGTTGCGGCAATTAACTGTACCATTTAACATAAACATGGATTCATCAAAAAAGACTATCTTACTCGTAAAATGAGGGTCTGCATCAGAGTTTTAAAAATTTTTATTTTAGCAATAGCGTTACTTTATAAGGATAAAACTTATTCTTTTTAATCATGTTATAGACGGATCCCATACTAGCATCATGTTATAATGCAGTTTTCCGAATAAATGTAAAAGGATTTTCTACAAAACTTTGCATAACGTCCAACGATTTATGGACCTACTTTTTTAAAAGGTTTCACAATCCTCAAGACAGCAGTTTTGTTAATTTGGTTGCGGTTTGGATACGTATCATTAAATAAGTAAGCTACCTCATCATAAGTTCTTTTACGATCACCGTAACCTCTCATCATAAGAATCATTATTCTGACCTGTTCGGTAAACGTACTTAAATTTTAAAAGTAACTAATTACAATAAACTCCTTTTACTAATGACAATGAGAAATAATACATGACATTTAAAAACAATTAATGGTAAAAAACCTACTACTTTTTTGACATAAATTTTTTTTTTTATTTTAGTTTCCAACCACTGTAACTTTAGAACTATTAAAGGTAGAATTATGCGGTTTTAACGGTTGTATTTGTAATTTTATTGATTATAAAAACTATAAATATATACAGGGTGTACTATTTAAAAATTTAAAATCTTTCCAGAAGAGGGCAGACGCACTCTGAACGATGAACCGGAGTGGGCTAAACAGCACGTTTGGCCTGCTCACTGGCCACATTGCACTAAGGGCGCACCTCTTCAAACTTAAGCTGGCGGCTGAGAAAAACTGCGAACTATGCAGCGAAGAGGAAGAGAGCTGCATACACTTTCTGTGTTGCTGCTCGATGCTAGCGATGTACAGGTACCAAACCTGCGGCCTCATGATAATGGATCTAAGTGCTCTAAATGAGACAGGGCCAACAGAAATCCTGCGGTTTGCCAAAACCAGCGGACTGGAATTCTGATGCCCTGAAGACACAGCGGTAGTCACAAAGTATCAAAGACCTAGGTGACATAGGTGCCTATACCAATGGCCCAACAGCAAAAATGTAATGTAATGTAAAAATGATGGAAAATATTGAAATAAAGTAATAAGTAAATAAATTCTTTCCTAAATTGTTTATGTCATCTCTTTAAGATTCATCCCATTTTTTGGTATTAAAAATCGTCGACTACAAAGTTAATTTTTAATTTTTGAAAGTGTAAACAAGACAAATAATACTTAAGCTATAATTAAACGAGTAATGGAATAAAGGTTTTATTTTTTCTTTTAATTAGTTTAAAGTTATTTTTACCATAAAATTTGTTCTCGGTCCTGTCAGAAACTAAAAATTGATCGTCTCTTCCAGAAAAATCTTCCTCGGGCTCATCTCCCCCGAATGTATCGTCGCTGTCTGGGGAACTGTAAATACAATATTAAACAGTAATTATAAAAAAGTACTTTTTTCTACGACCCTTTACAAAAAGACTTCACTTTTATGATTAGAATGGATTTTTTTACTTTACTTTATATCTATAGCATATTTCACGAATATACGGTGGTTTCGGATTATCGTTGGAAACTCGATAACCAGTATTTAACTGTACATTTAAGAAGTATTTTATTTTATAAGGGACTTTTTGTTTGTTTGTTAGCACAGTTAATTTTGCAACCAAAACTGTTCTTCATGACTTTATTTATTGTACATAATAGGTAAGTAATCCAAACAAATTTCACTAATTAACTAAGCTATTAAGCTTTAATTTGGCTTGTTGAATAATTTTTGTCATATTTTTAGAAAAGTAATTACTTATCCTGGATTATCATTGTAGTGGGTACTGACATTAAAATCGTATAGTACGATTTTTAAGTGACCATATCAATACTAAAAATCTGATATGTTTTAAATAAATGAATTGACTTGGCAATCGAACTAAACAATCTAATTTAGTATAATATGTACTACTTGTGAGATACATTGTGTTTTCCTGCAATGGCCAAGTCAATCTATTTATTTAAAACATAAAAGATTTTTAATATTGATATCGTCACTATAAGATGTTATTTACCTCCAAAAATCAACCACCAAATCGTCAAAAACATGTGCGCTTCACGTTTCAAGGCTCCACGCGTCGAATGGCGCCATTTTCAGCGTGACGGTTGTTTTAAATTTTGTCTATGGTGTGTGTGTGTGTGTGTGTGTGTGTGTGTGTGTGTGTGTGTGTGTGTGTGTGTGTGTGTGTGTGTGTGTGTGTGTGTGTGTGTGTGTATGCATGTGTATATGTGAGAGAGTGTGTGTGTGTGAGAGATTGTGTGTGAAAAAGTGTGTGTGTGAGAGAGTGTGTGTGTGTGTGAGAGAGTCTGTGTGTGTGTGAGAGAGTGTGTGTGTGAGAGTGTGTGTGTTGAAAAATCTTGTGGGCACGATATCTAGAGACAGATGCGGTAGGTCACTAAAACTTACAGGGTAGAAGTTTTGCCTGAAGGACAAGACCGAGTTGGAAGATGGGCCATAACGGTACATTACTTTAGGGAGCTGCCGTACAAAGTGATTTTTTTTTTACATTTTTAATTAATTTTTCATTTCAAACTAATTTGTATTTTATTTTGAATTTGCCATTGTCCAAAGTGGATTCATAATTTACCTTCTCGTGACTCTCCTCACCATCACCCTTTGGGTGGTTTGCGAAGGTAACGGCGAAGGAGACGGCGATGGAATGGGCGGTCCCAATGAAGCGTCAATGGCCTGTTTGAGTTGAGCAGGATGCAACTGGTTTCCATAAAGATTCTGGCCGCTTGGGTTTTCCGCTAAAGTTTCTTTCGTCGGGGAACTCCGGATCGGTGTTCTAAGGCTTTGGGGGAGCAGCTCCACCAAGTTTGTCGAGTGCGGTTGATATCGGAGAATTAAAACACAAGTTGAAACCAAAGTATAGGCCAGAAGGGTTCCTGAAAGTATTATTGGATCTATTACAGTATACACAGTATACATGCGACAATAAAGAGTGGCTTGGTAATAAATAATAATTCTAAAGTTAAAAAAAAAACAAAATTCGATGCACGTCTCAAAATTTAAAAGCGTCAAAGCTTTGCACTGTTGTCAAATTGTCACAAATATAGGAGAACCTAGAAACTGTAGAAAAAACTCGATGAATATGAGATATTCAGGGTGTTTTAATAAAAAAGGTGGCCCCGTCTTTAGCATAGGAAGAAAACTAAAAAATAATTGGGGTTTGCTTGGTAAAAAAATTTCGTGACGCCATTTGTTTTCAAGATAAAGGGTGCTGAAGAAAAAAACATCATACACATTTATTACGATTTTGCCGAAACTACTAGAAACATTGTAATGAAATTTTATACGAATATGTTTTAGAAGCTGATACATCCCATGAATTTGTTTTTATATTTGACTCACAGAGGACGCTAGTTACACGATTCGTACCAAGTAGTATTAAACATAACTTTTGTAACGTTAAATTTATTATTTAAAATTTCAAGTAAACTTAAACATCATTCAATTTTACACCAAAAAGGTATTCTTGGTAAAACTCAATACTGTGTACTGTTGTCGGAATATTTTGATTGCAGGTCATAGTTCTCTGGAAAAACTGATTTTGGAAGCTTTTTTCATTCTGTAGCAGCCCTGTAAAAGAAGAATTCTTGATGGAGATTGGTCCTTGTAGTGTCAATCATGAGAGTAAATGGGTGAGAGTGTTCAGCGTGCCGAGTTCTTCGGCCGAATGTGGCCAGTGGTGGTACAAGAGTTTTTATTTCTCTGGAGCATCTGCCATGGAAATATCTATAAAATAATGTCAGGTCTAAAATTCTTCTTCTATGTTCTAGTGGCTGAAGGGTATCTGTAAGAGTTAAGCTATTTATCAACCGAATAGCACTTTTCTGAATAGAATCTAGAAGAGAATGCCTTGGTGCTGAACCCCAAATGTGCAAGCAATACTCCAGTAGAAGTCGGATTTGAGCCTTGTACGTCGTCAACAGTTGATCAGGAGTAAAAAACTTTCTAGGTTTCCACAGAATACCTAGCCTCTGGCTTGCTGACTTTGTGATAATAGCAACATGGTCATACCAAGACATATTATTAGACACCGTGACTTCCAACATCGAGATGGAGGGACTTCATTCAAGGGTATTTCCGGACATTGTGATGAAATGATTTGAGGAATTCACTTTTTTGGAAAACGTGGTGCTTTGTGTTTTCTGGGCGTTGAACTGAACAAGATTGTTGGTTCCCCACTCGACGATTGCTTCAAGATCGCTATTGATGAAATCAACCTGTTCCTGCCTGAGTCTATTTGTATCATTAACCGAAAGTGATCGATAGTATGTGAAAGTTGAGACAAGTGTGCTGTCGTCTGCGAAACTGTTAATGGGGTTCGTGGTGGTTTTCAAGAGGTCGTTGATGTGAAAAAAATATGGTGGGGGACAGAATGGAACCCTGGGGGACCCCGGCATTGGTTTTTAACACATCAGAAGAAATACCGTCAACTGCCACATGTAAGGAGCGATCTTGCATGAAGCTCAAGAGCCATTGGCGCAGTTTGGTTGGGAGACCGTAGGCAGATAATTTGCTTAACAATGCCTGGTGCCAAATGCGGTCAAAGGCTTTAGATATACCAACTTCTCAATAGTGTTTGTCCAGAGCTGAGCATAAGCCAGCAAATCTCCAGTAGACCTAAGTTATCGAAGTCCATATTGTCTGTCATTAATTATTTCAAATAATACAGATTTGAGATTAATCTTACATTCTGTTGATCCAGGTTTTTGTTTTTAAGAAGGTGTATAAGTTGGTCACGCTTTACCTTATTATAGTCTATAAAGCAGATATAAAGGTCTTGATTAACGTCCAAGCATATTTAAGCTAACACGTTGAAAGAAAATAATGCCTCCCTTGTACCCACAACATTCCGAATACCAAATTGTGTATCACTTATATCCAGTTCTAGCTTGTGAAGTATTCTGGTGTGTATAATTTTGGGAGAATTTTTAACGTATGTGACATTAAGCTAATGGTTCGATGATCACTACATTCTTTGGCATTTACTTATGAATGTAGATGTTAACATTTCTTGTGGGATAATTCCTGTATTGTAGATTGTGTTAAATAACTCAACCAAAAGATTCTTGTTTTTGTCGTTGATTAAATTGAGCAACTCACTTGGTATTCCATCTGGATCTGCACATTTCTTATTTTTCATGGATTTGAGTGCACGTTCCACTTCCGATTTAATTATTTCCGTTCCTTGTAGTATCACGTTATCATTTTTTTAACACCGAAAGTGAATGATAATTTTAACATTACAGAAAATTAATTGTTTATCGATGGGTGGAAGGTTCATCTTATAATACATACATACATATAGTCACGTCTTTTTCCCGTAGGGGTAGGCAGAGACTACTTCCTTCCACTTGCTACGGTTCTTACACACATCTTTTGCTTCCTCTACTTTCATCAGTGCTCTCATATATGCTTATAATATAATGGTGACCATCTAAAAAATAGGGTAAATTTAATTTTTTTTTTAAGATGATACATTTTAAACAGTTGTGAAGTTAATTTATGCTTCATTTTAAAATTGTGATCAGCTCGGTATATTGGGTGTGTACCACACGAGAGCTGAGTTTAATGATGCATGTTATGGTTTTATTTTTCTTTGGTTATTAATTACTATCTAGTTACTTAATTTGATTGTTTTCATTAATCGATAGAGTTGAATTAATTACATTTGACAATACAATTTTCATTGGCTAATCAAGTAATTGTTACTTTTTATGTGAATTGATTATGGTCAAATACCGTCAAGGTGGTTATTCAAAAGTTCAATAAGGGCGAACCATTAACACGAACTCAATACCACCTTAATCAAAATTAGATTGTCAACACAAGCGAATCAAGCAAGGTATCACCACAAAAACCAGGGTGATGTTGAGAAGCCTTACAGTCCATATACTACCATACATAAGACAGGGTTCCAACAATTCTAATTTTTTTTTATTTAAATACATTTTACTTTCAATTAAGAACCTTCGATTGAATTGTTTTTTAAATAGGGTGTCCCGAAAAGTTTGTTATAAATTACGCCACATTAATTTATGAAAATTTTCATAAACCACATGCGTTGTTTAATTGGTAATGGTGCATCTTTCAAGTAAATTGGCCCTATTAAATAATTATTAATTATTCCAGACCTGCGCACACCAATGACCGTGGGCCAAACTGAATATTTCAACAGTTGGTAGAACTGTTTTGACACATCCACATTAATAATGACGTGCGTTGGATTTTGTTTTGTATGTATACAACATCTTTCTAAAATGTTTAGGATTTTACCGAGCGCGTTGAATATTTGCAAACTTTTGCGTTTTACATTACCGTTATGTTAATATCTAAGTTAATTTTCAAAAGGTGTAGTGAGTAACAAATGTAACCTCTTCAAACGAAAATGATTATAATAGAGCGGAGAGCAAGAGAAACGCGTTTTAGCTCAAAATTCATCCCTCGGAATACAAAAGTTACAGTTTAAAATCCAGTTTACTCAAAATTTCAGCGCTCACGTTAAAAAAAAAATAATTCAATTATCAAAATAGTAAAATTAATTCGCTCAAAATTTAAAAGTGTACTTTTACAATTTTATTAATGTACTAGGTACCATTTTCCAGCGACTATGCCTTTACATGTAAAAAATGTTGGAGCATTGCGTTGACAAAATAGAAAAAGATAAAATAAAATATTACTGTTAAAAATTGGTTGATCATTTTTTAATCAAGGCGTCTCTGTAGATAAGTTTCCTTTTCAAGAACCTTTTATTCAGTGCGCTGGTAAAGTATGGAAGAAATTGGATATTTCGTAAATAAAAATATCTTTTTAAAAAAATCTGAAAAACGCTGATTGTTAATTTTAATGTTGTATATAAGCGCCCAGCGCACGTAACGACAAAACGACTATTTCTGAGAGTCAACATGGCATGGGATAGTCCAAAATCAGTTAGGTGGTATCAAAATGTTCCCACTAGAAAAAGTTTGATATCAAAATGCGCAGCCGTATCCGCGCATAAAATTGGTATCGATATAAAAACTAGAAAAATCCTTAATCATTCTCATTGATCTGCAGCGATATCAACCCTAGCAAAATGTGGCACCGGAGAGCACTCAATATATTATAAAAAATTTCGGACACCCAAGCGTAAATTCCATTTTGCCCTATCTACAGCTAAATAGTGAGCATCACAAGAGCCTCATGAATAAATTTTAAAAAAAAGTCCATGTGGATCTGGAGCATCTAATGATTTTGCATCTCGAAGCTACCTGTCCGTACCTGCGGTAGAGATGCCTACCCTTACGGCAACTAGACCTAGTCATTCTGTTATTTACCAGAATTGTACTTTTCATTGTACAAATTTATATTCTAATGGTAATTTGTAATTGAAAATAATAAAATACAATATTTTTTGCATCAGTTTAGCTTATTTGGAAAACAGTCTTAAAGAAGACAAGTCAATGACTCAAATTGCTTCTGATCTTGAAATATCAAAATTGACAATTGGAGACATGATTAAGAAACACAGGGATTTAATAATTTATAATTTAATTGTTCGTGGTAAAAGTACTTGGTATATTATTTTCAGAAGAAATAAAATAAAATAAAGACAATCATGTTCCTTCAACCTAAGGCAACGGCAAAGTTTAATGCAAATTTTGATAAAAATTTGCTATGATCTTTAAATTTCTTTTTTTTTTTTTACTTACCGATAGACATCATTTCTACGAGGATTTCAAGTCGTATGAACAGTGCTGCTGTTGCTGCTGTTAAACCACTAACGAAAGTGGCCAATGCCGGTGTTCCGGTACTTGGCCAAATTTGAGAAAAAATTCTGGAATATAAAGAAAAATATTTAAAAAAATTATTGTGTAAAACGAGGACGATTTAAGTAAAATATTCCAAGAAATGTAGAAAACAAAAGAAATATATTTAGAAGGTATTGTTGATTTATTGCGGGAATAAATAAAAATTTTAATTTAAACAGTTTAAAAAAAAAGAAATTGCACTACAGCATTATGTGATTCCTAAAAAAATAGTTATCACCTCGTACCTCTAATTACTAACCAAAATAAGAAAACTTTATTACTTTATTTACGAAATAAAACTTTATTTTTGTCTAATAACTTTATTTATGTCATACTAGTTCATTATTGTGTTTTTATTACTTAGTTACCAACTATCTAATGTCGTACTTTATGCCCGTGCGGGCATTAAGTTCACTTTATGGCCCGCGCGAGCATAAAGAGAAATACTTTTTTGGTTAACTTATTTAATAACCTTTATTAATGAAATTACAAACGGAATATAGTAATATTTGTAAATATTCGATGAACATTATTTTGACGAATTAACATAAAATTGGCAGTTCTGAAATGATCCGGTGATAGTTAAGTTGCCTGCAGCAAACGATTCATGTTTCATAGTTTGAGTTTCAAATTTCTGTACCGAAACGCCAGACCCGGAAGGTACACCTGCCGGCATTCTTGAAACTTCATTTTTTGAAGATAAACTATCCTCTAAATATCCTTCAGCAACCGACATACTCTTCCATCCACCATGGCGCTTCAACGTGGTCATACTGGCTCCAGCCTCTACAAGAAGAGTTTCTGACGTTCGACGCTTACAATGACCTGTATATTTCTCAGGATCACTCAAACCCAGATATTCCGCTATATTGGACGGGATTTTTCCAAACGTGTTTTTTCCTACTGGCTGTACAGTACATCGACCTTGTCTATAGGTCAGAAAAAGCCTTTTTTCTGAGCAACCTCGTGGCCGTAGTGACATATAATCTCTTATTAGCTTTAAACTGTTCATTTCACCCTCATCTATAATGGTAAAATGCGTTTTTAATCGGTCTTTGTCTCTGGTACATTTACTACAAAAACCGATTTTCTATCTTCTACATGAGTAACTAACATGTTCACAAGTTCTTGCCGTTGACATCCACCAAATATTCCAAATATTAATGCAACTTTGTTCATTAAAAACGTCTCGTTCGGTGCCTAATGAATAAATTTTAAAACATCTCTAGACAGAATTTTAGGCTTCTTTGGTTTGTAGCCTTTCGAAGTTTGCTTCAAATATTCCATTAACTTATAGTAATTAGCAATGTTATTATTTTTATTTACTATTAAAGTCTTCTTTACCATGGAATATTTGGACCACAAGGAAATCGGAGAAAATATTTTAGCGAGATCGCCGAAGTATCCAAGCAACACTGTTTCATTATCATATTTTACGTAGTTTTCTTGCATCCAATTTAATAATTTTTCGTATTCCATGTTGTAAGCTTCTTTAGACTTTTTTGGCAACAGATTTTCAGTTGCTTTCTTTGCTTTTTCAATAATTTCGTCAGGAATTCCAAAATCTTCGTACATGTTGACTTCTAACTTTGACACATATAAAAATTATTGTGATTTTATGACATTTACGTTTGTTAACATTCACCTAGCAACGATGGTGTCTACTATGATAAAATGGCAATGTTATTAATTCAAACCGGATTTTTTAAAATACTGATTTGTAATGAGATTGGATTGCAATAACGAACTAGTATGACATAAAGTTATGTATATACCGCGGGCATAAACAGATGTGTATACCATCGGGCGACTTACAAACCCTCAGGCCAGAGGCCCTCGGGTTTGTAAAACGTCGCCCTCAGGGCATAAACATCTATTTATAACCTTGGTACATAAATAACTATTAGAACTAGCTGTTGTCGGCGACTTTGTCAGCGTGGTATTTAGTTTTATTTTAATATTTTTAAATACGGATAACTTCTTTTTTTGACATCCGATTTAACGTCAAAGAATTTCTTTAGTTTCTCTAGTTAATTTTTAAGGAAATAAATATGCAAATGATGCCGGTCAGGTGAATTTTAGTAAAAATGTCTATAGCGCGTCTAAAAACAAACAGCACCACTAACTTCCCAGTGAAAAGAATAAAAAATACCATGTGTTTTGTTGTTATAATTATTATAAAAAACGATTTCAAATTGTTTATAACAATTTATAATTGTCATTAACAATATTCTGCTCATGTCAACCGTATTCTTTAAAACTTTTCTTATCATTTCATAAGCGGGAGCTATTTTCAATTGTTTACAACAATTTTTTTTTAATTATTATGATTTATAATTATTTTTTAGTAACAATAATCAATTGTTATAAACAATGCTTGATTATTACTAGCAATAATACTGATACAAGTTTAAAATTCCCCAATTCCTATTTTCGTTTTCTAAAACTATCTCTTGTTATGAAATATTGTCATTATATTTTTCATACAAATATTCCAAACATGCAATAATCTCATTTATTTATCTCGTGGGAAGCTATGAGTAATAGTCGTATTGACTATAACCAAAACGATAGCGATAGGGATCGCCACCTGTCATGTCATGCTTCCTGTGGGGGCAAAACGTGAACCATTTTACTACTATAAATGTGAGGGGAGGATTGAATGATAAAATTGATGAAATTTACACGATGATAGAAGAAAGACGGTTCTTTGTGTAAATAAAACCAAGCGAAAACCAGTGTAACCAGAATGAAAGAATTGTAATGTTGGGTGATTTTAATAGTTGAGTAGGAGTAAGGCGTGATGGATATGACATTGTTCTAGGAATGTACGGTGACGGCAGAGTAAATGAAAACGGAGAAAGTCTACTTGAAATATGTTTGGAGTGGAATCTTATGGTAACAAACAGAATGTTTAACCATAAAAGGATCCACTTGAACACAAGACAAGAAGGATACCAGTACTGACACAGACCACTTCTTAGTAATGAGCCGAAGAAGAGGTCTCTTTAAGCGGTGGCGGCATCGTGTGCAGGAATCAAGTAGTGTAGTAAAGCGTATAAAAGTTGAGAATTTGTAAAAAGAACGTATAAAAGAGGAGTTCGTTAGTAAATTGACCGAGAAATATGAGGTTAAAGAATTGTGGAAACCATTCAAGGAATTGTGGATATTGCTATTGAAGTGTGTGGTGTAAGTAAAAGAAGGAAAGGATGCAAGTTACAGAAAATGTGCGTAGATGTTTAAAAAGCAGTGCAAGAGAAGAAGAAAACCTGGCTGGATTAGCTGGCTACAAAAGCCAATCAAAAAACGCTAAAGGCAACGATTCAGCATGTAAACAAGGCAAAGAATGAGTATAAAAGGTTAAAAGGTGTGACAAAAGAGGTTGTGGCAAGAAAGAAGGAGAGTGATAAAGATGAATTTGATAGAAGGTTATCTGACGATTTCCAAAACAATATTAAACTCTCACACACAGACATACCCATTGGGAAGTTAATAAAATCTATCCGAATTTATTTTGATTTTTTTATATGTTGTTGTTCAATGGGTTATAATGTCTATAGGACTTTGACGATAGCAATTATTATTTTCATTTTAACTTCTTAGACTAAAAGATCTTTAAATAAAAATAATTTTTTCCTAATACCTGATTTAAATAAAATAAAGCCTATATTCTGCTTCCAGCCAAGGTCTATCTATCTATGCAATATAAAATATTTTAGATATTATTAAACATCCTAGAATATTATTAATTATTTTAGAACACTTTAAATTGTTCATAAACGTTTTAAACTGATGTATATTACATATTTTCGTAAGCTCGAATGTATTTTCGACCATTTTGGAGTATTTTATGATCTATAAACCCATAAGAATGTGCTACGATTTCATAACACACTTTAAATTTTAAATTAATAACAAATATTTCAAACAATTGCTACTAATCAATCAATACGCGCCTTTCGTTTCGTAAAGAGATATCTTTTAGTCACGAAAAATAACTTACCGAAATATTAATCCATCTTGGGCCATGGCATAAATAATTCTAGGCATCGGGAACATCGAACCGAACATACTGACTGTAAGACCTGCTAGAGCTCCCACGGCTACGATATATTTGCATTTGTAGGCTCCCACTTGACCGAACATTTCTACCAAGGCTGAATCTTCGTCAACTTCGGTATACGGAACTGCAAAAAAATTGTTATTCCCATTAAAACAAATAATTAACCAATTCCTGCTAAGTTTAATAAAAAAATCAAGCACCGCCAAAAATTAATTTAGCCGCCATAAGTTTACGCGTTCACCAATTTATCGAATATTTATATTGAAATTTCAGCATTCACTTTATTTTTAGTTTTTTTGATTTAAATTGGAAAAATACCTTAAACAATTACATACCCCATACCCCAAAAAAAAAGGTAGACCTATCGTGTGGGCCGCGGACGGCCCGCACTGCGACTATTAGAAGGGGAAGGAATTATAGAAAGGAGATGATTGTGAACACGCTTTTTAAAAAGTTGTAGGTCATAGTTCTGTGGAAAAACTGATTTTGGAAGCTTGTTCCATTCCGTAGCAGCCCTGTAAAAGAAGGATTCTTAATGAACATTGGTCCTTGTAGTGTCAATCTTGAGAGTAAATGGGTGAGACTGATCAGCGTGCCGAGTACTTCGTCCGAATGTGGCCAATGGTGGTACAAGAGTTTTTATTTCTCTGGAGCATCTGCCATGGAAATACCTGTACAGCAATGACTGGTCTACAACTCTTGTTCTATGTTCTAGAGGGCGAAGGGTATCTGTGAGAGTTGAGCTGTTTATCAAGCGAATGGTTTTTTTCTGAATGGAATCTAGAAGACGAAGAGAATGCCTTGGTTCTGAACCCCAAATGTGCGAGCAATACTTCAGTAGAGGTCGGATTTGAGCCTTGTACGTCGTCAACAGTTGATCAGGAGTAAAAAACTTTCTGGCTTTCCACAGAAAACCTAGCCTCTGGCTTGCCGACTTTGCGATGTTAGCAACATGGTCATGCCATGACATATTATTGGACACCGTGACTCCCAAAATCGAGATGGAGGGACTTGGTTCAAGGGTATTTCCGGACATTGTGATGGGATGATTTGAGGAATTCACTTTCTTGGAAAACGTGGCACTTTGTGTTTTTGGGCGTTGAACTGAACAAGATTGTTGGTTCCCCACTCGACGATTGCTTTAAGATCTCTATTGATGGAATCAACCTGTTCCTGCCTGAGTCTATTTGTATCATTCACCGAAAGTGATCGATAGGATGTGAAAGTTGAGACAAGTGTGCTATCGTCTGCGAAACTGTAAATAGGGTTTGTGGTGGTTTTCAAGAGGTCGTTGATGTGTAAAAGAAATAAGGTGGGGGACAGGATGGAACCCTGGGGGACCCCGGCATTAGTTTTAAACGCATCAAAAGAAATACCGTCAACTGCCACATGTAAGGAGCGATCTTGCATGAAGCTCAAGAGACATTGGCGCAGTTTGGTTGGGAGACCGTAGGCAGATAATTTACTTAACAATGCCTGGTGCCAAACGCGGTCAAAGGCTTTAGATATATCCAAGGCTATTGCACGGGATTCACCAAACTTTTCAAAAGTGTTTGTCCAGAGCTGAGTGACATAAGCCAGCAAATCTCCAGTAGACCGAAGTTGTCGAAATCCATATTGTCTGTCATGGATTATCTCAAATTTCTCCAGATATTTGATAAGTTCTGTGTTAATCGCTTTTTCCATAACTTTGGATATGACTGAGAGCAATGCAATAGGGCGATAATTTGCAGGAATAGTCTTCTTTCCTTTTTTCGGAATCGGTTGGACTTTAGCGTTTTTCCACATGGACGGAAATACTCCTTTGCTGTATGATAACTTGAAGAGTCTACAGAGAACTGGGGTGAGCTCTTGAGCACAGTTCTTCAGGACAATTGTCGGAATTCCATCTGGTCCTACTGCCTTATTAGAGTCAAGATTTCGTAGGATTTTCCTGATAGTGCGATGGCGGATAGTGACCTCAGGCATTGATGCGTTTATTCTAGGTATCGTTGGGGGTTGTTTTCCATTGGTATCGAGTGTTGAGTTAGAAGTGAACATTTCGGCCAGCAGATCCGCTTTTTCTTTGGAAGATACGGCTGTCGTGCCGTCGGACCTCTCGAGTAATATTAAAATTCCGCCCATTGCTTATTAAAAAATTAGATTTTAAATGTGAAACATATCTGCAAACAATCACGAACGGTAAAAATGTCATTCATTCGAGTTAAGTACGCCAATGGTATAAATTTAATAACTAGTACCTAGTTTTTTCTTGCACGGGACAGTAAATCGCCACAATTGCCACTATCGGTCCGATTTGAACCTGAGAGTTTTTCACGAGGTGCATACACAGAAATTGGAGAAATAAAATGTATGGGCTGGCATTTGCGGTGACCGACTGGTGGGTGTTTTTATTTTCTACCAGGCAATTTGACTGGCGCATTGTATTTGCAATTACTGGACTCTGCCTTGACTAATATAAAAATAATCCATAGTATGACGAAGATCATTTTTATTTTCAACAGGACGTTGCTCCTCCGCATTATGCAGCGATTGTTCGTCAGTATTTATACCAACGTTTTCCACGACATTGGATTGGGAGAAGAGGCAGCAATTAGTGGCATCCACGATCGCCATATTTATCGCCCCTCGTTTTTTTTGTGGGGATATCTGAAGGGTAAAATTTATAAAACACAACCAGCGTCGTTGGATGATTTTCGTCAAAGAATCGTTGAAGAGTGCCGTCGAATTACTCCGGAAATTCTTCGAAATGTGCGTGAACAAAATCTTTATTATTGTAAGGAAGCGGGTGGTCATCAGTTTGAACATTTACTCAATTAAGTAGTAAGTAAGCAACTAAAATAATAGGAATTTTAACATGTAATTGAAAGGAAACGTAAAATATAAAGACTTTTGTAAAGAGAATTGTCAAAGCTTTCAAGAAACATTTTATTCGACCCCCAATTCCATTTTAACATTTTGGGGTAATTCTTACCCTCGCTTGGAGTTCAAAGTAGTGGAGTAAAAAATACCGGAAAAAAATGTCATTCTTTAATAAAAAATGGACGGGTCTAAGCGTTTTTCTAAAATGTCGATGAGGTTCCTCTGTTTTGTTTTCGGTTGGCCACCCTGTATAATTTATTAATTAAAAAATCAATTTTCCTGCTACAAATATGTAAAAAAATAAGAAAGTTACATAATTCTGTTCAATTAATAAATTCAAATTCAGCGTCTTACCTATCAAGGTGATCATCATAGAACTAGTGACGTAGGCTATTAAAATTATTGCTAAACTCGAGACTATAGCTAAGGGAATGGATTTTTTTGGAGTGGCTGCTTCTTCTCCGGTCGTAGCTATTATATCGAAACCGATGAAGGCATAAAAACAAGTGGCAGCTCCGGTGAAAACCTGAAAATAACAATTATCGATAAATTAATTACATAATTTTTTTTTAAACGGTTATGTCCGTTGACCAAACTATAACTAAATTTGCCAAAAATCATAAGCAAGCCAATCGCTTGGTAACTTTCCACTGGTGTATATTTTATTGAATAATTCTGTTATGACTTTGAATGCTTCAGTGTTATCGATAAGTTTATATATTTCGCTGGGAATCTCGTCAGATCCTACTGCTTTACGGTTTTTAGAACGTTTTATGGCTTATTCTACTTCAGTCTTCAGTAAATGTAATTAGAGGTCCTTCATACTTTGTTAATTCCGGTGGCGTTATTGGTCTATCATCTGAACTACCAGCTTTTCTAAAGCATCCGGTCTTCTGGAGATGTGCCCAAAATACCGCAGTTTGTTTCGGTTAATTCTCTTGGACAGCCTGTCCTCGATTTTCAGTTCTTCTAGGATCGATACATATTCGGAGCATTCGTCGGTAAACCCACATTTCAAATGCATCTATTTTCTTTCTGTCCGATTGTCTGATCGACCAGGTTTCAGCCGCGTATGATGCAATTGGATGCAATTGGAAAAATTAAAGTAGAGACCAGCCTGATTTTCATAGCTTTACTAATTGACGTGTCCTTCCATATGCGTGTCAGTTTAGCTGTGGCCGTTCTTACTATTGCTAGCCGTCGCCTTATTTCGGCTTCGCTACCTCCTGTGTTGGTGATGAGGGAGCCAAGATAAATAAATTTATTCACTACTTCGAAACCGACTTCGGATATGCGGAGAGTTGCTCGTTTTCCGGTCTACTATCATGACTTTGGTTTTACTGATATTTAGTTTTAAGCCGTAGTCTTTGCTTATATTTCCCAGTCTTGTCATGATCATTTCCAGTTTGAGTTGATCTGACGCCAATATGAGAGTATCATCGGCATATCTCAGATTACTCAGATTATGCTCCTTCCTCTTACTGCAATCCCCCCATACCATTCATCGAGTACTTTGCGCATGACGTTCTCACTATATATGTTATATAGAATTGGTGACAAGATACACCCTTGTCTAACGCCTGCTCTAACGTCATATTTGTTTGAGTAAGTTTGGTCTATTCTGACCCTTGCTGTGCTGTGTTCATAGAGGTTCCGTATCAGTTATATTAGGTGGCCTGGTGTGCCCATTTCATCTAAGATCTGCCAGAGGGCATCCCACTTGATGGAGTCGACAAAGCACATAAACGTTGTGACGTTATATTCACGCGTTTTTTCGATGATCTGGCGAATATTCAGTATTTGTTGGATGGTGCCTTTTCCTGTTACAAATCCACTCTGTTCGTCCGATATTTGGGGAAGAAGAAAAGGATTCAGTCTCTCGTTTATTATGATGAGCATAATTTTACTGGCGTGGGATATTAATGCAACTGTTCTATAGTTGTTGCATTCTGTTCTCAAGAAATGTGCCCCCGAACTAACACCTGTACTTTGCAAATTGTTCAACCACTCTTACAATTTGGGAGTATTTCCGTCCAATTGGAAAATTGCGAGAGTACAGCCAGTCCCTAAAAAAGGCAAAAAGACCCTACCTAGCAACTACAGACCTATCGCACTGCTATCTATTATTTCAAAGGTCATGGAAAAAGCCATCAACATCGAGCTCATGAAATATCTGGAAGGCTCAGGAATTATCAATGATAGACAATATGGCTTTCGCCATCAGAGATCAACTGGTGACCTGCTCGCATACGTCTCACATATATGGCAGCTATCTATTGAAAAGTATGGAGAAACTTTAGCTGTGGCATTAGATATCTCCAAGGCGTTCGATCGATCTACTCATAAATGCTGGTGTTCCGCAAGGATCCATTCTAGCACCAACACTATTTTTACTTCACATCAACGACCTATTGAAAGCAACTTCATGTCCCGTACACAGCTTTGCCGATGATAGTACCCTCCATACCGCTTTCTCTTCCAGGGCCCCTATATCAGCCCGTGAAACCAGAAATGAACGAGGAAGAAATGTTAACAATATAAATATGGACTTAGCAACAATTCTCGAATGGGGATCCAATAACTTGGTAGAATTCAATGCAAACAAAACACAAGCATGTCTTTTCTCTAGAAAAGCCGATCTCACTGTGCCTAACATAACTTTGTCAGGAGTAACCATACCACTGAAGTCATCCATATCGATGCTTGGTATTACTATCAGCAATAACCTTTCCTGAGAAAATCACGTGAGGTCCATTGCCAAAAGTGCATCCCAAAAACTTGGTTTTTTGTTTCGTGCCAAGAGCTATTTCACCTCCAGTCAGTTGCTTATGATCTATAAGGCACAGATCCGACCTGTACTGGAGTACTGTTCCCATATTTGGAGTGCAGCACCTAAACATATCCTGAAGCTACTGGATTCTGTCCAAAAGAGGGCAATTCGTCTCGTCGGTGATGCCTCGCTTACAAACTCGCTCACTTGTCTGGAACACCGTAGAAAAGTTGGCGATTTGTCTCTATTTTATAGATATTTTCATGGGCGATGCTCTTCTGAAATATCAACAATCGTTCCTCCTTTGGCAGTCTCTTCAAGATTAACCCGTCAAGTTCAGTCTTCACACCCCTTCGTGGTCACTTTGGAGACCTGCAGAACATCACTTTCCAAAGACTCATTCATCCAACGAATTGCGAGGCTTTGGAACTCATTGCCTAGGGAGCTGTTCCCCGAGGCATACAACCTCCAGAAATTTAAGACTCCTACTCCTACCTTCTTTCCCTTGGTTCCCACGATGTTCTCTGAACATTACAGGATATCCCTTTTCGTGGGAACCAGAACATAAAAAAAAAAATTCTGTAGAATTCCCTTTCTATAATAGTGGGATGAATATTGACTCGCGGCATTCTGAAGGCCATTTTCCGGTGTTCCATACTGCTTCGCACAATGAGTGTATTACGTCTACTCCTTTTTATCCTATGGACTTGATGATTTCTGATGTTATCTTATTCGTTATATTATTCGTTTTCCGGTTATTTAATTTTTTAATCGCCTTTACCACTTCTGATCTTAGAATTCGTTAAAACACAATATCCGAATTTATGAACTTCACTAACTTTTACTACAGTTAAGGCACGAAAGCTACAATATTTAGGACATGTAATGCGTAATGAGAGCCGATACAAACTTTTGCAAAATATTCTACAAGGCAAAGTGTATGGAATTAGAGGACCAGCCAGACGACGAATATCGTAGCTGAAAAACTTAAGAGCTTGGTTCAACCAGACAACAACTCAGCTATTACGAAATGCAGTCAATAAAGTGCGAATAGCCAATATGAATATCCGGAACGTATAGGCACTAGAAGAAGAAGAAGTTTATATGGTTTGACGATAAAGAAAATTTTGGGGAACTTTGAGCAAACAAAAATGCTAATGGTTATTAGAACATTTAATTTAAAAATTAAAATAAGTTTCAGGAAATTGAAAATTCTGCAGATTAAAAATTTGCAGACGTTATGTTTAAAATATTTTAACGTAAAGTTGGAGCGTCAAAGTTTTATCGTATTTAACATTTTGCGGATTCATTTTTTAAATCTAGGTCAAGCGTGGCTTTAAAATTAATATCTTCTAGGGCTGACACACTTGGCAATAATTCAAAAGTAATAAAGTTTTCACAATGTTCGTATATTAGAAAAGTTTTCTCTTATCTTACCTTGTTTCAAAACACTTCTTTTAAATTATACAAAAGGCAAAGTTCAACTTAGATAGGACAATTGCTACTAAATGGCTTATTCACTTAACCTCAATCACTTAACTGTGATATTAACGACAAAATGCTAATATCAAGTGTTCTATCAGCTCTTCCAGAGAGCTACAAAAACTTTGCCAGTGCATGTAAATCAGCTGAAAAGGGCGATAAAACATTTACAAATTTATTCTCGCGATTAATGATAGAAGATCGTATAAAAGACAGAAGAAAAAAACGTAGCTTTCGTGTCAGAAAAACGATGTTTCGCGTGTAATAAACCTAGAAACTTAAAATTTCAATGTAAAAATAAAAACTGTACCGAAGTTAAAATGTGATATATTTATGTACGTGGAGAAAAATTGTTTTTTTTCTGTAAAAATAAAAGCTTTGATAAAAAGCAGCATTCTGTCGATTCAGATAACAAAAATTATTCGTTAGATTTTGGAAATAAAAAAGTGTCGTTTTTCGTTTATTCATGTCAAAAAAATAAAGATCAAAATTTGCAAACTTATGTTGTTTAATGGTAGCGAATAGGTACTCTTCTTTGTTTCCGAAAGGGGACAGACCTACTTCGGGGACATAGCAACCCTGTCCACGCGACGCTCTTTATTTTCCTCTACACCCTTACCGAGGAAAATCATGTCATAACCCCGTATCCTACCTAAATTATACTAATTTTCCTTTACGAGGATTTCACTGCTTGTGTCAGCATAAACGGAGCTTACACGGACTGGTTTAACATTGACAAAGGTGTGAGACAGAGATGTGTGGCTTCGCCATGGCTGTTTAGCTTATACATGGACGATTGTTTAAAAGATTTGAAAGAGAGTGTCATCTAAAGAGGAGTTGCAGGCGATGGTTAATATTATGCATGATGACCTGAAAATCAAAGGGATGAAAATAAATGCGAGCAAAACAAAAGTAATGGTTTTAAAAGAGAAGAAAGCATAACAAACTGTGAAGTTCTGATTAAGGGAGAAAGAGTAAAACAGGTAAATGAGTTTGTATACCTGGGTTCAAAGTTTACGAGAGATTGAAAGTATGACAGTCACATTGAACGAAGGGTGTTGACAGAAAAACTAATGAATGCCCCATTCATGCTTAGCTTTATAAACACCCAGAAAGTGTTAAAAAAGGCACGTTTGGCTGTGCTTAGAGAAGTGTTGGTTCCTACACTTATGTATGGTAGTGAATGTTGGGTTTGGCAGAAGAAGCATGAAAATAGGATTAATGCTGCGGAGATGATTAGTCTGAGAAGTATAGCCGGAGTGACTCGGTTGGATAAAGTAAAGAATAGCGAAATAAGAGAACGATGTGGTGTAAAAGAAGATGCGGTATTTACGAAAATAACACCTGCAAAATCTCAAAAAACCATTTCATGCTTTGTTTTTTGGATTCTGGATCAAAGTGATAAACCCAAGTTTCGTCGAACGGCTCCATTTTCAGCGGTGTGTGTGTGTTCGCCGATCACGCTTTTCCCAACGCTCTCGTCACGCATTCACCAGCGTACTCCCCAAGTCAAGTGTGCGTAAATAAGTTTTACTTCAAAAATTGTTAAAATTTCAAAGAATTTTTGTTGACATTGTCATCATCGCTCCTCTGCAAACTAATCGATTTTTAATTTGTCAATATTTCATCAATAAAAAATAGTAAATTTTACATAATGTTTTATTATAATAGCGATACATGGGGATCATTTATAAAAATTTAAAAATTTAAATCGCGACCCTGCATCTAAAAAAGTGACAGAATGATTGACAAAGTGACAGCATGATTGACAATCGAAAAATATAGTAAATCCCGTGAAGTGCGTCGGTATGAAGGGCCACATCACACGTATAATTTATGTTCATAAATATTTAATAAGTAACATTCAAGTGACAATGACGAAGGGACCGTTTGTAGTAGGGGTTGTTTAATATACGAGTTCACCTGAAAATTAAATTCAAAAAGTTACCAATCTATACAGTGCGTCCATAAAGTAACACATAAATTTATTATTAGCTAAATGAAAAGTATTATGAAAAAATCCAGATTTTTAATTTAAATTTGATATTTTTTTAAAGAATAAGGCCGTGTAGTAAAAGCCGGTAAATGTCGAGGAAAATAAGACACGTAAAAGAACTATTATAGGTATTTTTTTAGTTAATGATAACTGAAATGAACATATTAAATACAAAAACAACATAATTTAAAATTGGTTGAATTTAAATTATTGTTCATACTGGATGAGCCGATTCTTTCTTGGATCGTTTTCTCCACTGATCACACAAGCATAGCTCTTGGTCTGCCAACTTGTTTATTTTGCGGTTTCGGTAGTGTATTTGGTATAATGGGCAGATTTGTTTTATGTAACATTTAGCCTTTCATTATTTTCTTAAGTGTTTTCTCTGAGAGGCAAATTCATATTTCAACAGTGAGAAAATATTTTCTATCCTTCACTAAATTTGTAAATTGTTTTTTAAACTGCCGATTGAAATTATTTTTTCCATATTCAGAGATACAACTGGTAAGTTCCTGACACAATAACATGCTTTTTTTATATATTTCACTTGTCGAGAGGGGATAGTTTTCGTTGTGTTGCCCACAATACTTTGGATAGGGACAGAAGTTTTACTGAAAGAATTTTCTGTGTTATTTGGCGTTGGTGCCATTAATTCTCTATGGTGTTCGAAGTAATTTTTTCGTTTAAATTTATCATCGACCAGTGCTTCGTCAAAAAGATTATTCAAAGACTTTTTGTAGAAAATATGAGAACATGGTAGCCTCATATTCATTCTAAATTTCAATTACACCAAGTTGAAGTTGTTTCGTATTCTGGTTTTATATTAGTTACATTTTTGGAATAAGTGATAGGTATGTTTAACTACAAAGTCAAATGCATCTTTATCGCTCTTCAGTCGATGTCTGGTTTCAGACGTCGTGACCCCTTGAATGTATGCCCGGGACAGTCAAGCTTTTCCAGGTTTCTCTGTCTTTAGCAGTCCGCATCACTTCTTGTATGTAGAGGTTTGTCCAGGATTTTATTTGATCGATATATCTGTTCGGTGATCTTCCTCTCAGGCGCCTTCCGTCAACTTTTCCCTGGATGACTTGTTTTTCTAACTCATCTCTTCGAATGACATGGCCAAAGTATTTGAGGGTGTTTCTTTGGATGTCTGGTAACAACCGTTCATTTTTAGCAATTCTTAGCTCTTAAAGGATTGAATCTACATGCCACATGGATAGTCCATGACTCGGAGCCGTAGGTAGCGATTGAGAATACAAGGGATTTCATGAGGCGTTGTTTTGTAGCTTATGTTGTGATCTTTCCATACTTTTGTTAGTTTGGCTAACGCTGTCCTTGCCGTCCCGATACTCCTTTTTATCTCCTTTTCACTGCCACCTTTGTTCGTGATGCATGCACCGAGGTATATATAACTGACTCTTTGCACTCTATGTCAGGTATTGAAGAAAGGGTTCGAGGTAAAACCCCGCAGTAGCGGTAACTACCACTCTCTGTTTTACCCATCTTTTTCAGGTGATACCTCAGAGAAGCAGTGTCCAGTGACAAGTCCCGTCACCAGTTTTAAGTCTTTCTTGTCCAACTCAAGAAGCTGTTTAGCTTTCCTTGGCAAAAGACTTACTAGCCTTTTCGCATGTCTTTGTCCTGTTTCCCAGCGTCGAACCTCTTCTTTCCAATGGGCTTTGGAGAGTCCACAGAAGAGTTCTGGGCCGATATTTGCCTCTTCTTTGGCAAGGCAGTCTGCTTCCTCGTTGCCTTTAATTTCCTTGTGACCTGGAACCCACATCAGAGTAACCTGATTGTTTGCTGCCAGTTGTCTCAGGGATTGTTTACAGTCCCAAGTCAGCTTAGACTCACAAGTGTATGACTTCAGAGCTTTTAGTGCTGCTTGGCTATCTGATTTATGGACTAGTTTCGTTACACGAAATGAAAAATAATAAAACACTAGAGGATGACGAAATTACAATGGAAGCCATAAAGAAAGGTGGAAATACAATTATAATTAAGCTTTGCGAACTTTTCAATGCATGCCTATTAAATAGCGTAACGCCGTCTCAATGGGACCAAGCAGTTATTATAATCCATCATAAGAAAGGAGATATTATTACAAACTTACAGAACTATCGGCCAATAAGTCTGCTCTCGCACATATATAAGATAAGAAAAAAGAATAACAACGAAACTCGATTTCTATCAACCCCGTGAACAGGCAGGCTTCCGAACTGGCTACAACACAAATGACCATCTACAGGTTGTAAATACACTTATAGAGAAATGCGTGGAATATAACAAACTACTCTTCCTCATATTTGTCGACTATGAAAAAGCCTTCGACACAATAAAGCAGCAGGAAATGCTAATTGCGCTGACGGAATGCAGAGTCAATCATAGATATATCGATTTAATAATGTGTATGGATGATATTAAGAGAGGAGTGCACCAGAGAGACGTCATATCACCAAAATTGTTCACAACACTCCTTGAATATATGTTTAAGAGAATAGATTTTGGTGAAATGGGTATTAAAATCAATGGCGAGAAACTACACCACTTAAGATTTGCTGATGACATCCTGTTAATTACAGACAGAGTCGATGAGGCTAGAGAAATGCTATCGAGACTAAAGAATGCCTCAAAAGTAATTGGACTCAAAATAAACACATACAAGACCCAGTATATGACCAACCTTGTCATGGACAAGTTTGCGGGAGGCCTATGTCCAGCAGTGGACATAGGCTGTGTGATGATGG
This sequence comes from Agelastica alni, assembly GCA_950111635.1. Taxonomy (NCBI): domain Eukaryota; kingdom Metazoa; phylum Arthropoda; class Insecta; order Coleoptera; family Chrysomelidae; genus Agelastica; species Agelastica alni. Next base: position 16,754,736 of record OX467719.1, on the reverse strand, counting down.
AGATGACAAATATTTGTATATTGATATTAAAATAATTGATAGTTAATTTGTAATTTTTAAACTGACCTAAGGACCACCCTGCATTTTTAGTGGATCACTTAAGTACCCATAAGCTTGTCACGTGCCTATTTTTTCCTTCCACAGTTCTCTGATAGTTTCCTATTCCTTGTTGCATACCGTACTGTGTTGTAACTCAAATATATCATTCGTTGTAGATAGTGTTGCATACCTTGTAGGGGTAGGATTCGATTGGTTTGCATTTCTAAGTGGGCGGGGCTGGCTAACAGCGCGGACGGGGCGATTGTGGAGCACGGACTTGAGAAGATTGTGGGTTGACGTTTATTCCGTGTCATTTCTTGATTTCCGGGCTAGGAGTGTCAGTCGTTTGGGGATAGTCTTCGAAGTCGGATGTTGGTGAAAGTTGTTGGGACGGTGTGTTATTAGCACGTGTGCAGAACCTCTATGGGATTTCTTTCATATCTGGCTGTATTTGGGCCATCTTAATTGGATTTTGAAGAAAAACCACTTAATTTTTAACTTGACCATTCTATCTTACCTTCGTTGTTGATATTTTGGCGTCGAGTTAAATATCCGCAAGCGGGATCTATTTGAGGAAAGCCATTGTTAATTAGCAGGTGCCGCCCCATAATCAAACCGGCCCCAGGAGTAGGCCACAGGAGTACATGTGAATTCGTATACCCAAAGGTTATCAGTGATTTATTTTTAAATATATAACGCCGTGTCTCGTTTTGACACCACGAGTAAGTTTTGTTTTAGTTTATCAATATAGTACTTTGTGAATTCGTATACCCAAAGGTTATAAGTGATTTATTTTTAAATATATAACGCCGTGACTTATTTTGACACCACTATTAAGTTTTGTTTTAGTTTATTAATATAGTACATTGTTGGGAACTTATTTTGACACCACGATTAAGTTGTGTTTTAGTTTATTAATATAGTACATTGTTGGAAACGATTTATTGCATTAGATAATATGCCAAAACTAAACTTGGATTAAAATAACCTTCTCAATAATCCTTTATGTCCAAGTAAAAATATATTTTCTTCCTACTTATTTGTAAATATCCTACAATCTTGATATTTTAAAGGACAACCATTGTAAAAATATTTTTAAATAAACTCGATTGTTTTGGCATTGAAAATCTTTATGTAAATGGTTAAAACGAGTGAATTATCAGCCTTTATGTAAATGTTTGAATTAGTGTTATTAATGAGTTAATTTATATATGTTTTACCTTTTTTTGTAACTTGGTAAAGTCTGTTACTCTTACTTCTGTTCTGGTTATTTTATAAAGTTGTAAATTTTAAATTTTTGGTTTGTTTTAGCAAGAAAATTTTACCATAGCTGTTAATTTTGACTATATTTGTTATAATGTTGCTATTGAGCTGTGTACCTCGATTTATTGTGTGAGTAAAGTATCCAACATATTTTTGCTATAATTTTATTTATTTGGTTCACCATAATCTAGTTTTTTATCGTGTGGCTCTGCTAGTGCCTATAAGACCTAGGGGTTTCCGGCTTGAACCGTCTAAGTCGGTGGCGCGGCTCACTTTTATATTTCTTTCTTCTACCCTCTACGGCTGAGCTCGGGCATAATTTGCCAGTAGAGAAACCGCTAGCAGAGTACTCTTTAGAGAACGAAAAAAAACGTGGCAAGCTTAATAAAAAGTTTGGCAAATTAAGGTTAGGGCTATTAATTATACATTAGTAATGTATGACAAATAAGTGAAATGATAAAATTTGCTATAAAAAGAAAAAGTAACACATCCAACACTCACCCCAGACCATCCCTTAGGAAGAAAACCTTTGTGCTTGGTCCAATTATCGGTGTTGACGTAAAAAAGTCCCGCCGTCATAACGAAGACCCATACTGCCAGATTTATAACGTTCAGGATGTTGTTAAATATTAATGATTTTTTAACACCCGCCGCAAGTAGTAGCATCATTAAAAGAGTAATCACGAAAGCGAGAAAGTCTGGATCTCTTCCTGGAAAAAAAAAATTCGCATAACATTTATCAAACCACGTCAATTAATTTCGGATAATATTCAATTTCACAACATGATTATTGCTCTGGAAAAAACATGAGCAGTTTACACGTTATTTGTAAGGAGTAAAAAAATTAATTTTACATTATTTTTTTAAATGCAAGGTCTGCTATTTATACAGGTTAGCCCAAAACGCACTTTAAAAAAACAACTGCAAAATCCAAAGCTTATTTTATGTCGATTTACCAATTTGTTACGAATTAAAAAGTATTTTTCTAAAAGCCCCTAAAGTTGGGCGTCAATTTGTTACGAATGAAACTCAAATTTTACTGAACTGAAATAAAATGACATAATAATTATCTCAGGATCCGTGGCTTCTTGATTTACCATTCAATTTGGGGTTTTTTTTTACTAAAATATGGCTAAAAGGAACTGAAGCTAAAAAAAATTCCCACCATAGGCGCCAAGCAATTTTGTTATATTATATAATACATGTACATATATATATATATATATATATATATATATATATATATATATATATATATATGTGAAAATTATGACTGCTGATTTACCTACATATTTTTAATACATAGGTGTAAGTGGGTCGATTATATATTAGAAAACAAAATACTCCTCTGGCTATATGCCTACGACAGGCATTGAATTACATCTAATATATAACCGTGTATACTACCCCATCACAGGAAGCATGATATACAGATGCTTGTTAAATAGGACATAAGGCTATTGAATTTATTTGCTTAAAAAGTATAGATGTTGCCACAAACGCTTTTGCGTGGTCCTTCATGTGTACTTAATAGGAGTCTAGGGTTGAATGTAGTTGTTCGAGAAAACCTGCCCTGTACTGATGAGGAGCAATCACTCCGAAACTAGTATACAGGTGGTTTCTTCGAGCAAATAAATTTAATAGCCTTTTGTCCTATTTAACAAGCATCTGTATATCTTGCTCCTTGTGATGGGGTAGTATACAAGGTTATATATTAGATGTAATTCAATGCCTGTCGTAGGCATATAGCCAGAAGAGTATTTTGTTTTCTGATATATAATCGACCCACTTATACCTATATATTAAAAATATGTAGGTACATACAACAGTCATAATTTTCACATCCAATTTTCGCTGTCGGGCTTCATTATACTTTTATAGTTTATTGCAATAATTCAATTTTCTATAATTTTTGCATATATATATATATATATATATATATATATATATATATATATATATATATATATATATATATATATATATATATGTGAAAATTATGACTGCTGTATTTACCTACATATTTTTAATACATAGGTATAAGTGGGTCGATAATATATTAGAAAACAAAATACTCCTCTGGCTATATGCCTACGACAGGCATTGAATTACATCTAATATATAACCGTGTATACTACCCCATCACAGGAAGCATGATATACAGATGCTTGTTAAATAGGACATAAGGCTATTGAATTTATTTGCTTAAAAAGTATAGATGTCGCCACAAACGCTTTTGCGTGGTCTTTCATGTGTACTTAATAGGAGTCTAGGGTTGAATGTAGTTGTTCGAGAAAACCTGCCCTGTACTGATGAGGAGCAATCACTCCGAAACTAGTATACAGGTGGTTTCTTCGAGCAAATAAATTTAATAGCCTTTTGTCCTATTTAACAAGCATCTGTATATCTTGCTCCTTGTGATGGGGTAGTATACAAGGTTATATATTAGATGTAATTCAATGCCTGTCGTAGGCATATAGCCAGAAGAGTATTTTGTTTTCTGATATATAATCGACCCACTTATACCTATATATTAAAAATATGTAGGTACATACAACAGTCATAATTTTCACATCCAATTTTCGCTGTCGGGCTTCATTATACTTTTATAGTTTATTGCAATAATTCAATTTTCTATAATTTTTGCATATATATATATATATATATATATATATATATATATATATATATATATATGTGAAAATTATGACTGCTGTATTTACCTACATATTTTTAATACATAGGTATAAGTGGGTCGATAATATATTAGAAAACAAAATACTCCTCTGGCTATATGCCTACGACAGGCATTGAATTACATCTAATATATAACCGTGTATACTACCCCATCACAGGAAGCATGATATACAGATGCTTGTTAAATAGGACATAAGGCTATTGAATTTATTTGCTTAAAAAGTATAGATGTCGCCACAAACGCTTTTGCGTGGTCTTTCATGTGTACTTAATAGGAGTCTAGGGTTGAATGTAGTTGTTCGAGAAAACCTGCCCTGTACTGATGAGGAGCAATCACTCCGAAACTAGTATACAGGTGGTTTCTTCGAGCAAATAAATTTAATAGCCTTTTGTCCTATTTAACAAGCATCTGTATATCTTGCTCCTTGTGATGGGGTAGTATACAAGGTTATATATTAGATGTAATTCAATGCCTGTCGTAGGCATATAGCCAGAAGAGTATTTTGTTTTCTAATATATAATCGACCCACTTATATCTATATATTAAAAATATGTAGGTACATACAACAGTCATAATTTTCACATCCAATTTTCGCTGTCGGGCTTCATTATACTTTTATAGTTTATTGCAATAATGCATTTTTCTATAATTTTTGCATATATATATATATATATATATATATATATATATATATATATATATATATATATATATATATATATATATATATATATATATATATATATATATTTATAACACCCTGAAAATTACTAAAAGGGAAGTGTTACCCCAAATAGACCCAACTGTATTATTTCAATTTAATGCAAATTTTATTTTTAACTTGGAAGTCGCTCGACACCACACTCTTATCTTTCCGAATTCAATCAATAAAAAAACACGATCAACATATAACTGGTTTATTAAAAATATAACGACACAAGCTGTTCACAAAAATCGACGAATAGCGATATGCTTAATGTAACATTGTAGGGACAGTTAGGTAAGGCGAAGGGTCTGTTGTAATTTGGGGATGCATTAGTTTTGAGGCTCGTACAGAGTTAGTGATTGTTTAAGAAGGTCATCTAACAGCTGCCAGATACAATACGGACATTCTAGAGTACCATGTGGTACCATTTGCCCCATTTGTAGGTGAACACTTTGTGTTAATGCATAATAATGAACTGCCACATGTTACTAGAGTAGTGCAAAATTACCTCTAGGAGGTTCAAATTCCAATAATGGATTGGCCTGCAAAAAATTCAGGTTTGAACCCAAATTGAGCATTTATGAGATAGCATGGGATGACGTATTTGAGCTTTACAACCCCCTCCAGACAAACTTACAGCACCGAACAATCGTTTAAAATTGTTTTAGAAGCTTTCACTGCAATGGTTTAATTTCTATCACTTTTAAAAAAGAGTCTGCACTTTTTTTTTAGTCCATTTTATTTATTGAACCCCACACCTGACACCATTGTAACATATTTTACTTAAATCACACTCGGGGTTCGATAAATAAAATTTAAAGTACCGCCCAACTTACTTAAGTAGCATATTCCAGTGGCGTATCGCAAAATCGTTTCACTATTATTTTGTTTATTTATTTCTTGGAATATGTTAATGCATATAGCATAGCATCTTTCATCAAAGCTTTTATACATGCTCGTCGGTTGCCGATACTCTTGACCTGGCCTTTCTTTAAAGCAATAAATATGTTTCGTCAATCTTTTTTATCCATTTTCTCTACGTATCCGAACTATGTAAGTATTACTTTATATATCTTTGTTACTACATCTTCTTTTACACCATAGCATTTCTATATCAAAATTTTTGTTACTTTATCCTTTAGAGTCAGTCCCGCTATACTTCTCAGACTACTCATCTCCACACCATTGATCTTATTTTCATGCTTTTATTGCAAAACCCAACATTTACTACCATAGGGACCTCTAGGCACATCCAGTGGTGCCTTTTTTTGATAATCTCGGCTGCTCATAAAGTCATGCAGTGCCCTATTCATTCGTTTCCCTGTCAACAGCCTTCACTGTCATACTTTCCGTCTCTCGTAAATTTTGAACTCATGTATACAACTCATTTACTTGTTCCACTCTTTCTGCTGTAAAAAACAGCACCTCGCTACCAAATAAAAGTGTTTAAATATTTAACATGTACATTTGATGGCTTATCTAAAATAAATAATTTTATTACATACTGAGACACAAAATAGAGACAAAACATAAGAGAAATCCACCCAATAAATTTGCTTAATTATAATTAAGATCCCAGTGGGAAGTTATAGTAATGGGTCCGATTTTGCGAATCCCGAATTTTGACATATCTCCACATTTCAAGGTCCCCAGAGTCGAATACAATAATTTTTAATTGGACGTCTGTGTGTGTGTGTGTATGTACGTATGTGCGTTCGGAATTATTGTTCGTCTCGATTATCTCGAGAACAAAAAAATGATATCGACGTGGGACCAATTGAATTCGACGCATAATTACGCAACTTAGAACTGATTAGATTTTCAGCAAAATCGGTTAAGCTGTTTTTTATGGAGAATCAAAAAACTGAAAAAAATGGTAAACTACCTGAATTTTGCAATTTATACATTATACTATTTTTAAAACAGAATTTTAAGATCTTTTGAATAATATGATTATTGCATGCTAGGAATATTTGTATAAAAATATGATGACAATATTTTATAAAAAGAGATAGTTTTAGAAAACAAAAATAGGAATTGGAGAATTTTAAATTTTTGTTAGTATTGAGAGAATAGCACTGAAGACGCTATAACAGTGAACAATTATTTTTAGTAATAATCAAGCATTGTCTATAACAATTAAATATTGTTACCAGCAAATGATTATTGATCTAATAATTATAAAAAAATTTCAATTGTTAAAAACAATTGAAAATAGCTCCCGCTTATGAAATGATAAGAAAAAGTTTGAAAGAATATGGTTGAACATAAACAGAATATTATTAATGACAATTATAATTTGTTATAAACAATTTAAAATCGTTTTTTATAATAATTTTAATAATATTTATAACAACAAAACATATGACTTTTCGAGATGTAGATCAGAAGTAAAATTGAAAATTAAAACAGCATATGAACATTTTGTTAAAAAATCAGAGGAAAACATTTTGCTTGAACCTAAATCATTCTGGAACTTTATTAACAGTAAAAAAGGCGTATCATCGACAATTCCGAATACTATGTTCTTCAATAATGTAAAACTAGACAACGTTCAGGATATAGTTAATGGTTTTGGTACGTTTTTCTCAAGCAATTATACGATTTCCAATGGTAATAATTATCATAATGATCCGACTAATTATGATGTTATAAATATTACTAGTATCTCTGAGAAAGAAGTTTTGGCTGCCTTAAAAAAATTGAAACCAAAAACCACTGCCGGAATAGACGGTATACCTGCCTACCTAATCAAAGACTGCCGCCAAGCTTTGGCTCAGCCATTAACAATTATATTCAACCTCATTTTAAAAAATTCCAATTTTCCAGATAAATGGAAGGCCTCATATATATGTCCTATTTTCAAAAAGGATAATAAGAATGATATAACCAACTATAGGCCAATAACTATTCTGAATAACTTTTCTAAGGTGTTTGAAATAGCAATACATGAATATCTCTCCAATAAGGTTAAACATATTATCTTACCAAACCAACATGGTTTTATGTCGGGTAGGTCAACTATCACCAATTTATTCTGCAAAACGCAATTCATTGCAGAGACGTTAGATGAAAGAAGTCAGGTAGATGTAGTCTACACTGACTTCTCCAAGGCGTTTGATAGAATTAATCACAATATTTTACTAGTTAAACTGGACACACTAGGATTTCATCCAACACTAATAAATCTCCTTAAATCATATCTATCGGATCAACCGCAATTTGGAAAATGTCTTGGTTATAATTCAACGGTTTTTAATCAAACCTCTGGAGTGCCTCAGGGCTCTGTCTTGGGGCCACTTCTTTTTATTTTATTTGTTAATGACATTCTGTCTAAAATTGAGGTAAAAGCTTTGTTGTATGCTGACGATCTCAAATTAATTCACAGAATCGATTCTATCCATGATTGCATTAAACTCCAAAATAATGTCGAACTACTAAATGACTGGTGTGTAGAAAATGAGTTGTACCTAAATGTCAGTAAGTGCAGTGTCATGTCTTTTTGCAGGAAGGAGTTAGGCATTGTGTTTCAATATAATTTAGATAACTCGGTATTGGTACGACTTGACCTAACTAAAGATCTTGGTGTTTATTACGATCCTAAACTAACTTTCACTGCGCATATTGATAAAATCACTGCAAGCGCTTATCGCATTCTCGGATTCGCAATTAGAAACATGAGACTATTTAAATGTTTTACTACAATGAATTTACTGTTCTCTGCATTTATACTGACCAAACTGGAATATGCCAGTGTTATATGGAATCCTATTTATGACATACACATCTCTACAATCGAACGTATCCAGAGGCGCTTCTTTAAGCCAGCATGTTTTATTCTGGATGGTTTGTATCCGGAGCGGAATATATCGCAACAGTACTTTTAGGATCGATTTGATGCACACAGTCTGCTGAGAAGGCGGTCAATGTACTCTGTATTATTTTTACATAAAATTGTACACCTACAATTAGACTGTAATGATCTAGTTGCCATGTTAGATTATCATGTTCCTAGGTTCAATTCCCGCCATAATCAACTGTTTTTTCAACGAACTTATCGAACTAATATATACAAATTTTCACCTCTACATTTTCTAATTGAAAATTATTCTAATATATAAAAATCTGTTGACATTTTAAACTACAGCCAATTGTCAATTAGACATTATTGTTTAGAAACCTAAATCTTTGCTTTCAGCATACATAATTGTAATGTTTTCTTATATATTGTGATAGTTTCTTGTAAATTATCGTATGTTATTTATCTAACTACTACTAACCCTATTCTGTAAATTGGGTATACCCCGTAGGATATTGTAAATAAATAAATAAATAAAATAAATATGGTATTTTTTCATTCTTTCCACTGAGAAGTTAGTCGTGTGGACCTCTCGGGTCGCACCCAGACCACTGATATTTTTAATTGCAGTCATAAGTGGTTTTTTTGGGGTGTTGGATATTTTTTATCATAATTTTAAATGAACTAAATAATATTTAAATATAAATTAATATTCTAATTATATCCATGTATTTATAAAAACACAAAGATTAAATGTACAGAAAAAATAAATGTGATAAAGATAATTTTATGAATACGTGTAGCTTTGAAAATTCAGAACTTCCATTAAAACACTTTCCAAACATATAAATGCAAAGGGAGTACCGCAGGCATGTAGGACTGATAATGTTACTTGGCATGAAACAATTTTATATTTTTTGACTTCATTATTATTACGTACGTATTCACAAAGGATTTTAAGTTAATTAAAGAAGTAACGTCCAGTGTGTTACGTTTTAAAATGATACTGACAATGCCCGTGGCAATTTTTATTTTTAACCCGAATATGCAAATCATATTTTGGTGGCAGAAAAAGATAGAATTGTAAAAGCATGTAACTAATCACACACTTCATAAATTTTTCCCATAAATTTGAATTTATTAAAGTTACAATTTCGTCCTTTGCATTGCATATTCCACGCTAGTTGATTTGTACTATTCATTGTTTTACATTTAATAAAAACAATATTTCTAAATATAGTGATTTTTAAATAAATCTGTTCACCCGGTCAGAGTCAATCAATTTTTTTTAACCCCACTAATTATACAATCTGTCCTTAAATAGAATAATAAGTATTTTGGGAGTCAGGGTGTCCAATAATATGTCTTGGCATAACCATGTTGCTAACATCGCAAAGTCAGCAAGCCAGAGGTTAGGTTTTCTGTGGAAAGCTAGAAAGTTTTTTACTCCTGATCAACTGATGACGACGTACAAGGCTCAAATCCGACCTCTACTGGAGTATTACTCGCACATTTGGGGTTCAGCACCAAGGCATTCTCTTCGTCTTCTAGATTCCATTCAGAAAAGGGCCATTTGGTTGATAAACAGCTCAACTCTCACAGATACCCTTCACCCTCTAAAACATAAAAGAAGAGTTGCATTACTCTACAGATATTTCCATGGCAGATGCTCCAGAGAAATAAAATCTCTTGTACCACCATTGGCCACATTCAGCCGAAGAACTCGGCGCGCTGATCATTCTCACCCATTTACTCTCAAGATTGACACAACAAGGACCTATCTCCATCAAGAATCCTTCTTTTACAGGTCTGCTACAGAATGGAACAAGCTTCCAAAGTCAGTTTTTCCAGAGATTTATGACCTGCAACTTTTCAAAAAGCGGGTCCACAATCATTTCCTTTCTATAATCCCTTCTTCTTCTAATAGGGGCAGTGTGGGCCGCGGGCGGCCCACAAGATAGGTCTACCCTTTTTGCGACTATTTTCAGTAAAAAAAAAAGGATTCAGATATTGTGCGAGAAGCAAAATCTAAACGACTGCAGCGGGCTGGACATGTAAGGAGACTACCAGATGGCCACATAGTTAAACTTGCACCAGTAGGAAAAAAACCATTAGGCCGCCCACGCCTTCGATGGAAACATAATATCGACAAAGACCTAAGGGTAATTAGTATTGATGAACCCTTAGATGCTATGACAGACAGACAGCGTTGGAGGAATATTGTGAAGTCGGCAAAGACTCACCCAGGGTTGTAAGCCTGCAAGAGTAAATGGAGTAAAACTTAAAAATATTAAATTGTTACCGGTCACTTTTATTAAATTAGAAAACAAATTTCAGAAAAAATTGGCTGTGAAATAATGTTTGTTATTTTAGTATTATAACGTTTGGTACAAATATGCAAAAAGTTCTTTAATATTATTAATTTAACAAATGTCAAATTTTGTGAGTGGTTTAAGAGGGTTAGATTCTTACACCACCTAGAGCTACGGGATTCCAGTGTGTCTTTTGAGATTTCCACTTACCATCGTAAAAAACAAAACTACATGAAAAGTTTGTTCGATAGCTAAGGAGCAAAACCAGAATGTTTCTGTACTACTTGCCACAAAGGGCAAAAAGTTGTAGCTCGGGAATTTACTCTCTCGGCTCGGCCAAGGAACAGTGGGAATTTTTAACAAATGTATTTTGTTTTTTGACAGTTTTAAAGACATCAGACCTTCGAAGTGTTTTACAAAAAGAAATAAGTGAAATACGATTATAACTACACAAACTGTCTAAAACTTTTTGCTCCACGACCATACTTGGAATATGCCCATTATGAAATTATTTTTAAGAGCATAATAACAATATTTAAGTATATCAGATTAAGAATTTGAAAATACTCCTCCAGAAATAATAAATTATGGTAATAACCTAACAGAAAACCTACTTCCTCAAAAATCAAAAGGTAATAAATATTTTTAATTAGGTATCAATTTTGATGATATTTAAACTTTTAGTTGCCTTTATCATTGGTGTTTTGGGGGCTTACCGTAAAAATTGAACTGTATAATATTAAAATTCAAGATATTAAAGATTTGGGATCAACATTACCATTCCCTTAGACATTCTGAATCTTGTATTTCATCTCCGAAAACATTTAAGGAAAGGGATTGCTTCAGAATTTTTATTTTAAAAGGACATGGATAATGAAGAAATTGTTAATAATTTTCATATAAAACAGAAGCAGTTTACAAGAAGTACGCGATGCACAAGTACATTTTGAAAGGGGGCAGTTAACTTTATGAAAAGTACTTTTTAAATTAGGTTTTCGGTGGCAAAAAATGGAAAGTTATGATGTAAGATTAAAACGTAAAAAAAAAAATAAAACAGTATCGTGAGGAAGATAGATATTATTTATACTGACGAAACTTATCTGCATAGATCTCATTCAACTAAAAATACATGGGTAGATACTGTAAATCTGGAACAAAATTTAGGAGGTGGATAAGAACACAGTTGTTTATGAATATAAGACTAAACAGCGTTTTTGTTGTGGATAATACCAGTTAACACAATGAGAGTAGTTTTTTATTCTGTCACTGGTGAAAAGAGCAACCCCTAATGATCTCGAAACTATCAATTTATATATTTTTTTATTTTATTTTAATTTTAATACATTTTTTTGCTACATAAATATTTGGTTATCGTTACAAATTAATTTCGATACGCCACTAGTACCCAACTCAGTTAAAATTGGCACTGCACATCTGCTGATTTTTGGAACAAGGTGGATGGATGCTGTTGACAAATCTCCTTTTTAAAAATTCAAGTCTACAGTTATAAGGTGCTTTCATTTTATAACCAGCTAGTCTAAATAACTTTTGATTTTGCGTAAATGTAAGAAAAACAAAAAACATGTCAAATTTTAAATCAAGGGGGAGATTTAAAAATGTTATTCTGTTGTTTCCAAGTGGCACCCCTTTAACCCCTTCTTTTAAATGTCAAATAGCAACCCCTACCTTGTGATACATCATATAAAAACTCAAGAAAAATGCAAATCAGCCATAACATTAAACATAGCAAAATTACAACAGAAATTAAAATGAAGTTAATTACAAACAGCTCCTTAAATGTATTTACAGAAAATGTTCAAAGTGTGCTTCTTTATTTTGTAGGCAATAATATAACCCATTTTTAAATTGTCATTCTATAAAACCCTCTCTGCTAATCCAATGTCTTGAAAATAATTTGCCTAGCCATTGTCTTACAGCTAGTTCGTAATGTAGTGTAGCTCCGTCCTGTTGAAGGTACATATTCTGTTCATCTAGCACCATATTTCCCTGTTCATCAACTTGTCTTTTTGGTGACTAAGTAATAAGTGGATCAATTTTTTTTTAATAATTGTAGGTACAATTCTTCCGTTAGGTATTGGTAAAAAAAAGTGGTCTAATTATCTCATTTCCTAGAATACCAGCCCATACAATGATCTTTGTTGGATACTAAGTATTATCCTGTCGAAACACGTGAGGATTTTCGTCATACCAGTACCTAAAATTATGTTTGTTAAAAAAGCCATTTAAATAAAACGTTAATTCATCACCTAAACAAATATTTTCAACCAATTTGCTCATTCTTGTATATTTTGGGACATTGTTACACAAAATTCAATTCTGCGGTCATATTTGTCTTCACTAAGCTGTTAAATTTGTATTTAATAAGGAAAAAGCGTTTGTAATTTTAACACTTTGTGTATGGAATCAACAGAATTATTTGTAAGTTTTGATTCTTTTAAAATGGAATAGGTAGGATTTATAGCAAAATGACCCAGTACTTCAATTTGTGCAACTTTGTCGGGAACTCTGTAATTATTTTTTTTTAATAACAGATCCAGTTTCTCCAGAATGACAAAAAATGTTAAAAAAGGTGACATGTATTCAGAAGTAACTTAATTGATCCCTAATTAGACATCTACCTGTTTTTGTTATTGTCTCATGTTATTTCAAAAAATTTGTTGTTTTTAGCAAAATAAATTGAATTGTTGTTTATGGCTGATTTAAATTTTTTTGGATTTTATTTGATATATCACAAGGTAGCGGTTGCTATTTAACATTTAAACCACTTGCAAACAACAGAATAACATTGAAAATTCGACGTTTTTTGTTTTTCTTGCATTTACACAAAATAAATTATTGTTTGGACTGGCTGGTTTTAAAATGAAAGCACTGCAGAAAGGATCATCAAGATCAAATTATTAAAATACGACTGCATAATTATTCCTTCTTGACTTTTTTTTAATTTGATTATAAATCAGGACACACAAAAGTTTTTTGAAAATTAATACTTAATGTTAGGTAAAATTTAAAAAAGCAATCTTTAATTTGGACAAAAACGTTAAATAAATAGGCCAATAATTAAAAAAAAATTCAAAATAAAAATATAAAATAAACAAATTAATATTGAAATTTAAAAAAAAATTAAGTTCTATAATTAAAATGTATACATACCACAAACCTGTCCTACTTAACAGAAATAATTGCAACTCCTTATTTCTGATACATATTAAAAAAATATGCTCTCTAGGGACACAAGTAAAACATTTTAAGGTTATATTTTACAGTTAACAAATCAAAAGGGTTCAAGTGTGATAATCTACCTTTAAATAAAGATTTCCTGCACTTCAAAATGATGGCACCTTCTTACCATATTAGATACTGATTGGATACCATAGAACAAATAAATTAAAAGGAGAGGTGCGATTAATGACCACCTAGGGAAATAGATTTATCATCATCGGATTATTTTTAAAGCTACCTATAGTGTGTTGTTAATAAAACAAAACTACTTAAAGAACTGGAGCAAAAAAATACTCCAGCATGTAATATTACCTCAACGATAATTGCCAATATTCGTAAAGAATTTAAAAATAAGTTGTACAATGGTTTACAAAACACAGTTAACCAATACTTTTTTTAAAATCAGGATTTATTGGGTAAGAATAAAAAAAGTATTGTTAAGCTCTCTGAGATCGAGGTAGAAACATTTTTGGATGTGGATCATATTTTCAATTACTTACCCAAAGTTTTTCCGATGCTTTCATGTATGGCATTCGTGATGGCTCCATTAGCTAATGAGTCAAAACAGGCGCTCAAAGCACACGCGCAAGCACTGGTACCTATCAAATACTCCAGAATCATATTCCAGCCAATAACGAAGGCTATGAATTCCCCCACTGTCACGTAGGAGTACATATAAGCTGAGCCAGATGTATGGGGTACCCTGACACCGAATTCTGCATAGCACGCCCCTGAAAAATAAAAATAATAATAGAGTAGATTATTTATATTAATTTAAGAAAAGATACAAAGCTTACATATCAATATTCACGAAGCTTATTTAAAAAAAAATAATAGCAGTCTTTATTAAAAATGGTCGTCAAAAATTTTTTAATTTAATTTAAATATTATAAACTAAAAATATTTGAATATTGTAAGTGATCTTCAAATAGCCACGAAAAATAATAAAAGAGAGAGGATGTAAAATAAATTTGCAGAAATAGAAAAAGAATGACGAAACAAAAACACAAAAAAAATTATCAAAAAATCAATCATCAAAACAATATATTTACCAAAATATAATGGTATAAAAAATAAAGAAGGTAATAATACCAAAACCCATGCTAGAAGTAAAAGATATAGTAAACGGAAGTAGTAACTCAAAAACACCAGGGATGTTGAAATTAACATGGAACTAATAAAATATGATAGTAAAACTCTAAAAGAACAATTATATTTATTAATTCTAAACATTTAAAAGGAGAAAAAAATACCCAGTAACTGGGAGGAAGGACAAATAGTTACCATTTACAAAAAAGGATATAAGCATGAGTGTAAAAATTATAGGGGAATTAATTACTTTGTTAAATGCAGCACACAAGATACTTTCTACAATATTTCAAGGAAGATTATGCAAAGATATTTAAGCAATATTATAGGAAAATATCATTTTTAATTTGTGAGAGGAAAATCAACAAAAGATGCTATTTATATAATATAACAGATAAAAGCAGAATAAAAAGCAGAGATATAATTGTTATTTATCAACTTCCAGCAAGCTTTTGATTCAGTTAACAGGGGTCAGCTTATGACTGCATTGAAGAAACTAGGAGTAGCAGCTAAACAGAGAAGGCTGATATGTACAACAATGAAAGAAACAAGAGTCAACATCAAAAAAAGAAAGAGAAAATGGATGAGTTTGGAATAAACAAAGGTTGAGAAACATCTAAAGATGTTGATGGCTGTGAACACTTGTTGAATATAACAGAAATAAAAACAGTTGTATAAGTGTAAAATTTAATTTATTTATGCTTAATGCATTTTCAATCCTATCTACAAGATCCTCATCAGTGCATTAATCTACAAGTAATATTAAGCTAGTTAAACGTAAGTAAATTACAAATGTATTACGGGAGTTAAATTTTTTTATAAAGATAAATCTTGAAAGGTTGAAATATTTTTTGAAGGTACATTCATATCTGAGTAACAGAAAATCATTTTAAGAAGCTGAAGGCTGTAAGTTGTTAATGAAACAAAATTTAATTTTTTTTCTGAGAAAAATTTGATAAAATATGAGAAAAATGTTTATAAAAATGCTTAATATATACTCTCAATGTGTATAAAAACATCCATGAACAACATAGACATCAAACTCGACATATTTTAAATATCCATTATGCTATCTGATTATTTGAAATAAATTGTTGAAAATTATTATTGACTATTTAGGGCTTCGGCAAAAAGCCATGTTAAATTACATTTTACAAAAACCTGCGATTTTTATTCAACAGGTTAACGTCTACTACCACAGCAGAGACCGGCGTATGTCAATTGTCAACTCAAATTCATAGGTCAGGAACCGAATATTGTTAGACGGTGTAAAATCGAACTAGACAAGAGACTATCAGAGGGGGTAATAATATATAATAGGGTAACTTCAAAAACCTTATTTCTAAATTTAAATTTTCTAATTGAAATGAAGCCAAGCATTTTTAGTGAAGAGAAATTATTTTTTAATGAACGATTGAGTCAAGACAATAAATTTGCTCACGATACAAGATCGTGGTCAAGCAGCAAATTCTAATGTAGTGACTCAAAGGCTCATTAATAGACCATTGAGCCGATACAATAAGTGTGCTCACGATTTTTAAGATCGTGATCCTAAAGCAGGAATCTAATGTATTGACTCAAAGGTTTATATCCTTGGAGTTATGATAGTTGACGGTGTAAAGGAACAAAGTTTCTGTTGAGGTTAATTAGTGAATTTAAACATTTTTTATTTTTAACAATTTTATTATTAATCTCTAAATCTTCATAGAAATCTAGTCGAGTGAAATTTTTTTAATTGATGTTGATTTATATTTTAGAGTTTTTGTTCGGACTGAAATTATGATTATTGTATTTTAAATGATGTCCAAAAGATGATTTATCTGGTTTTTTTAAATGCTCGTTTATACGCACCCCCAAAGGTCTGCAAGTTCTCCCAATATAGCTTGCCGAACAGTCTGAACAATGTAGTCTAAAAAACCCACTTTTTTGTAGATGGTTTATTTTATCATAATTTGTTTGTTGTTTTAAAAGCAATTTTGATGTTTTGGTCTATATTTTGAAAGAGTCGAGGAAAAATTCCTGTTATTTTCTTGGTAGATGTATAGTATAGATATATAAATGGGGTTGAAACTGGTGATGTTAAAATATGCTCTAGTTTATGAAGATCAAAAACCTTCCGTTTCATTTACAACTTAAATCCTTCAGCTTCTTAAAATGATTTTATGTTACTCAGATATGAATGTACCTTTAAAAAACATTTTACCCTTTCAAAATTTATCTTTATAAAAAAATTTAACTCCTGTAATACATTATGTAATTTACTCAAGTTTAATATTACTAGTAGATTATTGTACTGATGATGATCCTGTAGATAGGATTGAAAACGCGGTATGCATAAATAAATTAAATTTTACACGTTATACAACTATTTTCATTTCTGCGATATTCAACACGTGTACACAGCCATCAACATCTCTAGATGTTTCTCAAGTTATGATTTTTACACCATGTATTATGTGTTGCGGATTTTTGTATATCTTCCTACCTCTTGCCGAACTATAATAGCCACTCTATAGCTTATTTGTAGATTTGAGTGTCACAACAGTAACATCAAATTATTTTCTGTTGGGGTGTGATACACCCCGACGGTTGTTGTTTATTGTGACTTTATTTTGTAAATCTATTCTACCCATTTTAGTTACCAACTTTATAAAACGATGTCGTACGAGATGTATGGATCAGGTCTTTTCATTACGAGGTGTAGTCGAAAAATTGTTGGCTGGAAGTCAGAGGGTCTATTGCGCTTTTATAGACTTGGAAAAGGCCTGTGACAGAGTGGTGAGGAGTGAATTGTGGTCGACATTATCTAAGTATGGGGTGAGTGGTAGTTTAATACGAGCACTGGAATCACTTTACGAGGATTCCACTGCTTGTGTCAGGATAAACGGAGCTTAGTTTAACATTAAAAAGGTGTGAGATAGGAATGTGTGGCTTCACCATGGCTGTTTAACTTATTCATAGAAGATTGTTTAAAAGATTTGATCGAGAGTGCGTATGGATTGAAAATGAATGATTTGATCGTCAAATGCCTTCTTTACGCCGACGATCAAGTCATATTAGCGTCATCTAAAGAGTAGTTGCAGGCGATGGTTAATGTTATGCATGATGCCCTGAAAATCAAAGGGATGAAAATAAATGTAAGCAAAACAAAAGTAATTGTTTTTGAAAGAGAAAAAAGCATGACAAACTGTGAAGTTCTGATTAAGGAAGAAAGAGTGGATCTAGTAAATGAGTTTGTATACCTGGGTTAAAGTTTACGAGAGATTTAAAGTATGACAGTGACATTGAGCGAAGGGTGTTGGCAGGAGTGTTGGCAAAGCTTTATGAACACCCAGAAAGTGTCAAAAAAGGCACGTCTGGCTGTACATAGAGGAGTGTTGGTTCCTCATGTATGGTAGTGAATGTTGGTTTGGCAGAAGAAGCATGAAAATAGGATTATTGCTGTGGAGATGAGTAGTCTGAGAAGTATAGCCGAAGTGACTCGGTTGGATAAAGTAAAGAATAGTGAGATAAGAAAACGATGTGATGTAAAAGAAGATGTGTTTAAAAAGATAGATAAAGGAATGCTAATAAAAGTAGAGAAAGCAAAAGATGTGTGTAAGAACCGTAGCAAGTAGAAGGAAGTGGTCTTTACCTACTCCTATGGAAAAAAGGCGTGACTATATATTTGTACGAGAAAAAACAGGCATTGCTGCAAAAGTATAAGGGCGAGGTCGTGAAGGAGTTGACTGAAGAAGACGGCAGAGCTCAATTTGTTGAAAATGAAATAGGGTCGGAAAGTGATGATGATAGAACTTTAGAAGAAGACGGAAACAATGAAGATGCAGCAGACGAATTAGAGGAAAACGCAATCAGCTCCAGTGACGATGATTTAAATCAGTTGATACCTAGAGATAGACCTACAATCACAAATAAATATTTCCTAGGAAAAGATCACAAACGAAAGTAAATGAAAACAGTTCCAACAGTCAATTTGCGCACGAGGAGGCACAATATTGTTTTACATTTGCCTGGTCCTAAGTGATCTGCTGCGGGGGTAAAGTCTAAAATCGAATGTTGGTCTTGCTTTTTTACAGAAGACATGTTAAAAATTTTAGTACATTGTACAAACATACAAATACAAAAACAACAAAGCAAATACAAGGAAGTATTGCGAACACGAGAAACTGATCAAAACGAATTAAAAGCGGTAATTGGTTTGTTATATCTAGCCGGGATTTACAAAGCACGCCGACTGAATCTTGATGATTTGTGGTAAACAGACGGTACCGAAGTTTACATTTTCAGTGCCACAATGAGTCTCCAACGATTTAGATTTAGTCTGTCTTAGATTGAATGATGTTAATACTCGAAATAAAAGAAAAGAACTGGGTAAATTTGCAGCGAAAAGAGATTTATTTGTACTGTTTGTTTAAAACTGTTTTAACAACAACATTCCTTCAAAGTATTCAACAAGAGACGAGATGCTACCAGCATTTTTAGGTAGGTGCCCCTTCAGGCAATATCTTCCTTATAAACCCTCGAAATATGGTATATAAATTTTTGCAATGGCTGACAGCAAAACATTTTATATTACGAATGTGGAAGTATATTTGCGTAAACAACCAAATGGTCCATATGCACTTGATAACTCACCATCAGAAGTTGTCAAGAGACTTGTAGCTCCGATTGCAGAGACAGGGAGAAACGTTACCATGGACAATTCGTTCACGGGTTACGGACTTGCTATAGATTTATGTGATCATAAATTGACCATTATTGGTACTGTAAGAAAAAATAAAAGAGAACTTCCCCCACAATTTTTCGAAACTAAAGAAAGAACAGAAAGTTCATCAATATTTGGATGGCCATTGACCATCTTTTTAGTCTCCTCAATATAACTGGAATCAATTCAAGAGTGATTTATACAATGAATAACCAAAAAACTGTCACTAGCTGATTCATCCTAAAACAAATTGCTTCTAATCTGATTGCTGAGCATTTGCCAAGATACATCAGACAAAAAAAATCTGGCATAAAAAAGTCTCGTGAAGATATAGAAAGACCAACCAAAACGTCCGAGATTAGGAAGGCAACAGCGCTGCTCAAAATGTCCTCGAATTAAAGACCGCAAAAGCAAGTATAGCTGTAGGTAGTGCCATAAATCGTTATGTTCAGATCATGCAGTTGTAATGTGCAGTATATGCTGTATTAAAGAAACAGAAAGCGAGTAATATCAAAACAATATATCTTTAAATTTTTTCTTTGTTCAAAGTTTTTCATTCTAATTTTATTTCAGATTTAATAAATATGATTTGTAAACAACAGTCTTCAATTATTTGGTGATATTTTTTGGTCATTAACGAACACAGTAGTGAAGATGAATTTCAATTGGAAGAAAACACTTGTTGATTAATTAGAATTTAGAACGGGCAATAAATCAAGTCGAATGAACATAATGGGATCAACTTGCCGTAAGTGTCTGCCCGATCCTTTGATTCATCCCTTTAATCCGCAACCCACCACTTACAGCTATCGATCTTCGCTTACAACAAAGAATTAAAGATTTAAATATAATTAGTCTTATCGGTGCTACTGTAACTTTTCGTCGTATAAAAATAATAGAACAATAGCGGTACATATTTTACCCCGATGTTCTATAACATTTACTGCACAAAGGGTGTCTCACCTATTTTAACGAAAACGTATGTGGGAAGACTTTAGTCGAAAAATAAAAAGCTGACCCACTCAATTTCTATTAAACTCCCTATTTTAATTACTTAGGACTTTTTTTTAGAAAGGTTAAAAGTAACAAAATTCCTGCTTGTTCGTAATCAATAAAAAACACACTCAACTTTTGAGAACTATTTACCTACCGTTATACATTTTCTAGCTAGAAAAAACTGTTTTTTAAAGAATCTTTCGTTAAATAAACTTACTTTTGAGTGGTCTTTTTTATATTCCGAACCTTTAATAACAGAATTTCAAATACAATGGAAAAATAAACCAATTATTAAATATTGCAGAGAGGATTTCAACTCCTAATGAAGCGTCCAAATCCTGCTATTAAAGCGCAATGGCAAGAATCTTTTAAACCAATTTGAACAACGGTTGCACTGGCAAACTAAATCTAAATTTCTAATTTTGCGAGTCCAAATAAATAATGCACTAATTTATATTTAATTGGTTCATTAAACTCTTATATTGTACTTTTAACCCCTATTGTGTGACACTATATTTTTTGAAATATTAACTTTAGCAAAAACACATTAAAAAAAAAGTTTTCGTTATTGTTCTATATTTTATAGGTTTTAAAAACTGATTAAAATATTTTAGTATTAATTTGAGTTCAAAGTAAATCCCACGAGCTTTAAATAAAACATGGAAACACACCAACAAAACTGAACAAATGTTAAGAGCCATTGGCATCCTAGACAATGACACTAGACACACAGATGTATCGCGAGCATTTGCCACATCTCAAAGTGTAATTTTTCGCTTAAGTGTCCGTTATGTAGAAACTAGTGATGTATCTGAAAGACACACAGGAAGCACGAGATTTAAAATCCAAAATGTAAATCGTTTTTTGAAATTAGCTGCAAGAAGTAACTCTACGATAATGGCACCTGATTTACAAATGCAGCTGTTGCAAACACATGAAACACAAGTTTCCCCTAGGATCATCGTAAATCGTTTGCCCGAAGCTTATTTCAGGATAATTACATAGTAACATTGAGTTTGGTATAAAATGTTGAAAAAACTGTTTTTTATCACCTAAAAGATGACCATGATTTTGTTCGATGTTTTTTATTGCGTCGTTTTTTGAGAAAATCTTTCAAATGTAACTAAAATTAACATGGGTTCTCATGGGGATGTGTAGAATTCAGTTCTTTTAGCTCAATTTTTAACTACTTACTTCTAACGATGGAGATTAAAAAAATAAAATATCTCATAAAAACTGAAAATTTGTAGATTAATTTGCACTTTTTTTAACTATACTTTATTGTACATAATTAGTAGTTCTCTCTACACGTATTGTTTTCGTAGTTTTTTTATTAAATTTTCTTCACCAATTCAAAAAAATTTTGAAAGTTTTTGTTCTACCTTTTAATTTTATTTACACGTTTAAAATGTGCTAAGTTTGTGATCATTAAACTGCGTTATTATTCGAAACATTACAGTTAATAGTTTCTCTATATGGATACTATGGTAAGGTCAGATCTGTTTCGATGTGAATGTGGGTTCATTTTGCCACCTCAAGGTGGCTTTTTGAACTACTTTGCTGTGCAGGAGAAGCCGGCAATTTGCAATTGGTACTTCTTGCTGAGATGAAAAAGATACAGCTCCCGGCCTTCTTTTCCCCTTTGTTTTCAATGCGCAGTCTCGAGTCGGCGCAGTAGTAAGTTTCCTCTTTCAACGCGCCATCTCGATACGACGCAACGAAAGTACTTCTCCGAACGTCGAGAACTACGGTCGTTCAGTTTCCGCTTTCACGGCGATCAAACATCGCTTGTTATTTGCAATAAGTAGTATTGGTTTGGCAGTCGATAGTGGCGAGTCATTCAGTTTTTCATTTCGTTAGTTTAATAACTATTTTTCCATGGCTTTGAATTAATTTCATTGCTTGCAGTAGTTAACTAGTCGGGACAAGTTCATTGTGTTCTTTGTAGATAGAAATAGTGTTTATATTTTGTGTGTTAAAAACGTTTAAAAACCAGCCGAATTTTCACATAAAACGAGGGTTGGGGTATTAAGGGTTAACCACCATGATGATGATATTAAAAAAAAAATTGTTTGTTTGCTAACATTTCCAATTTTATTAAATTCCTGTGCTCAAGACCTCACCCCCGTTCTCTGTAGACTTTTCAAGCTATCATACAGCAAAGGAATATTTCCGTCCATGTGGAAAAACGCTAAAGTCCAACTCATTCCGAAAAAAGGAAAGACTATTCCTGCGAATTATCGCCCTATCGCATTGCTCTCAGTCATATCAAAAGTTATGGAAAAAGCGATTAACATTGAACTCATCAAATATCTGGAGACATTTGAGGTAATTCATGATAGACAATATGGATTTTGACAACTTTGGTCTACTAAAGATTTGCTGGTTTATGTCACTCAGCTCAGGACAAACACTATTAAGAAGTTTGGTGAATCCCGTGCAATAGCCTATCTAAAGCATTTGACCGCGTTTGGCACCAGGCATTGTTAAGCAAATTATTTACCTACGGTCTCCCAACCAAATTTCTTCTGATGCGTTAAAAACTAATTCTAGGGTCCCCGGGGTTTCATCCTATCCCCCACCCTATTTCTTTTACACATCAACGATCTCTTGAAAACCACCACGAACCCCATTTACAGTTTTGCAGACGACAGCACACTTGTCTTAACTTTCACATCCTATTGATCACTTTCGGTGAATGATACAAATAGACTCAGGCAGGAACAGGTTGACTTCATTAATAGAGATCTTAAAGCAATCGTCGAGTGGGGAACCAACAATCTTGTTCAGTTCAACGCCCAGAAAACACAAAGCGCTACGTTTTCCAAGAAAGTGATATCTATAAATAATTCCATCACAATGTCTGGAAATACCCTTGAATCAAGTCCCTCCATCTCGATTTTGGGAGTCACGGTGTCTAATAATATGTCTTGGCATGACCATGTTGCTAAAAGCAACCCAGAGGCTAGGTTTTCTGTGGAAAGCTAGAAAGTGTTTTACTCCTGATCAACTGTTGACGACGTACAAGGCTCAAATCCGACCTCTACTGGAGTGTTGCTCGCATATTTGGGGTTCATCACAAATGCATTCTCTTCGTCTTCTAGATTCCATTCAGAAAAGGGCCATTCGCTTGATAAACAGCTCAACTCTCACAGAAACTCTTCACCCACTAGAACATAGAAGACGAGTTGCAGACCAGATATTACTCTACAGATATTTCCACGGCAGATGCTCCAGAAAAATAAAAACTCTTATTTCACCACTGGCCACATTCGTCCGAAGAACTCGGCACGCTGATCAGTTTCACCCATTTACTCTTAAGATTGATACTACAAGGACCAATCTCCATTAAGAATCCTTTTTTTATAGGGCTGCTACGGAATGGGAAAAGCTTCAAAAATGAGTTTTTCCAGAGAACTATGACCTGCAACTTCTCAAAAAGCGGGTTCACAATTATCTCCTTTCTATGATCCCTTCTCCTTCTAATAGTCGCAGTGCGGGGGCCGTCCGCGGCACACACTATAGGTCTACCCTTTTTGCGACTATTTTCAGTAAAAAAAAATTCATTCCTTTTTTGTGAGAGTACAAACTTTTGACTCGCCGCATTATGATTTTATTTTTTAAAAATCCTAATGTAATAATTCAATCCGTAGGAATGCTAAATATGTAAAGTATCCTCTTTACATACAAAATTTCTCGTCTACCAATATGAAAAATAAAAAGTAATTTAAAAGTTTTTAATTAAAATTCTTATTGCTTGGAGACATACTGATAAGGCGGGAAATGAGGATATTACATTTTAAAATGTGTAAGGACTTTTTTATTTAATGCGTTCCTAGCTGATAAGCCATCACGGAAATATTGTTTTTCAAGAAAAAATTGCAAATAATAAATTAAACAGAAAGGTGATTTTTGTTTTATGTTTATGTATATTAATATTGCAAAGAGCTTTCGGCCGATTGATCAGTCATCTTCAGTGCTTCCCGAAAGTAAATACTTATTAAACTCATTGAATGAATTTAAATTTTGGTTAATAATTTTTTAAATTTTCCAAAAATACTTATTTGAGTACTTACAAGTAAGGTAACAGGAAGTATTCAAGTTAGCAGAGACATATTAAGTGTGGAATGTAATAGAATAAAAGGAAATCAATTTAAGGTTTAACGGCCATGTAGATAATGTCTGGTGTTAATCAGCTGATCAGTACCTTTTTTTTATTTGGAACAATTTTACAGCACCTGAGGGTTATAGTAAAATAAAAACTTGTATGTCGAAAATATTTCTCTATTATTTTATTAATCAATGAAATTGTTTAAAGTTATATTTTTCGTCCTAATTTTTTAAAGATTAAAAAATTGTTAACAAAAAATTTCTTAATATTCCAACAACCGACGAGCATGTATGAGAGCGCTGATGAAAGTAGAAGAAGAGAAAGACGTGTGTAAGAACCGTAGCAAGTGGAATGAGTGGTCTCTGTCTACCGCTGAAGAAAAAAGGTATGTAGGTAGGTACGTATAACAGTTTCAAAGGTATTGTCTTATTGTTTTTAAATATAAATAGAATTGACATAACAGACGTAAGCATATTTATTATCATAGCGTAATAGTGTAGTATTATAACAAGGTAACAACGAGTATAAATATGTTTTATTGAATAATCTTTCATAGTACAACTTTCGTAGACTTGGAAAAGGCATATGACAGAGTGGTGAGGAGTGAATTGTGGTCGACATTGTCTACATATGTATGGAGTAAGCGTTGGTTTAATATAAGTACTAAAATCACTTTACTAAGATTCCAATACTTGTACATACATACATACATAAAGTCACGCC
The DNA here is from genome assembly GCA_950111635.1 of Agelastica alni. Classification (NCBI taxonomy): domain Eukaryota; kingdom Metazoa; phylum Arthropoda; class Insecta; order Coleoptera; family Chrysomelidae; genus Agelastica; species Agelastica alni. The sequence goes on along the minus strand of OX467719.1, from coordinate 16,729,055 downwards.
TTTTTTCCATAGGGGTAGGCAGAGAACACTTCCTTCCACTTCCGCTACGGTTCGTATACACATCTTTTGCTTCCTCTACTTTCATTAGTGCTCTCATACATGCACTTCGGTTGTTGGTACTCTTGACCTGGCCTTTCTTCAAAACAATGTTGATCTGATCGAGAATTGTTCGCCGAGGTCAACCTCTACCGACTTCCGTCCATTCACACTCGCCTTATAAATTTGTTTCGTTAATTTTCCTTCATCCATCCTTTCAACGTGTCCAAACCATCTAAGCATTCCTTTATCTATCTTTGTAACCACATCTTCTTTTACACCACATCGTTCTCTTAACTCACTATTTTTTACTTTATCCAACCGAGTCACTCCGGCTATACTTCTCAAACTACTCATCTCCGCAGCATTAATCCTATTTTCATGCTTCTTCTGCCAAACCCTTTATTCACTACCATAAATAAGTGTAGAAACCAACACACATCCATGCACAGCCAGACGTGCCTTTTTTGACACTTTCTGGCTGTTTATAAAGCTATGCAGTGCCCCATTCATCTGTTTTCCTGCCAACACCCTTCGCTCAATGTCACTGTCATACTTTCTGCAACTCCTCTTCAGATGACGCTAATATGACTTGATCATCGGCATAAAGAAGGCATTTGACGATCAAATCATTCATTTTCAATCCATACGCACTCTCTTTCAAATCTTTTAAACAATCTTCTATATATAAGTTAAACAACCATGGCGAAGCCACACATCTCTGTCTCACACCTTTTTCGATGTTAAACCAGTCCGTGCAAGCTCCGTTTATCCTTACACAAGCAGAGGAATCTTCATAAAGTGATTTCAGTGCTCGAACTAAACTACCGCTTACCCCATACATAGACAATGTCGACCACAATTCACTCATCACCCCTCTGTCATAGGCCTTTTCCAAGTCTATAAAAGCACAATAGACCTTCTGACTTCTTGCCAGTTTATACAGTTCTTTCAATTCAAAACCAGCCAGTCCAAATAACTTTTGAGTTTGCGTAATTGTAAGTAAAACAAAAAACACGTCGAACTGTAAATCAAGGAGGAGGTCTAAAAATGTTATTCTGCTGTTTCCAAGTGGCTCCCCTTTAATATCCCCTACCCCTTCTTTAAAATTTCAAATAGCAACCCCTACCTTGTGATAAATCAAATAAACAGCAAAGAAAAATGCAAATCAGCCATATAAACAACAATTTATTTTATCGATTTATTTTCCAAAAACCTATCATTAAACATAGCGAAATAACCACTTGATTTAAAATTCAAAGTGTTTTTTGTTTTTTTTTTACATTTATGCAAAACTAAAAGTTATTAGGACTGGCTGGTTTTGAAATGAATGCCCTGTTGTAGTATCTCGCTGCAGGAGCACTAAGAGACCGTTGCTATACAGAGCCACCTTGTGCAAGGTACTAATTTTATACGATCTTTAGATGCCCATTCTCGATAGGTTTGACGGGCCTCTTTGGTTCTTCCCCTTGACTTTGTCACGTGCCTATTTTTTTTCCCTTCTACAGTTCCATTATTAATTGGATCTCTGATAGTTTTGTATTTCTCAGGTGCTCGTAAATAGTTTCGCTTACCGTATTTTGTTGTAATTTAAATTTATCACTCGTTGTAAATAGTGTTGCATACCTTGTAGTGTTAGGATTTAATTATTAATGGCTGTGACATTTTTGTTAATCGATGGAGATGGAGTGGGGGTTTTTGTTATTAGATTTTTGCTTTGATTTTTGGCCTCGATTGTCGTGTGTTGTCAGCTATATTATTGTTTGGTTTGCATTTCTGTGTGGATGGGCTGGCTATCAACACGGGCGAGCGCGATTATGAGTTTGGAACATAGATTTGCGAAGATTGTTGGCTGACGCGTGTCCCGTGTCATTTCTGATATCCGGCCTGGGAGTCAGTAGTTTAGAGAGTCGTTTGGTGTCAGTCGTCGAAGTCGGGTAGTGGTGAGAGTTTTTGGAACGATTTGATATTATCACGTGAGCAGAACCTCTACGGTTTTTTCATTCATATCTAGCTGTATTTGGGCCATCTTAATTGGATTTTAAAGAAAAACCATTTAATTTTTAACTTGACCATTCTATCTTACCTTTGTTGTTGATATTTTGGATTTTGGTGTCGAGTTAAAATATCCGCATGCGGGATCTGATGGAGGAAAGCCATTGTTAAGTAGCAGGTGCAGTTCCATAATCAATCCGGCCACAGGAGTAGGCCACAGGATTAGTGAATTCGTATACCCAAAGGTTACAAGTGATTTATTTTAGAATATTTAAACGACGTGATTTGTTTTTGACACCACTATTAAGTTTTGTTTTAATTTATTAATATGGTACACTGTTGAAAACTATTTATTGCATTGGATAATATGCCAAGGCTGAACTTTGATTAAAGTAATATTCTCAATAGTTCTTTGTGTCCAAGTAAAAACGTTTTCTTCATACTTATTTGTAAATATCCTACAATATTGCTATTTTGAAGGACAGCCATCGTAAAAAGAAATATTTTTAAATAAGCTCGATTGTTTTAACAGTGTAAATCTTTATGCAAATGGGAAAAAAAACCTAAGTAAATTAGCAGCTGTACGTGAACGTTGATGAAGTATTGTTAAAAAGTTGACTTGTATACGTTTTTTTTGGTAACCTGATAAGGTTTGTTATTCTTACCTTTGTTTTAATTATTTTATGGAATCGTAAACTTTGGATTTTTGATTTATTGTTGTCTTATAAAGTTGTAAATTTTGAAGTTTCGTTTTATTGTTGGCTGTTAATTTTGATGATATTTGTTATAATTTTGTTATTGAGCTGTGTATTTTAATGTATTGTGTGAGTAAAGTATCCAATATATTTTTGCTATAATTTTATTTATTTGGTTCACCATAATCTTAGTTGTTTATCGTGTGGCTCTGCTATTGCCTATAAGACCTAGGGGTTTCCGGCTTGAACCGTCTAAGTCGGTGGCGCGGCTCACTTTTATATTTTTTTTTCTTCTACCCTCTACGGCTGAGCTCGGGCATAATTTGCCAGTAGAGAGACCGCTGGCAGAATACTCTTTAGAGAACGAAAAAGACGTGGCAACTTAGTAGCCAGAGTAGCTGACTACTTCACTCTTTACATTTGAAAAGTGTGATGATTCCAAAAAGGCCCAATTTGCTTAAAATTGTACATTGGTACATAGTTTAACATCGGTTTATACTCTGAATTGTTTCAAAAAATCTTTATAAATGCTATACCAATAGAAAAACTCCATCGACGAACGGCCGATAACACAACAAACAAAAAGCTCGATTTATTTTCTATTTACCGGCTTTCTGATGTAAACAACTAATATTTGTAATGATTAAACAATAAATTTGTAGCTTTATCAAAATTAATTTACTTCATGAAGGAATTATTTGCAAACAAAATAACATTTTTACAATAATTAATATTATTGGTTGAGCAGGACAGTAAACTATAGTTTTCTGATTATTTTTTAGAAATTTTAATTATATTAAAACTAGCAGACTCTGCAAAAGTTGTCCTGTCTAAACGTTAAATTGACTGCTTTGGTAATGTCACCAACAAACTAAGTGACCCCGAAAACTATGATTTCGACAATTATATTGGCCGTTTTTGATAGTTTTTATATTTTATCCCCTTCCGTAAAGGGTGATTTTATAATTGAAAATGTCACCATCAAACTCAGCGACCTCGAAAACTATGAATTCGACACTACTAACGGCAACTTATGATAGCTTTTATATTTTTGTAATGGTGCTTTTAATTCATATAAACCTTGTCTTGACAATTACGAACACAATAACAAAAAATTATTTAAATCGGTCGAGTATTTGCGAGACTAACGCACGGCAATTATTTTTAATAAACAGACGCGGCGGGGGCCATTGATTTATACAGATATGAAAAAACATTTAAGAAACATAGAAATTTTAATGCAAAACATAGTGTCACGTGCCTATTTTTTTCTTCTCCCATCTGCCGTTTCATTATTATAATAGTCTGCATTTGGGTTCGTTGTATATAGTGTTGCCTATATAGTAGTGATAGAATTCGATTATTAATAGCTGTGACATTTTTGTCTCTCTTATTGGACTTCGCCTTGATTATTGGCCTCGATTGTCGTGTGTTGTTAGATATATTATTGTTGGTTTGCTTGGGCTGGCAATTGATGCGGACGAGCGCGATTATGAACGGTTTGATATTTACACGTGAGCGGAACTTCTACAGTTTTTTCTTTCATATCTGGCTGTATTTGGGGCCATCTTTATTGGATTAGGAAGATAAACCATTTAATTCTTAACTTGACCATTCTTTCGTGCCTATGTGGTGAATATTTCTGGTTATTGGGGTCGAGTTAAGATCACCACGTGTGGGATTTGATGAAGTGAAGCCATCGTGAAGTACCACGTGCCGTTCCATCCACATCGACGATAAATTTCAGCGTTATAAAGACTTGCCTGGTAATTTTAGCAGAAATAATTATGATAATACTACTTGGTGTTTCGGTTCTTGGATCATCGATGTTACCGTGACGTCTCAGTGAGGTTTTCAATTGGTTACATGGTATGGAATTTAATTTTATCAACTTATCAGTTATTATGTGCTTCATAATTTTTCGATAATTTAAAAGTAACAAGTTATTTTCATTCAATTTGTACCTGCTCCCAGTGACGTCCCAATGAAGTTTTCAATAGTTTAAAAGTAACCAAATTATTTTTCATTAAATTTGTACCGGCTCCAAGTTGAATCTGCATTTATATATCACTGAATGTAATTTATGTGGTTATTGTAAGGGTTTTAAAATATTATTCTTGTAGCAAGTCCATTTATTTTGTATTTCTTTTTTTTTGTTGTGTTAATCTTTTGCTATCAGGAATTTTATATAAAACCAATTATTTTCGAAATTTTAAATATTGTGAACATTTTCTTTTTGTTGTTTTTTTTTTATTTTAATTTGTACCTCATTAGGTTTTTATTACTGTCTGGAAGTTTGTTATAATTAATTTAAATATTATTTCAAGAAAGTGTATTAAATTCGTTTAAACCACTTTACGAAAATACAGAATTTATTGTAAAAAATCAGAACATCATTTTTACTTAATTAATATATTGCAGTAATTGTAAATATAGTTTTATTTATCTAGTTCACCATAATTGTTTGTTGTTTTTCGCGTGGCTCTGCTGGTGCCTACAAGACCTAGGGGTTTCCGGCTTGTACCGTTTTAAGTCGGTGGCGCGGCTCACTTTTAGATTTTTTTCTTCTACCCTCTACGGCTGAGCTCGGGCATAATTTGCCAGTAGAGAGACCACTAGCAGAGTACTCTTTAGGGAACCAAAAAAAAGACGGTAGCCAGTTGACCAGCACAAAATATAATGAATATTCGCGATAAATACTCAAGTAATCAACTAGAACACACCTATTTGAATTGTCTCCGTTTCGTCGACATGTGTTTGCGACGTTACTAATCAGAATAAAACTGTTAGCGACGGTGTGTACGTATGACTTATCAGAAAAGAGACTACGAGGTACGCAAGACAGAGCAGTTTTTTTGTTCAGCTGAACTATAGGTAAAATTATAAAAAAAAGTTATGGAAAAATCGATTAACATTGAACTCATCAAATATCTGGAGACATTTGAGTTAATTCATGACAGACAATATGGATTTCGACAACTTTGGTCTACTAAAGATTTGCTGGTTTATCTCACTCAGCTCAGGACAAACACTATTAAGAAGTTTGGTGAATCTCGTGCAATAGCCTTGAATATATCTAAAGCATTTGACCGCGTTTGGCACCAGGTATTGTTAAAAAAATTATTTGACCACGGTCTCCCAACCAAACTCCGCCAATGACTCTTGAGCTTCATGCAAGATGGCTCCTTACATGTGGCAGTTGACGGTATTTCTTCTGATGCGTTAAAAACTAATTCTAGGGTCCCCAGGGTTCCATCCTATCCCCCACCCTATTTCTTTTACACATCAACAACCTCTTGAAAACCACCACGAACCCCATTTACAGTTTTGCAGACGACAGCACACTTGTCTCAACTTTCACATCCTATTGATCACACATTGAACACACCAATTTGAATTGTCTCCGTTTCGTCGACATGTGTTTGCGACGTTACTAATCAGAATAAAACTGTTAGCGACGATGTGTACGTATGACTTATCAGAAAAGAGACTACGACGTACGCAAGACAGCAGATTTTTTGTTCAGCTGAACTATAGGTAAAATTATAAAAAAAAATATTAAAAAGCGTTAAATTCTACAAAAAATGTTACTCTTGTTTCTTCTTCTTCTTCTTCTTACTTCATTGATAGGCTCATGCCTGTTTTACTTCGGTTTTTAGCCTCAATTGATGTTGTCTGACCATCTTTTCCTCGGTCGTCCCATCGATCTTCTTCCATTTGGCGATTTGTCTCTTGCTATTCGTACTGTTCTATTTTCTGTCATTCTTTCTATGTGTTCATTCCATTCTATTTTTCTTCTTTTGATCCGCCTGTTTATTTCCTCTATACCACTTCTCTCTCGTATTTCCTCACTTCTTACTCTGTCTCTTAGAGTTTTGTTTGCTATTTTTCGTTAGATTTTTATTTCTGCTGTTTCCAGTAATCTTTGTGTTTTCGCCGTATCTGCTCTTGTTTCCGCTATATACGTCATTTTCGGTCTTATTGTTGATTTATATATCCTAGTTCTCGTTTCCTTTGTGAGGTATTTGTTTCTCCAAATTGCATTGTTGGGACATCCTGCTGCTCTGTTCGCCATGTTCACTTATTTTTGTACTTCTTCCTCTACTTTTCCGTAGCTTGGCAGTTTAATTTCCAAGTATTTCGTTTCCATTACTTGTTCTATTATTTTTCCATTTACGACCAGTGTACATCGTCTCGGTTCCGCTGATATCACTATCGATTTAGTTTTCTCTGTTGAGATCATCATGTTATATATGAGCGCCGTATTTTAGAATTCTTTAATTAATCTTTGTAGGTCATCTTCATTTTCGGCTATTATTACGGCGTAGCATATTATCTGTATTTCCTTTTCTTTCATTCTATATCCTCTTCTTTTTTTTATTTTTCTTTATGATTTCATCCATTATCAGATTAAACATTAATGGGCTTAGCGAATCTCCTTGTTTAATGCCAGTTTCAAACTTGATAGGTTGTGAGAGTTTTCCTCTAGATCTTACCATAGCTATGTTATCTTTATATATATTCTTAATGGTTTTTACTAAATCCAGTGGTATTCCTCTGTCATATAATAAATGTATCGCGTCCCGAATTCTCACTCTATCGAACGCTTTCTTCAAATCTATCAGGCACATATATGCTGGTTTGTTGTATTCCAGCGACTTTTCTTTTATTTGTCTTATTACAAAAATTGCATCCGTGCATGATCTTCCTGTCCGGAATCCTTGCTGTTCCTCTTGCAGAGTTATTCGTTCGTTTATTTTTGTCGCTATTATTCTTGTTGTCAATTTGAGTGTTGTATTTAAAAGATTTATTGCTCGATAATTATTGGGGTCTTTCTTATCTCCTTTCTTAAAGAACATCAGCATGATCGCTCTCCTCCATTCATCTGGTATTCTGTTCGTGGTGATTGTTTTTTGAATAAAAAGTTGCAGTTGTTGTACAAGGCAATCACCTTCATATTTTAAGAGTTCATTTGGTATTTGATCTTCTCCTGGTGACTTTCTATTTTTTAGTTTACCTATTGCTTGTTACTCTTGTTTGATTTATGTAAGTCGATCGGTTATCGATTTATTTGCTTCTAAAAAGTTCAATGAATTTTAATTTTATAAAAAATTATATTCTCTTAATGTACCCTTAATAACAAAAACAAAAATGAAAAACGTCAAAGTAAATGTTCAAAATGCCCACCATTTACTTCAATACACTTTATAATCCGTTTTCACGAAGGTCTATTAATATCAAATAACCCTTGTCTATTATTTTTAATCACGTTCGCGGCTTCTTCTATTTTCCGTCGCAATAATAAAAGAGAATTCATTTGTTCTTTGTAAAATATTGCCTTTATTTGGTTCTTCTTCTTCTTTAATTAGATCTTTCGATCTGTTAATAAGGTCGCCTTAGGATCTCTTGGGATGTCGATTGTCAGCTGTCCTTCCATCTCTTAGGTGGTCTTCCCGGAGGTCTATCTCCAGCTAGTCTGTTCTGGAATGCTATCCGCGGTAGTCGATCTTCTGCCATTCGGGTTACATGAGCGTGCCATTGTCGTTTCCTTTGCCGCCCCCATCTCAACACGTCCTGCACTTGACATTCATCTCTTATAACCTCGTTCCTGACTCGGTCTCTTCTTGTCTTTCCGAGTATGCTTCTTAGAGTTTTTTTTTTCTGTTACACGAACAAGTAAATAAATTTGTGTACTTGGGTTCAAAATTTACGAGAGATGGAAAGTATAACAGTGACATTGAGCGAAGGGTGTTGGCAGGAAAACAGATGAATGGGGGAATGCATAGCTTTATGAACAGCCTGAAAGTGTCAAAAAGGCACGTCTGGCTGTGCATAAAGGTGTGTTGGTTACTACACTTATGTATGGTAGTGAATGTTGGGTTTGGCAGAAGTAGCATAAAAATAGGATTAATGCTGCGGAGATGAGTAGTCAGAGAAGTCTAGCTGGAGTGACTCGGTTGGATAAAGTAAAAAAAATAGTGAAATAAGAGAACGCTGTGGTGTAAAAGAAGATGTGGTTACAAAGATAGATAAAGGAAAGCTTAGATGGTTTGGACACGTAGAAAGGATGTATAAAGGAAGATTAACGAAACAAATTTATAAGGCGAATGTGAATGGACAAGTCGGTAGAGGTCGGCAGATTTGGCTGCCAATTCCTCTATCTCTAATTGACGTATAGAATGACTGGTAGGACATTTTTGAACGCTCCTAGCTGCTAGCGAGATTTTCTTGTGCTAAACGAAATGGCTGATCTTTCCTACTGGATTGTTTCTCACTTAATTTAAACAAAAAACCCTAAATTTTTTATGCACTTAATAACCATTTTATTATTATTAACAATTTCCCATACCTAACTTTGACGGTTTTCGAGATATTTTTCAAAAATTGAATTCATTTTTTTATTTAATGTTTGATTTTTGTTTGTATCAAGTTAGTTTTGACTTACCAAAAAAAAAACTAAAAGGGAATTTTAACAGACTCGATGCTGATATGATTTACACATCTTAATAAATTTATTGGGTTTTTCTTTGGATAAATTAAAGTTTTTTTACCATCCCTGTCCTTAAAAGAATCTCGAAATAACTTTTTAAATTAAAAAACGTAAAAAAAAGATATTTAAATATTTTGTTGTATTTCTTAAAGGAAATTATGAATAAAATACACCAAAAAAAGTCCCTCGAATGCCTTACATTTTCTCAAACATACAATCGTAATGCAATGACATTATACCCAATAATTTCTGAAATATTAAATTCTACCCTTGCCTTGTCCAAAAACTTCTTTGTTCGGTGACAGCTGCCAGCACTGAGTTTGATATCGATCGCCTAATGACTTCAATTTCCAACCGATATATTTGAGTTTGTTTTGTGCTTGTTTGTCAAATATAAAATCAATTTTTTTGTTTCACGAAAACGAAATTGTTTACGATACCACATATAATAAATATAATAATAATAATAATAAATTCGTCCTTTCCACAGTTATATCTCCTAAGAAAGCAGGGAGGCCGTGGACTCTTAAGTTTGGAGTAACTCCATAACAGAATGGTTTTGGATGACGCCTGCGAAGTCATCAGGAGTTTGGACCCCCTCCTGCAAATGTTTAAAAGCCATGAAGTTGAAGGAGTAGGAGCATTTCTATTCTGGGCAGCACACCGAGCAGCTGATGAACTCTCTTTGATTTTCGATTCCGAGCGGAGAGCGCTTGACTGAGCTCGATCCCGCTCGTAGGAAAACCCACATCAAAGCTGCAGAAGTTGATAAAACTCTGCAGCTTCATTTGGATAAGCCTCTACATTCTGTCTTCTTCACCAACATCGAAGACAGGAGCTTATCCAAAGAACTGACCTTTGCATTCCTAAGATCAGGCGGGCTTAAATCGGAAACAGGAATTCATCATAGCATGCCAGGATGGAGTTTTCAATACCTTACATTACCGAAGCCGAGTCATGGGTATAGAGGTCCCTGATGTAAGATGCAGGGCCTGCAGTAGTGCGCCGGAAACGCTGATGCAGTTTTGGCCTTAATCCATAGACACAATGCGGCATTACGAGTGCTATACTATTATCTGAGGCACTCGTACGGTATTGATAAAGCTCCAGTGCTGCCCTATGCTCCGGGGGATATTGAGTCAGGTGTCGAATTTATTGGAACTTCTCATTCCCCACCGTCAGGCAGATACAAGCCAATAAGCCGGACGTAGTCCTCCTTGACCACCTAACTAAGACGATGTTCGTGATCGAATTTTTGGCACCAGCCGAACCGAACATCGCCTTAAAAGAAGAGGAAAAACGGACAAAATATAGAGACCTTCTCTTCGAACTCCGCAGCTTTTATCCAGGCCATTCTGTTGAACTAGTCATCCTGATAATAGGCTTCCTTGATGGTACACGCCACACACTGCTCTCGGAACTCCATAAAATACCAGCTTGCCGACAAAAGGCAAACATTTCAGCTGGGTCTATGCAAAAGGCCGTCATCCTGGGGTCAGTGCGTCTGCTCAGGGCACACGATATCCGGTCCCAGTGATCACTCACCTCACCTTACGTTCGGAAAAGTTGCATAGTGGTAAGACTAAACCACTGTCTGACATTTTTAAGTTCTTTGACTGCCGGGGCGTCTCTTACTATTAATCTTACCCTGTATTATAAAATGTAGAATACCATACTTTTCTGGGTGTCTCATGATATGTCCGAAATATTCAAGTTTTCGTTGATTTACAATATTGACCACTTCTGTATCTTTATGCATTCTTCTAAGCATCTCCTCGTTTGTGATCTTTTTTCACCCAACTTACTCTTAGCATCATCATCTAGAAATCTAGACTATCTTATATATTTATTGTTCTGTTGAACTAAACAAACATTATCATTATACAACATTGAAGAAATGGTATGACAGAAGGGGGGCAAAAATCTAAAATCCGTGTGACGTAATATTTACGAATGGTCCGTTACCTGAGTCCGTATCTGTAGCTCACTAGTAGCCTAAATCAATTTCGCTAATGGGGTTCTCCATTCCGTATCATAAATGCATACCAATCTAATTTTAATGGAAAATAGTGTGCCGAGAAGCTGCCAGCTTCGAACGCCAAATCATTTACTTCGATTTTCGCGTCGTTTCCATACTGCAGGCTGCAACAGGCTTCGGTCGAATGCGCAATTAGGCTTTTTTCATTGTTGATTACTACGCCGTCAACAACACACGCTTTTCCGGAATAATTAAAGATTGAATTGGTTTGACGAAAATAGCACAGTCGATTATTATATTTAGATTTAAGTTTCTCCTCAAAGATCATTAACTGAATGGAAGCTTTAGAAATATAAAATAAATTATAAAGACACCAGCTGTACCGACAAACGTTGTTATGTCCTTCCCGGCAGTTGGCACGATGGGTTTTTATTTGTTTAAAATACCTGCCTGTTTAGCTTAAAAAACCAACAAAAAAAAGTCCGTAATGCCTCCCGAAAAAAGCCATGGTAAAATACCAAATACTTAAACAAATATCTGTGGTCAGTGTGCGACCCGGGAGGTCCACACGACTAACTTCCGAGTGGAAAGAATGAAAACATACCATATGTTTTTTTGTTATAATAATTATTATTATTTAAATTATTATAAAAAACGATTTCAAATTCTTCTTCATCCTTGATTTTAGGCGAGTCGCCTGTTCAATTATCGTCCACTTGCGTGAGGCTGTCGCTGCATCGTTTCCTGTGGCGCCCAACGTCTCTTCGTCCCAATGGGGACTTGTCGCAAGCAATTCTCACAAGTCTGCGGTTGTCCATTTTGCCTATGTGCTCGTTCCATTCCTTCTTCCTGTTTGCTACCCAGTCATTGATGTGCTTGACCTTACAGCCTGTTCTGATATTCTCGCTTTTTTCTCTATCCAGCAGTGTCTTTCCAGTGATTCTCCGGAGTATCTGCATCTCAGCTGTCTCTGGGAGTCTTTTGGTTTTCGCTGTTTCTGGCCTGGTTTCTTTGGTAGATCCTCGATTTGGTGTCCGCTCCCATACTCTTATTGCATCATATTGTATTCAGGCAGCTAGCTATTCTAATTGATTTTGATTTGTTTAATCTCTCACCTCTGCTTCAATATCACCAAAGCCGGAAAGTTCTATGCCAATTACTTTACCGTCAAGTTCAAGTTTAAATCTTAGAAGGGTTTTTGATGTTGTTAAGCACTTTGTTTTGGTCGGTAATATTTCCATGTTTAGAGACTTGCTGTTAGGTTGAATAAGTGTAATAACCTTTGTAAGTCATCTTCATTTTCTACAATAAAAGCGGCATTGTCAGCATAACACAATATTATTTTTTGTTTGATTAACTCTAAAAGCGTGTTTTTTAGTTTTAGTTTTAGTTTAGTTTTTTAGTTGTTTCAAAAATAATTGCGATTCTAAAACCAAACAAACCCAAGAACCTACCTGAAAGCTTTCGCCCAATAGCCTTGTTAAGCTCATGCTATAAGCTCCTAGAAAGGATGTTATTAAACCGACTGAGTCCTCTGATAATGGAGCACATTCCTGTTGAACAGGCTGGGTTTAGGCCCCACCGTAGCTGTGACCGCCAGGTGCTCAGCTTAACAACACACATCGAAGCAGGGTTTCAAAAACAGCTGAAGACAACTGTAGTGTATGTCGACCTGACAGCAGCATACGACACGGTCTGGAGAGAGGGGCTCCTCTACAAGTTTCTCAACGAGTTACCATGCAGCCGAACAACATCTCTACTGAACAACATGCTCTGCGATAGACCCTTCCAAATAATAACAGAAGGAAGTAGGAGAAAGATGAGACATCTCAATAATGGGCTGCCCCAGGGCTCTGTACTTGCACCTGTCCTGTTTAATCTATATATTTCCGACACCCCACAGACATCGTCAAGAAAGTTCGGATATGCCGATGACCTGGCCCTTGCATCCCAAAGTAAAACCATCGAAGAAGCTAGTAACGTACTGTCAGAAGACCTGAACATGCTGGGAAAATACTTCGCCGACTGGAGGCTAATTCCAAATATGAACAAGACTGTAGCGATGTGCTTCCACCTAAACAATAAACAAGCATGAGTGGAGCCCCAAGTGTATTTCAATAATAATCTACTACGCTATAATCCTTGCCCAAAATATCTAGGGGTAACAATGGATCGAACAAAACACATTTAAAGAACACCGCAGCTAAAATAAATACCAGAAACAACATAATCCGCAAACTCTACGGCACTACTTGGGGCGCGAACGCATCCACTCTTAAAACCTCAGCGCTCAGCCTTGTCTACTCAGTAGCTGAGTACTGCGCCCCAGTCTGGATAAACAGCTGCCACGTAAAGAACATCGATACCAAACTCAACGAGACAATGAGACTAATTAGTGGCTGTCTAAAAAGCACACCTCTGCCCTGGCTCCCTGTTCTAAGCCACATTGCACCTCCCTCCATCCGCAGACAAGAGAGCCTAGTTAGGGAATGTAATAAAATAATAACAAATCCCCTACTTCCAATACATAGTGACCTTCCCGAAGCCGGCCTGCAGAGATTGAAGTCTAGATCTCCCATAATATTGCTAGCAGAAAAACTTGTGAGAGATAATTTCAATTTGACCAATAAATGGAGAGAATACTGGGAAGCCTCGAAACCAGTCCAGGCTGTACATATAACTGATCCTAAAGTGTCCTTACCAGGTATGGAGCTGCCTCGCCACGAGTGGAAAACACTTAACAGGATAAGAACGTCTCACGGTATTTGCCGCGACTCATTCTATAAGTGGGGACTCACCAAAACACCAACCTGTGACTGCGGAAAGCCTCGACAGACTGTCCACCATATTGCAATGGAGTGCCCCCTTACTGCATACGGAGGAGAAATGAGCGACTTCTATGAGGCCACTGACTCTGTGCTGGACTGGATCAATGGTCTAGATTTTAAAATTTAACTTCAAATCGTGCTATATTTATGTTTATACTTTATTTCTACTTTTTTTTCTACTTTTGGATATACACTTATATGTTTTATGACGTAATGTGAATGTGTACAATTTTAACTAATTATAACTAAATCCATGTATGCCATACGCTAAATAAATAAATAAATAGTTTTTTTAAACTATAATTTTTTATAAGAAACCTTGTCAAAACTCAAAATAAGAGTGCTCCATCCGTCTCACTCACTTATATTTGTCGTCCGTCCTTTTATTCCCAAAGCATTTTTAAACCTTTAAACTAATTGGAAGTTAAAGGATAATTTATAATTGTGTAAGTATGGAATAGACAATTTTCGAGCTTTGAGATTTTGTGCAGAGAATACATTTAATAGGATTCCAACATTATTTTAATCTCTCCAAGATAATACGTTTCCTCTTTATTTGATAAATTGCTTTCTTTAAACTTGTAGATAGGTATCTTATTCAACGGATGAATATTAAGGATAATGGAATATCTCCAAAGGCATAGTTTCTTTAATTGACTTAAAATCATATCAAAGAAATTACACCAGACTTCTTATCATTCTTAAATCATGATTAAAGAAGGATGTTAAGTCTTTACTATCTGTTGGAAAGTAAAAAATACTTAAGTTATTCAAAAAATATATAAAGATAGCGATTTCATCAATTTTTATGAAACTACCGAAAAGTATATTCCTTGAAGAGTGAGTAAAAAAAAAGGTTTTTGTAAATTTGTAAAAAAATAAACAGTTTACTTACTTTTTTATTAACTAATACTGAATCTTTCTCTTTTTGTCGATATTCAACAACCATTAACAACAACTTTTTGGTACAAGGTGAACGTCTAATTTGATTGGCGTAAAAAATCTTGAAGCAATCGTCGAGTGGGGAACCAACAATCTTGTTCAGTTCAACGCCCAAAAAACACAAAGTGCCACGTTTTCCAAGAAAGTGAATTCCTCAAATCATCCCATCACAATGTCCGAAAATACCCTTGAACCAAGTCCCTCCATCTCGATTTTGGGAGTCACGGTGTCCAATAATATGTCTTGGCATGACCATGTTGCTAACATCGCAAAGTCGGCAAGCCAGAGGCTAGGTTTTCTGTGGAAAGCTAGAAAGTTTTTTACTCCTGATCAACTGTTGACGACGTACAAGGCTAAAATCCGACCTCTACTGGAGTATTGCTCGCACATTTGGGGTTCAACACCAAGGCATTTTCTTCGTCTTCTAGATTCCATTCAGAAAAGAGCCATTCGCTTGATAAACAGCTCAACTCTCACAGATACCCTTCACCCTCTAGAACATAGAAGAAGAGTTGCAGACCAGTCATTGCTCTACAGATATTTCCATGGCAGATGCTCCAGAGAAATAAAAACTCTTGTACCACCATTGGCCACATTCGGCCGAAGAACTCGGCACGCTGATCAGTCTCACCCATTTACTCTCAAGATTGACACTACTAGGACCAATCTTCATCAAGAATCCTTCTTTTACAGGGCTGCTACGGAATGGAATAAGCTTCCAAAATCAGTTTTTCCAGAGAACTATGACCTGCAACTTTTTAAAAAGCGTGTCCACAATCATTTCCTTTCTATAATACCTTCCCCTTCTAATAGTCGCAGTGCGGGCCGTCCGCGGCCCACACGATAGGTTTACCGTTTTTGCGACTATTTTCATAAAAAAAAATAAAAAAAATAGCTTTACAATATAAGTCACTCTTTACAATTGTGGTATTCAACTATAGTCTCCTATGTCTATGGTTCAATCTGAACCTAAGTTAAACTTTGATTATACAACCCATCCTTAACAATTTAACTGTTTACTGGCTGGCTTATGCCATAAAACTCCTGTCAATTTGAAGAGTTGTCAATCAGCCATTATCAAAGTTTGTTTAAAGCTCGTACATAAGTACCAATTATATCGATTTTAACAAATATTCTTTTAAACTTATTTACCAAGTAATATTATTTGTAATTAAATAGTTTAGTGGCTTTTCTTCACTTCAATATAATCAATAAGTATGTATTGTATTCGATGGCAGATAACTGTTTTCGTGTTATATATAAATAAATACCAATTGACGAAGGATTTATTTTTATTCTTTTAACGATAGCGTTTACAGTTGATGATTGGATTGCGTGCAAAGTATAATTTTATTGTCTACCTATAGTTACTTTAATAGTTTACTAATCTATGCTGGTTAAGTTTTAATATCTTTTACGAGCACCCGAAAAAGTGTGGTCTTTAAAAAAATATCTATGGAATAGCATTGCAAATGTAATAGTTTAAATTATGCAACAATTAATTAAAAATTAATTGGGTTCGGCTATTTTTCAGTATGCATGCATCATTCTTTTTCTTGAAGTGCCTTCTCCATTCAATGAAGATCGGTAACAATTCTGGCAAATTCGTCTCTGTCCTGGGCTCTTCTTAGCAGGGAGTTTAAGTCTAAGCCTGTCCAATCCCTTATGTTTTTCGGCCAAGAGCACTGTCTACGTCCAGGACCATGTTTTCCTTTAATATTGCCCTCCATAATCAGTTGCAGGAATCCGTATTTGTCCTGTCTCATGACATGGCCAAGGTAAGCAGTCTTTCGCTTTTTTATGGTCTCTATGTAAGACCTCTTGATTGATGGTATGATCGGTCCATGGAATACGCAGCATTCTGCGGAACGCCCACATCTCAAATGCTTCCAGCTTGTTAATGCTGCTGACTTTAAGCGTCCAGGCCTCGACTCCATACAGTAACGTGGAATACAGATAACATCTAATGAAGTTAAATCTTATGCTTAAATTGAGTGTTCTGTCAGTTAATAGATTCCGCATTTTAATAAAGTTAGCTCTCGCTTGCTCTATGCGGGATATTATTTCTATCTCAGGATCCAGGTCCTCGCTGATCCAACTTCCCAGATACTTAAATTTTGTGACCTCCTCTATTGGAGATCCGTATATATTTATGTTGAAATGGTTGTTCGGGTTACGACTTATTTGCATGATCTTCGTTTTTGAGATATTAATCTTCAGTCCCATTTCGTCTCCGGAAACCGATATGCTGTCGATTAGGCGTTGCAGCCCTGTCTGCCCTGTCTGCGATTATCACTGTTTCATAGGCATATCTTAGATTGTTTATGAGTTTCCCATTGACTTTCAGACCGTCCAGAACGTTTTGGAAAATGATTTCTGAATACATATTAAAGAGCATGGGACTAAGTACACACCCTTGTCTGACTCCACACCTTATGGGTAAGGTGCTTGTTTCGGTGTTTTCCAGTTTAACAGGTGCTGTTCATAGAGATTATGTACGATATACAGTCTGGACATATACAGTCAAAGGCCCTTGTGTAATCTATGAAGCACAGATACACTTCCTTTCGCTAGTCTCTGCATTTTTATAGCAGGTTTTTTATCGCACGCCGTGCGAATAAAGGATGCTAGGTGACAACTATCTACGTGGTAGCCTGTCATGCCAAGTTCAAGCTATCAGAATGGCGAGCAGTACCGCGTGTTATATTACACTTTTGTACCCCCTCATAACTTAAAAACTATTTCACATAAACATGTCAAATTCGGCTCATATATTGAGACTTACATGATAAACATGTGCTCCAAATTTCTTAAACACACCTCAAACAGTTATTTAGATATTAACGTCCAAAAATCGTCATTTTTATCACTGACTAACCCATAAATCAAAACTCTAACCCAGTTCCAGATGACCTAGAAAGTTTAAATTTGGCATCCAGATAGTTAGTTGGGTAAACTCAGGGCTATATTCCTGCAGGTCCAAACAACCTATAAAAAAATTGGCCAGAGGGTGCGCCTCTTGAATAGAACTTCGTAAAATATGGCCTAAGGTGACTGGACTATTATAGCATAACAAACTAATCAGGAATTTGCGCAGAAGACACAAATAGATTACTTAAAGTGTACGTATTCTCAATTAAATTACTCGCGATGATTTCAAAGATGTTCTAAATTTTTTTAAAGGGACGGATTTCGCCCATGAAGTGATAATTTTATACAATCATCAAAGAAAGATATTTCAAAAACCTTTTACGCTGCTCGAACGAGATCTGTAACAAGTTTTATTTTATTTTTATCGTCTTCGCGGTTCCTCTCTAGCTTTGCGACCGATATTGATCCGTGTTTTAGCGGCGAGGAAGTCATTTTTGCGTATTCTAGTAAAAGCTTTTGGGAAAAGCTTGCAAGGTTTTTGTATTCATAGTGGATTTAAAAGGACATATTGAAAAATTGGAACTATACTGAGGGACTTGAGTAAAGTTGATGAATATTTATGAATTTTCAATACTGTCTTTATAAACCATGGCATGGGTTATAGATATTGTTACGATATTTTCTCCTTGGGTTCGGTAATTCCAAACTCTTAGTACAGTAAGTAAACAATTTTTATTTCAATATTTTTACACAATTAATTTTACTTTACAAATCACTTAAATATTCACTTAACAATTACTTTAAATACTTGACTTTGAACTAATTAAATTAAATTAAAGACCGCTGTCCTTTTTATATTTCCAAATCATCGTTCTAGAAGAATCGCCACTATTCGAAACTATTGGACCTTTTTCTAGAATGTGCCTGAACAATCCTTTTACCATTTTGGAACCGCTAGACGCAGTATTCTAGAATTTGCCGGTCCTTTCTTTTGTTCCAATCGCCGCGCTGGCATAATAAAGCAGTCCCCTAATTGTGATCGACTCGCTGACGACGACAGACACAGGGCTGGTCCGTAACAATATTGTATCTATTGTTAAATTACTTTACTGGATATTTTATTACTTTGGCTTGTGCTATTTATAAACCTCGTAACGCATTTTTGGTACTTTTTTAACCCCCCTCACTACTGCATAAATATATTTTAAGTCCATACTTTACCATGTCAAACTGTCAAATACCATGGATAGTACTAGTTCTAATTGTAAGAAAAACAAAAAACACGTTGAATTTTAAATCAAGAAAAGGTTTAAAAATGTTATTCTGCTGTTTCCAAATTAGCCATTACTTGTAGCTGTAGCATCTTGAGTTATTTTAAAATGGTGTATTATCTGCAAGAACGAATAGAAATAATAGTCATCAAAACAAGTATGTTCAAGGAACAGCTCGAGTTTTTAATGACAAGCATCCAGATAGAGACATAGTCAACCAGACCATCAAAGAGTTAGTTAGCAAGAGGCTCAAGTTTGTGGAAGGGGCCTTCCTAAAGCCCTTCGATGTCAGGAACTTGGACCCCAGGCAACTGAAAAACTGTCGAGGTGCTTAAGCCTTCCCGACTCCCCCTACAATCTACTTCCAATATTGATGCACAAATTTCAGCGACAAATTATTTAAAACTTTGCAATTATTATTATTTCCAAAAACCGTTACTTTTATAAAAAAAATTTTTTTTAAATCTACAGCTTGAATAGCTTTAACAAAGTATACAGTAATAAATTTTAGTAACGCCGAAGTATTTTATTATTTAATTATTTTTTTTTAAAATGTAAAAAGTGTATTTTAACAAGGACCACCTGTTAAATTATTATTACTACTTAGTGATGATTATATTAGTAATGTGTATTTCCATTAGTTAAAGTGGAGTTTCATAATATGCTGAATACACTTTAGTAGCAATGAAGCTTGATAGTCGAAGTGCCTTTATAGTCGGAAATTTCACACTTGAGTCAAGTAGGCTATAAATCGACCGTCATGAACTAATACCAAAACGTGCTTTTCATTCGATTCTCCTTTATTGTTTATTCAGCAATACCAGGTATATATCATTTTCTTGTTAAAAAATATATATTTATCAATTTAATGAAATAACCTTTTATGTTTTATGAGTTATATTGTTGGCCACATTTTTTATCACCCACCACAATTTAGATATCAGCAGTAAATGGGTATAATTAACCTTCCAGGACTTGCACGCAGACTAACATTCCACAGCCCCTTTTACAACTCATCCCTTTATTTCTAAAATCAAAGCAACTCTACTATTAGTGTGACACTAGAGTACAGAGCGTGAGGGTTTTTTTGTTCTCAAGTTGCATACTATAACACGGCTTCCAGGACCAAAAGCAGCTGTAAAACATCTGAAAAGTGCATCTGAAATTTCTTTGATTTGCAAATGCTAGGGACGATTATGAAGTATACGAATCAACACACTCAGAAGCATTCAGTAAATAATTTTCGCGAGAGAAATGCAAAAGAGACGGACCTTGTGTCACGTGCCTATTTTTTTTCCCTTCTACCGTTCCATTAGTAATTGGGTCTCTGATAGTCTGGTGCTCGTAAATAGTTTTGCATACCGTATTTTGTTTTAACTTAAGTATATCATTCGTTGTAAATAGTGTTGCATACCTAGTAGTGATAGGATTTAATTATTAATGGCTGTGACATTTTTGCTAATCAATGGAGATGGAGTGGTGGTTTTTGTTGTTAGATTTTGCCTTGATTTTTGGCCTCGATTGTCGTGTGTTGTCAGCTATATTATTGTTTGGTTTGCTTTTCTGTGTGGATGGGCTGGCTATCAACACGGACGAGCGCGATTATGAGTTTGGAACATAGATTTGCGAAGATGGTTGGCTGACGCGTGTCCCGTGTCATTTCTGATATCCGGCCTGGGAGTGAGTAGTTGGAGACAGTCGCTTGGTGTCAGTCTTGGGAGTCGGTAGTGAGGATTTTAGTGTCGTCGTGTGATATTAACAAGTGTGCCAAACCTCTACGGTTTTCTCTTCATATCTGGCTGTATTTGGGCCATCTTAATTGGATTTTGAAGAAAAATCATTTGATATTTAACTTGGCCATTCTATCTTACCTTCGTTGTTGATATTTTTGGTGTCGAGTTAAAATAACCGCATGCGGGATTTATTTGAGGGAATCCATTGTTGATTAGCACGTGCCGTTCCACAACCATCATCCATATCGACGATAAATTTCAGTGTTATAAAGACTTGCTTGGTGTTTTTAGCAGAAATTATTATGATAATACTACTTGGTGTTTCTGTTTCTTGGATCATCGATGTAACAGTGACGTCTCTATGAAGTTTTCAATTGGTTACATAGTATTGAGTTTAATTTTATCAACTTATCAGTTATTATGTGCTTGATCTAAGTGTTTTCAATAGTTTAAAAGTAACAAATTATTTTCATTAAATTTGTACCTGCTCCAAGTTGAATCTGAACGTATACATTACTGAATATACATTATGTAATTATCGTGATGGTTTCAAATTATTATTTTTGTTGCAAGTCCATTTATTTTGTGTTTTTTTAATCTTTTGCTATCAAGAATTCTATATAAAACCAATTATTTTTGAAATTTTAAATATTGTGAACATTTTTTTTAATTCTCTTTTGTACATCGTTAGGTTTTTATTATTGTCTAAAAGATTGTTATAATTAATTTAAATATTATTTTAAGAAAAGTGTATTAAATTTGTGTATTATTCGTTTTTGAAGGGGTGATCATATTTCAGAGGGGGTAATATCTTCATACTGTAAATTGTCAAATTGAGAATAGAAATCGACCTGTTTCAGGTTTTCTCAACGGATACATAATTTACAGTGTCAACATTTTTAAATTTTAATAACAAATTTTCTCAATTATGGTTGCACCTAATATAAAAAACTTAGTATTGCTGAACAAATAATAAAAATCCCTTTCGAACAAGATGCCACACGACCCCCCATCTCATTTAAATTTTTTGAGAAGGTGCCCATAATTCAGAGCGGGTGCAAGAAGGGGGTAATATTTTCATACTGTAAATTGACAATAAAAATTGACCTATTTCAGGATTTTTTGATAAAATACATAATAATGCTAAAAATGAATTTATTCCATACCTATGGACCGCACTGTATATGCGATGTGTGTGATATAATCTGTGTAATTATACCTGAGAAAATACTGGCTATAGCAGCGATGATAAAACTTATAACGACTCCTGGACCAGCTACATTTTTGGCTACCATACCAGCTACCAAGTACATTCCAGTTCCAACACAACTCCCCACGCCGAGAGATGTTAGGTCGAGTGTCGTCAGACATTTCTGGAAAAACAAAATTCAAGTTTTAACATATAATTTTCTTTAATACCCATTCATAAACATATTCTTAATGGTAAAATAATTATGATTATATAAAGGGTGTATTGCGTAGAGCAAACAAACGGTTATGCACTTGGTCCAGCCAAAGAATGAAGGTGCGTCATACATAAAAGCATCTGAAATAAGTCGAAAGCGGTGACGTCACACTGTTCCACAAAGACGATGTTGCTAATGGTCCGAACACCGTGAAAATAGTTATATACCTTAAAATATAAGTATTTTATTTTGTTCCATTTGAAAAAACTAATAATCACAACGCAAAGGACTTGTTTATTTATAAAAAATTTATTTTAATATAATTTACATATATAAATAATACAATTCACATAAATACAATAAATTTATATTTAATATTTAATCGCTTTCAGAGTCAGACCTATCATACTTAATAATGATTTTTCAACTGATACAACTTCTTTGATTCTTAATTCATTGTTTAATGACTTAAGGGTTACATGTTTTTCTAAAATGAAAATATTGCATAATACATTGTTTGAAAATAAAATGGAAGGACACATATTTCTTAACTTGCAGTTTTTAAAAATTATACTTACTTTCTTTATACATATCATACAATTTATCTCATACAGCCATTTTTGTTCCTTCAGGCAAATCTGTAGTTTTTTTTTAGTCGAGGCCTACTTTTGCCTGGAGAGAATAAAACGGCATTATTCTCTTTCATTCTTCTAATATTATACAATGTTGTACGTGATATCTTAAGTGCACTGGCAACTCTCTAAAATATTATAAGAAGTATAATAATATTACTTAAGTATGTAATTTTATTCTAAATTTAACCCACCTCTTGTACAGATAATAATGGTTCCAAAGGTCCCCCATTTCGTTTCTTCATTAAAAAATACTCGCACAAATTTATAACCGATTGTTGTGCTAGTGATTTTAAGGTTTCTCCACGCATATTGTACACAATCTAAAAAGAAGTAACACGTATTTGAAGTTATTTTTCAGCATTGCATTTAATTGTAAATCCTGATAACTAGAAGTTTTAAATACTAAAATTTGCCAAGTCAAATAATCCCGTCATGCGGATTCTTAGACACACGCTTTTGTGGATTATTTGATGAAATGTCAATGTAAGGTTAATACAACTTAATAGCACAAAACCACAAAAACGATCATAGGTTAGGTTAAAAACAACGAAGTAGCACTGTCAAGCGAACTGAATCGGAAAAGTAGTATCATTCGTATGCCATCTCTTTTCAGAATATTGCGTGTCTAATCAACCATGAAACAACATAAATCTTCGATTAAAAGGAAAGCTTTTACTAATTATATGCACTCTTTGAAGTTGATAAAAAGAGATGCTGAACAAATGTGATGGAAGAACAATATAAAAGAAGAACAATTGGTGACCAAAAATCGTAATAAATCCTCTTTTCGCCAACGGATTCTTGTTCATCCTTAAAAAAGGTATGTTTAAGAAATAAAACTTTTTTTTTTCACTTTTTTTTTTGAAAAAGTGCCGCTTCTAGACAATTACCAAAATTTTGTTCTTGGAAAGTAAAAAAGTTTACTTACTTTCCCAGAGGAAAAAAAAAACAATTTCCTTCCTTGGTGGGAGGTAAAAAAATTACGTTTTAGTACCTAAATTGCTATGACTACGCCCTTGATGATCAAAGTTTCTCTATAGTGATACGAGTGAGATGTTTACAAGACTCTGGTGTAGCTAGTCAATAGAAAAAGCTTCGTCAAAAGTTGTGGATGGATTAGGCAACACGCCAACTTGATATCCATCAGTTTTAATTAAATGGCCATCCTTATCAAAAAAACCGCCAGGTGGCGGAGTGTTGAAAAATGGCTACTCGAGTACTCGCGAGAAATTAAAAATTGTGAGTTTCAAAATTTGACATGGATTTGACAACTAGTCTCAATCACAGGTCGAAAAAACTGCACGGAACTAAAATTTTATAGAATTCGTGTCAGAATTTTGATGAATTTGAGTGACAGAACCGTCATTTCGCCATCTGTTGTCAACGTTATAAAGCGTGGCCATCAAAAAACTCATCCAGAGATTTTGACGAAGAACAATTGAAGAATGCACGCACCAGAGTCTTGTAAACATCTCAGATAGGAGTATATAAACTGGATTTATTACAGTTTAACATCTGTCAATCACGAGTCAAAGTATTTTAATGAATAAATTACATAATTTTTCCTTTATAGGAGAATTTCCAATGTTCGATTGCCCCGAATCTTGCAAAGGTGTATTTATGAAACGTAAGTCTAAAAAGAAAAACCATTTCTATAAATTAATGATTCGTAAAATATTTAATATCCATGTTAAAAACGTTACTTAGTTGTCAAAAGTTATGAAAGTAACAAACATAAATAAAAGTTCCAACATTGTATTTAACTTGATAAATACTTTGGGTGGAGGGTATTTTAATTTGTCACTGTCAAAGTTGTATTTGTCAAGTTAGAAACGATAAAATATTATTTTAAGGGAAAAATCCCATTTGAAATGACCGCTATAGTTAGAAGGAACGAAATGCTTTATGTTGTTCTTAACGAGCAACCAAGAAAGAGACTGAATAAGAAAATGCAAAAAATTATATGGCAGAGGAGAATAATATATTTACTGAGATTCATTTATGTACTTAAAGCGAATGTAGCACAAACTGATGAACGTGGAACGTAATTCATCAAGGAAAAGAAAATTAGACGCAAGGTAGATGTTAAAAAACAGTAAGCGTAAAGGTAGCAAAACAAGTTATTTAAAAAATGTAGCGAAAACTCTGCTAGGTATTTAACCCCTAAATACAGTGATAATAGTGGTACTAGTGACTTATTTGACAGAGTCCTTCCCTTCAAAAAAATATTCACATATATAACATTCTTTTCAGGTCATAAAAAACATACAAATTTATGCTGTAAATTGTTTGACAGAGTGCTTCTTACTTTTTCAAAAAAATATATAAATATTGCGTGAAGAGAATACTATGTACCCCTTTTGAAACATAATGCGCATACAAATGATTAAAATAATTAAAAATCTCTGAAAAGGTATACTCTGACGAAAAAAAACCTCAAAAACATTATTTAAACTTAACAAATACGTTCACTTGTGAGTCTAAGCTAACAGGGTGCAGCGAACAATCAGGTTACTCTGATGTGGGTTCCAGGTCACAAGGGAGTTAAAGACAACGAAGAAGCAGATTGCCTTGCCAAAGAAGGGGCAAATACAAAATTTTCCGGCCCAGAACCCTTCTGTGGACTTTCCAAAGCCCACTTGAAAGAAGAGGTTCGACGCTGGGAAATACATGAAATGAAATGTCACTGGCATAAAGTGCCAGGAAAAAGACAAGCGAAAAGGCTAGTAAATCTTTCGCCGAGGAAAGCTAAACAGCTTCTCGAGTTGGACAAGGAAGACTTGAAACTGGTGACGGGCCTCCTCACTGGACACTGCCCTCTGAGGTATCACCTTAAAAAGATGGGCAAAACAGAGAGTGATAGTTGCGAGAACTTCGCTGAAACTGCATAACATTTGCTTTGCGAATGCCCAGCGCTTTTCTGCAAGAGACTCAAGTTTCTGGAAGGGGCCTACCTAAAGCCCTTCGATGTCAGAAACTTAGCCCCCAGGAAACTGATAAACTTTGCTCGAAGTCTCGGAATCCCGAAGTGTCGAATAGATTAAGGGTTATGAGGTCGAAATACTTAAGAGGTTGCATAGCCTTCACGACCCCCCTACAATCTACAATCTAACAAATACGGTCGTATTCCGACCACTGGGCGACCACTAATTTACAAAAACGTAACAATATTTTTTTTTAGGACATAAAAGAAGCGTACAAATATTATCTCAAGAAATTTATCTACCCCCGATGGATAATAGCAACGCTTATTATGATTTGACGAATGATTATACAGGTATTCAGACATTTATTACTAGCATATTTTAAAGTTCACAGTTCACGGTATTTGTTGACACGTCTTAGAACTTCTTCGTTTGTCAGTCGGGCCGTCCAAGGTATCTTGAGGATTCTGCGATACAGCCACATTTCAAAAGCCTCTAATTTCTTAATTACAGTCGCCTTCAATGTGTTAAATGTTATGGTGGAATTTTTAAACATATTAAGGTTTCTAAAGATAATCATAAACTTGTGTTTTTTTGGTGTTGATATTTAAACCCACTGATTTGCTCTGTTCTCCTACTTTGTTGACAAGTTGTTGTCATGCTTTATTCTCTTTTAAATACCATTACTTTTGTCTTGCTTACATTTACTTTCATAAAATTAATTTTTAGAGCATTATGCATAATATTAACCATAGCCTGCAGCTCTTCACCACTATGTCGTAGTTCTTTTTTAAATCAACGAAAGCGCAGTGACTTCGGCTTGCACATTTCATATCTTCTTATTAGTTTCATTCATCAACTCTTTTGCTTACAGTTTGCCGATGATGCTAAGTAAACTAATCCCGTGGTAGTTTTTGCAGTCCTGCTGCGAACCTTATCATTTGTAAAGCGGAACGTAATAATTTTAACTTTTTTTTCAGCAATGTTAGGTTAGGTTAGGTATCATGTGAGTGGGGCGTGGTCGCCCCTCCACCGCGACCCTTAGTAGGTCTATTGTGGCTCACCCCTAGAGGTCACAGTTCACCGCACAATCCAGCCCTTCTCACGAAGTTCATGGTTGTATAGGGTGAGATTTTTTTAAAATTGGTAGGTTCTAGGTTGGTGTATCCAAATATGTTGAACCTTATTCTTCCCAGGCCGGGGCATGAACATAGTATGTGTTCAGCAGTTTCGTTTTCCACGCAGCAGAACCGACAGTCCGTTTGTTGGTTTAGACCTACCTTTCTGAGGTGGTATCTTAGACGACAGTGTCCTGTAAGCAGTCCTGTTAGAATACGCAGGTCATTTCTGCTCCATTCTAGGATCTGCTTAGTTGTGTTTCTCGAGGGTTTAGGTAGAAACGCCTTCGAGTGGGTTAACCCTGGTATGTCGGACCAGTACGTGAGTATTTTCCTCTCCGCCCAGTCCGAAATAATTGTTTTGGCGGCACTTATGATGACTCCAAAAACCGGTTCTGGTCCAGTGAATGCAGATTCGGCCCCCTGTTTTGCAAGGGTGTTGGCTTTTTCGTTTCCCTCCACCCCCTGGTGCCCAGGTACCCACAGTAGAATCACCCTGTTGTTCGCACCAAGGTACTCTAAGGCACTTCAGCAATGTTACATAGTTTATTTTATCAAAGGAATGCTGCAACAGTTTTTAATGCACACATTACTTTTTAGATATTCCTGTTTATAGCATGCGATTTTTAGAAGGCCAGGAAGATTCCAAATCAGACTCGAGTGAAAATTTAAATGTTTTGGATGAAATGGACATAGACATTAATGATATTCAGGAAGCCGATATTATATTTCTAGGTACGAAATTGTTATTTATAAACTGTTTATAAAACACATTTTTTTCTTTTTAGATAGCCTTGATACTGACATCCAAAATTCTTTATCTGATATAAGCCTGCAAGACATCTTTTTAGGTAATAATTTTTTTAACCATATATAATTGAAAAAAGTGGGCTAGCACAATATATTATTGATTAAAAAACAAAAGCATGAACAAAAATCTACCATTTTTATTTAAACCTTTTTGCAGACAAGCCTTAGTTGTAACAATTTTAAAAATAACTCGAAAAGTATATTTTTCTTGAACTAGTCTAAAAAAAACATATTTTTTAAAAAACAAAGAAAACCACATGTATGTACAAAAGCATTTTAATATTTATAAAAAAGTTATAACTAACTACTCAAAGGTGAAATTGATTTTTGATTAAAAAATTCTACATATATTAATGGGCAATAAAAAAAGACCTCTCCAGAAGAGGGCTGACGCACTCTGGACGATGGACCGGAGTAGACTAAGCAGCACGCTTGGCCTGCTCACAGGACACATCGCACTAAGGGCGCACCTCTTCAAACTTAAGCTGGCGGCAGAGAAAAACTGCCGACTATGCGGAGAGGAGGAGGAGAGCACTATACATATTCTGTGTCACTGCCCGATGCTAGCGGGGTACAGGTATCAAACCTGGGACCGTATGATTATGTATCCAAGCGATTTAAAAGAGACAGGGCCAACAGAAATCCTACAAGGGTTACTTGAACAGATAGATCTGTTTTGCTGGCTACCTAAAATAAGAAGACGAGGAGGGGTGCGAGATATGGCAGGTAGTTTGGCAGTCTTTGGTACGAGACTGAAGGTTAAAGACGCATTTTATAATAGATTGATAGTTTTGACTACGTTTTACGATAAATGTATTTTTAAAATAAAATAGGATATTGTTATTTCTTACACACTGTTAATGTTGACCACATCCATCATTCTCATACTAAAACGTCGATCCATTTTAAGGATTTCTTTGATTTTCTTCACACTGTCGATATTTTTTTAAAGATGAGGAACGTCCCTAATCCACATCTTCCTTCAACGATGACTGCAGCCACTTTAAAATACTCATGTTTCACGTAAAGTTTGCTGAACGGGACATGATATTCTCTCCGTTCACCTGTGTCAACATTCGTTAGTATTTGAAAGGTTTTTACTAGAAATTTTAAATTATTGACGATCTTCTTAATTTTTTTCACTCGGCATGTTTCGAAGCGATCCTTTCACGGTGTCTCTCTTGTTTTATTACTAAACTTTGACAGTTTAATTGTTAGTGCGTCTCTAAGGCAATACGTTCTATAACTTTATTGCCAGACCTCAAACTAACCCTATTCCCGACCCAAGTTGGAAAGAATCTTTTATTTTACAGGGTAAATCACTACCAATCGGACGAAGTGTAATAGTGAAACCGTAAAAGTTTTAAAATTTTCGTCACTTTAGTAGTTTTTATGTTGATAAGGGTTACAATTTAAAATTATTTTTAAATATGCAGAGGATGTCCCAATAAAGTGTGGCGTATCAGTTATATTTTTTCATGGGACACACTGTATTTTACTGCATGTTCTGATTGTCAGTAAAAAAATAAGGTGCACGGTCTACGTTTCTATGGGAAAACACTGCAATACAGTGAGGGTACAAAATACCTCGGGGTATTTTTGGACAAGAAATTGTCATGGAATACCCACATGCAGCATATAATAAGACCCAAGATAACATATGGCTCTATTCGTTAGTGGACCAAAGTACGGTAATCCCAAACCGTGTATACACTCAGCAGTATACAAAGGCTATCTTGCCTGTGTATTACGGGGGCTATGAGAACAACCCCCACTGCTGCTATGAAAGCTATGCTAAACCTCCCACCTCTAGTCTAGACTAGAACAACAGAGCTGTTGGAAAGGTACTAAAACATATGGGCATACAACCATAAAAAATATAATCAGCCACCCATTTCTGGAAATGACAACTGCTTATATGAGTGCAGAAATATCCTTTGAAACAAACTATGAGGTTCACACAAAACTCAGGGATGACAAAGGAAATGATGATCAACCTAGTCAACTCACCTGGTACACAGATGGATCAAAAACCAGCGAAGGAACTGGCTCAGGCGTCTACTTTTCAAAACCCAAATATGAGCAAACAAACTCTTTGGGGAGACATGCCTCGATCTTCCAAGCTGAAGTACATGCCATAAACGCGTGTGCTGTTAAAAATCTGAGACGATGATAAAAAATAAAACGATCCTTATCAAATCAGATAGTCAAGAGGAACTCAAAACTTAAGCTTCACGAAGAATAAACTCAAAAATTGTCCGAGAATTTTCCGGAAACCTACGAACCTTGGCTAACCATAACAAGGTTTCCTTGTCGTTAGTGCCAGGCCATAAAGGTATTTCTGGTAACGAAGAAGCGGACAAACTAGCTAGGCGGGGCTCTAAAACACCATTTATTGGGCCAGAACCAATAATAGAGATACCCAAGGTCAGCGTTAAAGCAGCGATCAATGGCTGGATCCACTCTCCGCATCAGCTGAAGTGGGCACAGACAGGAAACTAGGCACAGAAAACTAATGCTGAAAAAACCCTCTCCTAAGTTGGCGGGATAGCTGCTCTCGCTAAGTAGGGAAAAACTTAAAACAGTTGTAGGGCTTTGTACCAGACACTGGTCTTTGAGGAAACATCCGCACAATATAGGCGTGTTTGACACAGAACATATATGCAGATTATGTAATGAAGAGGAGGAAGCAGCTACTGATATTATCTTCGAATGCCGCCAAATGGAGGCACTACCTGGGTTATATACAAGTCCAAGGGAGTGATCCACCTAGGGCAATAGAAGTACGTGAGCTTCTACTCCTTAACAGGAGAATTAAATAAATGGGACTAAACTAAGGAGCTGGACAGGTACAAAAAGCAGACAATGCTGAAGTGCCTATGGAAAAATTAGACCTGTTCCACAACTCCTATTTACTCATTAATTCATTCATTTATGATCTATAGTCAATCAGTGATAAAAATGACGATTTTTGGACGATAATATCTTCATAACTGTTTGAGGTGCGTTTAATTTATCCCGTCAACAAGATAAAAGTTGCTAGATACACGGCAACATTGGGTTGCGTGACTGTACGTGCTAGTGCTGTTGGCAACACAAAATTTTCATCTTATGGATGGTGGAACTGCAGCACGGTAGTTTGTATTCTTTTTTACGATTTTAGGGGCTACCAAAGAAAGAATATGTCCAAAATCAGATTTTGTCAGTCTAACGAAATGGCGGAACCATCGTTTAAACGTAGTTCACACAATAGGTTATCCCCATGGCTTATCCCGTGTTTTAGAAATTCTCTCTGCCACCAACGTCTTTTCTTTTTTCGAACATTACCAGCAATTATTATAAAAGCAGCACTAGCACCAACAGCAATAGTCTCTTCCATTTTTAATTCAACACTGACTTTGGTGTGGACGTGCAACATAGTTTAAACATAGTTCAGACAATAGGTTATCCCCATGGCTTATCCCGTGTTTTAGGAATTCTCTCTGCCACCAACGTTTTTTCTTTTTTTGAACATTTTCAGCAATTATTATAAAAGCAGCACTAGCACCAACAGCAATAGTCTCTTCCATTTTTAATTCAACACTGACTTTGGTGTGGACGTGCAACATAGTTTAAACATAGTTCAGACAATAGGTTATCCCCATGGCTTATCCCGTGTTTTAGGAATTCTCTCTGCCACCAACGACTTTTCTTTTTTCGAACATTTTCAGCAATTATTATAAAAGCAGCACTAGCACCAACAGCAATTGTCTCTTCCATTTTTAATTCAACATTGACTTTGGTGTGGACGTGCAACAGTGTTAGCAACATCAATCTACAAATATGTTGACAACACCCGGCAACATGTTGCCAACATTTTGTTGCTCGGTCTGTACTTACCTTTAGTCTTATTCCGTATTATTAATTGATGAATAAAGTGAGGCGTGTAGGCGCGGAGCGTGGCAGCTTTAGAGGATGGCGGAGTGGGGATAGCGTTGAGCGCTCGAACTGAACGTTCATTTTGTGCGTTTAAAGTTGCCTGCGCTTGAAAAATTTTGAGTATCTCGGCTTCTGGACTATGCACAAAAATCCTTTTGTATTTAATGTGGGGTAGCTCGTCGAGATAAACACGAATATTATATTCACAAAATTATAAAATAACTTTTACAAAACATTTATTGAATAATTACAGTAAAAATACTCGTATATTATATTGAGAAAGATTTACATTAAAAAATAATTCTTCTTTTCTTTATTGGAGGATTGTCTGCTGAATCATGTAAAAAAAAAGTGCAATTTTTTTAGTCATTTTTCAACCCTTAAAATTAAAAAAATCAATATACTTTTTTAATAATATGAAAGTACAAGTATCGAGTTATAGAAAACCCGATTTTTCACGGTTTTTCCGATATAACTCGAAAAGTATTAATGATATCAAGAAATTATAATTTATTTAATAGATATTTTTAATACCTACAATTTCTTAATTTAACTTTTTTTGATCCGAGCTGTAGTTTTTTAGTTATTAACAAAAAACCGCTTTTCGCAACTTTGCCAATTGTTTAGGTTATGTTCGGTTATCAGCATCGAGTCGCATGAAATAGAAACTCACCCTGAATTTATATTCTTTATATGCTCATATTTTTTTTTATATTAATTTTTGCACATTTAACATTGTGCCGCTGCCTCGTTTCTTTTTGATCACGCAAGCGTAAACTAGTGACGTATCAGTCAGGAACTTGATGTCAGAAATCAGCTTCGTGAACAAAGATAATACTAACCATTCGTCAACGTTGTGCATCGAATTTTGTGTTGTATTTACTATATTATTGATGTTGGTCTGCGTAAATTTCATTGAATACTTACAGTCCATAGAAAAGAAAATAATTCCAATCTAAAATATTGTTTGGTGTGTAAGGGTCCATAATCTCTTGATATTCGAGAACATTTATTTTATCCTGAATCCATTTCATGTTTACAGATCCTCAAATAATGAATGTGAACGACAGAAAACCAGAAAAATTACAAAAAACCCCGGACTTACTTCTCGGAGACAAGGAAGCGATAAATTTATACTACTTGAACGACAATTCACGCAAGCAAAGGAAAGTTAAGCGTTCGAGAAGAAGCAACAAAGAAAACAAACGCAGTAGAAGAAGAAAAAACGTGTGATGTGGTTTTCGAATATTTTTATTTCGTTTTTATGTATTTTTCACCCATTCAATGTTTTAAAGTTGATTTTTATTATTAAAATGTTCAAATAATAAACTATAGGTTTAAAAATTTATTATCTTTAATTAACGTCTATAGTATTCCAGTTTCGATTTATAGCTTTAGATTCTTATCTATCAATATATAAACATATATATATATATATATATATATATATATATATATATATATATATATATATATATATATATATATATATCTGCAAAATATATAAAAAACTATAATATTATAGTAAACTATAAACATTTTTCGACAGCGTCAATGGATGGAAAAAATGTATAACTGATTTTTAAAAAATCAGCTAATTCTGCTGTATTTCACCTGTATTATAGGTTCATGTGGGTCGATTATGTATCAAAAAACAACTACTCCACTGGCTATATGCCGCGACAGACATTGAATTACATCTGAATCATAATCGTGTATAATACCCCATTTCGGTTAACAATATGCAGATTCTTGTTAAGTAAGAAAAGGAACTATTAGATTTATCCATCCGAAGTGACTACCTATGGACCGGTTTCGGGATGTGTTGCCCCTCATCAGCATAGGGCAGGTCTACCTCGACTGGACACATCAACAGCTTCGACTCCTACCAAGTATACATGAAGTGCTACGCGAAAAGTGCCAGTCACGACATCTATGCTTTTTAACAAGCACCACCTGGTGAATAGCTTCTGTGAAGAAGTATTGTAATCTGCAAAATATATAAAAAAACTTAATATTATTATAGTAAACTATAAACATTTTTCGGCAGCGTCAATAGATGGGAAAAATGTATAACTGATTTTTCAAAAATCAGCCAATTCTCCTGTATGTCACCTGTATTAAAGGTTCATGTGGGTCGATATGTATCAAAAAACAACTACCCCTCTGGCTATATGCCGCGACAGGCATTGAATTACATCTGATACATAATACCCATTTCGGGTAACAATATGCAGATGCTTGTTAAGTAAGAGAAGGAACTATAAGATTCAATTTTTTAGATTTAAAAAATCAGTTATACATTTTTCCCGTATAAATATATATATATATATATATATATATATATATATATATATATATATATATATATATATATATATATATATATATAAATGAAAAAATGTTTGTATGTATGTCCTTCAAAAACTCCCAAACGGCTGGACCGATTGGGATGAAATATTTTCAGTTGTTTTATACATGCCAGGGGTAGTTTTAGTAAAAAAAAACTTTTGTGTAGGAATTGGTAATGGTACCTTTCATACATACATACATATAGTCACGCCTTTTTCGCGTAGGGGTAGGCAGAGACCACTTCCTTTCACTTCCGCTACGGTTCTTACACACATCTTTTGCTTCCTATACTTTCATCAGTGCTCTCATATATGCTCGTCGGTTGTTGGTGCTCTTGACCTGTCCTTTCTTTAAAACAATGTTCTGATTTACACCACAGCTTTCTCTTATCTTACTATTTTTTACTTTATTCAACCGAGTCACTCCGGCTATACTTCTTAGACTACTCATCTCCGCAGCATTAATCCTATTTTCGTGCTTTTTCTGCCTAACCCAACATTCACTACCATACATAAGTTTAAGAACCAACACACCTCTATGCACAGCCAGACGTGCCTTTTTTGACACTTTCTGCCTGTTCATAAAGCTATGCAGTGCCCCATTCATGTTTTCCTGCCAACACCCTTCGCTTAATGTAACTGTCATACTTTCCATCTCTCGTAAACTTTGAACCCAAGTACACAAATTCATTTACCTGTTCCACTCTTTATCCCTCAATTGAAACTTCACAGTTTTTCATCCTTTCTTTCAAGCGCTGTATCTTGGTAAATAATTGATGATAAAATAAATTTTGTAAGTGCAAATTATAGAAAAGTTTGAAATAACTTTTGCAGTAAAATGTAAGGAAACAAATTTATAGACCAAAAAACCGAAAGAAGTTCGAAAATTTCGTGGTTACTTGCCCCCCCCCCTGATTTAAGCTTAGGTTAGGTCAAAAACTTCGATTTAACAGCACAAACATCGCATAAACATTACTGCTTTCTCTGGATCTAAATTCTATGGGTGTTCATTCTGTCAGTACTTATTTTCGTTGATTTGATTTTTTTTTAGTACCTATGTGTTTCTGTCCTAATAATTTTTCTTCGCCATGCTGTTTAATACATTTCCGTTACCCCGATTTTACATAGATTTATTGATCGGGTCAATCATTTCATTTTTCTCGGTAGGTGCAAATTTTTATTTTGAAGAAAAACCAACAATGTTATATTTAATATCCACTTTGTTATCCAAACATTTACCGTTTAGCTTTGCACGGGAAAAATATTCTAAACGTTTACTCGCGTTGACGTATCAAACAATAGGCAAAGAAAGCTGATTTTTTGTCATTAGACCAACTTATAACTAAATGCTGCTTTTCAAATAGCATTAAAAACTAAATAAATTAATGTTGTTATAAACATTTTATTTGACGCGAATAAACGTGCGAAATACTTTATCCAATCTGATTTTATTTGTTTAAAATAGTTGTTAAACAGCTTTATATCTATTTTATCATCGCTGGCAGAATGCATAACCTTTATTGGGTCATTAAATGGTGTCATAAAAAGTATCTGTTAATGTTAATGTGGAAATAAATTGGACGCTGCGACTTATTCTTTGTAAGCTACCAACAAAATCGTAAAAATACTTTATGTCAAAGTTAATTTAAAATTGGGAAATATATTGAGAGCTAAGTTAAATTGGCTTTTCTTGTCCTTATAAATATACTTTTTCTTTATAATAGTAGGAGAGCTAGTGAAATTTTTATACCATTATGTTCATACATTGTAAAGTTTAAAAACAAATTGCCAGTGGCTTTCGCTGAGCACAAGTACCTGACAGGTGAAGCAAAAGGTGTGTAATATATT
This sequence comes from Agelastica alni, assembly GCA_950111635.1. NCBI lineage: Eukaryota > Metazoa > Arthropoda > Insecta > Coleoptera > Chrysomelidae > Agelastica > Agelastica alni. Next base: position 16,693,206 of record OX467719.1, on the reverse strand, counting down.
AGTTAAAATAAACTTTATTATTTAATTTCGAACAATCTAGCTCTTTAATAAGGAGACCTTCTAATGTTTTTACCGTACTTAAGGCCACGTAAGCTTGACCTTTGATTTTGGAGATTTCCTTCTCCTAGACAGAAACCAATGCTGTTAACGACTATTTTGCCAAATTGCACAAATTAAAGCTAACCAACCGATGCTACAGACTTGAACAATTTTACTTCGATATCATAATCGAGGACTTCGAAAACCCTAGTGCATGAAAATTTCGGAAAGATTGCAGCACGTAGTTTAACTCGCTTTAGACTCTCAGCAAGTCCTTTCATTTGATACCCATATTGTAAGAAAGCATAAAAAAAATAATCCGCCTTATTTCAAGTCCGCCATATTGGATTCAGAGTGACGTTACTTTATTTTTCGAGTTATTCTCAGCAAGCCCTTTCATTTGATACCCATATTGTAAAAGTGCATAAAAAACAACTAGTCCGCAATTTAAAATTGGAAAATATATTGAGAGCTAAGTTAAATTGGCTTTTATTTTCCTTACAAATATTAAAGCTGGCTCGATCTGTTTTCTACTACTATAGGCCAAAGGGTGTACTGCCTTTTATCGCCGTGAATTTTGTTCGGCGGGAGTGTGCATTCTTTGACGGTCGGAATGGGAAAGAGAAAGAGAAGCCGGAAACCTTTTCGAACGTGGCTTCTTCTCGCGTTAAATTCAGCGTTTTTGATTGGTAACTGTATGGTCACGTGACCGTATAACCGGTTGCTAAAATTGCGCACGACGATTTCGGAATGTTCTGGAATAATAACTGCACATGTTTTTTTAGCTGATTTTATTCGGCGTCAGGGCCGTACTGAGTAATAATAATAATAATAATAAATGTCTTTATTACGAATTATAAAAAAGAATTACGTTTTGTTTACATATGTTTAGGGCGAGATTCAGTTTGTATGTAATAATAAATAAGGTACAATATAACTATATACTTGGTATTTAACATACATCTGCTCTTCCATCTAACCCCAAAAGGAAGTCAAAGACAGCAAATAGAATAATAAAAAAATAATTTAAATTAATAGAAAAAAAAGCGATTTTAATCCAAAAAATTAAATTATTGTTGAGAAAAATAATAGTCAAAGAGAGCTCGTTTAAGTTTATGTAGTGATGTACATTATTGAGACAGTTAACAATACAATAAGAAAAGGATCGTTTGAAAGACTCGAATGTGGTGACGCGGTATAGTTAGAGTATTTCTATGTCTTAAGTTTAGAGAATGTACATCGGTTCTGTATTTTATTTTATGATACAGATATGATGGAGATTTTTCATTTAGTAGCTTAATATAAAGTATAGTAGTCCTTGACAGACAGGTGAGGAAAAAGATGCTATCAAAATAATATATAATATAATATAATAGTTTGTAGTTATTTAATTGATTTATTAAACATATTTTTACTTAACGGTATCCTAATTTTTGATGGGAATGAATGCGGTCGTAAAAAAAGTATAGTACACAGCTCGAGTTGTAAGACAGTCACGCACTTTTAGAATTACGCACGAGCCGCAAAGCGTAATATGCGTAATATGCTTCTTACAACTCTTGTTATGTAATATACTATTATTACGTGAAAAAGTAATAATAGCATGTGTAAAGTAAAAAAGTATGTGCAATAAACAACCATTGTTTTAAAAGGCAGATTATGCTGTTTATAGTCTAAAATACAAACCAACACTTATTCCAGTTACAAAATTATTATAAGCATTTTACTAGAATAGGTACTTAAAGTAAAGAAGTACTTGTGTATTTGCCAACTATTGTAGAATACATTCTGCAATATATTTTTAGGTACAGGTGATTTAAACAAATCTCCATAAAAAAAAACAATACTTTATGCTGTACTTGTGGTGGAAAAAAAAATTTCAAATAGCGTCGTGAGCTGACAAACCGAAGACAGATTATCCGGAAGAGGCACGAAAAATTTGGTATTATTTTCTCAAAATAAAAGAATATTTTGCGTTGTGAAAGATAAATGCATTTAAAGCAAAATTGGGTAAAAATAAAATGGAGAAACCTAGTACATAAATCAAGTTCGCGTGATTAATGGTTGGAATAGGGGTATGTTTTGTAAAACTTTTATAAATAAATTTCCAATTTTTTATTTTCAACTGCATGTATTGTGTTGATTCACATTAAATGGGTAAACGGATTTCAATCCGAGAAAATTATAAAATAAAAAAACGTGCGTCTCTACTTCTTCAATAATTTTTTATTAATGGATCCATTTTTTTTATATTTCATAAACACACACACAACCAAACCTATACGAAATCATATCCCCTGGAAATTGGTAAAACAACTGGGAATGGAGGAGAAGCTCTAACTACAATATACCTCATTAGGTCGGAGTGTGAACACTTACAAAAACCCTCCCATTAAAATAAAGGAATGCTTGGATGGTTTGGACACGTAGAAAGGATGGATGAAGGAAGATTGACGAAACAAATTTATAAGGCGAGTGTGAATGGAAAAGTCCGTATAAGTCGACCTCGGCGAACATATCTCGATCAGATCAACATTGTTTTGAAGAAAGGCCAGGTCAAGAGTACCAACAACCGACGAGCATGTATAAGAGCACTGATGAAAGTAGAGGAAGCAAAAGATGTGCGTAAGAACCGTAGCGGAAGTGGAAGGAATTGGTCTCTTGCTACCCCTATTATTCACGATAAATCTGCAGAATAGTTATGCGAGCGTGCCATCTTAACACCAAAAACCGAACAAGTCCCAGTCATAAATGAAATAATTTAAAGATCATTCGAAGGGGTCGAATATCAATATTAATACGTCAACTCAGTAATAAACACCGATGATGCCATTCATTATTCGGTCGAGTTCCTGAATACACTGAAGCCTTCCGGTCTTCCAACTCATATATTAAAATTGAGAGTTGGCGCGCCAATTATGTTGCTGCGCAATATAAATCCACCAAAATTATGCAGACAGCTCAAGTAAGGGTAGAGAACAAAATGTCGGAGGAGATAGCTAAAGAAAGGGAGTGCGACAGGGCTGCATATTATCCCCGCTGCTCTTTAACCTGTACTCAAAAAACAAGAATTGAGCATTGCAAGAGCAAGAGCAAGAGCAAGAGCATTGAACAAGCATTGCAAGATCGTAGGAGATGGAGAGCAATAGTGGATGCGGCTAAGACTTACGCAGAGTTGTAAAGCCAGGAAAGAAGAAGTTGACTGAATAAGGTGAAGAAAATAACTGATGTAAAATTCTTGAAAATACAAAATAATACAACTTGCCTTAAACTTAAAAATGTATTAACTTGGTAACAAAAAATTAGTCAGATAAGCAAGTAAATATTCAATATATTACAAAGAAAACCTTAGTTAATAATTTTTAACATATATCCAATATTTGTGGACTTTTTTAAATTTTGTGGAGCAGTATATGTTGTAGCATTATCTTTGCGTTAATCTTAGTAGTTGCTCGACATTGTTTTGAACGTGAGTTATTCACCCAAATTAGCAGTAAATCTAACCATAAAACATGAAATGGTACATATATTTCATAATCATATTTTAAAAATGTGTGTTTGGTTGGTGGCTTTGTCACACTCACGTTACGTTGTGTGTTAAATTTTACCCCCATACCCACACAGGATTAGAAATGCTTGAATAAAAATAAAATTTTACCTGCAAATGGAGATTTATAAATTTTTTTAGCAAGAATATAACACACACTGGTTTGCTCGAAAAGTCATAAATATTTTCATTGGTAGCTTTATCCGTTTTGAGTAGGTCCTGGAAATACAGGGTGTGGCGCGAAAAAGTTTGATTAAAAGTAATGGCGGGTACAGTTATGTTAAAAATCTGAAATCACGAAGCTGTAGGTTTTGGATGACGCTGAGTTCAAATATAATGTCCTGAATGTAGCATTTCCGGTTATAAATGAAGTAGACGTCAACTTTGTTATTTTAAATAGAACCTAATATTTTTTATTTTATTTTCGAGTTCTACATAAAATTTGTGCACAATGTCCTATACCAAAAATAAAGTATTTTCGAGATATTTCGATTTTTTTTTTAAATTTTGAAAAAAATCCCAGTCCATATTGAATAACGATATTTCCATTAATAACAAAGCTAGTGACGTGAAATTGTAACCAATAAACAACAAGCGCTTGCCTGTTAACTCAATATGACCAACTTATTGATATTTCATACAGGGTGTTTTAAACTTAGCCGCCAACATGCACAATTTAAATCATTTATAAATTGCTTACTTTAAACAGAACACCCTGTATTTTATTACATTTTTCGCTGTTTTTTTTCAAGCAAATTTGTTTGGTATCGGTATTCGCTATACCTATAGTCCGTACACAATTTGTTGATAGCTCACTGCAAGTTTGACCCTCATTAGAGAACTGAAATACAGAGAGGACAGGTAGTATGATATAATAACAAAAACCAACCTAAAACTGGCAGTTTAAGATGTTTTCGACTAACCCACCTTGTATCTGAATAAATACAATACAGCTATAGAACTTTTAATCCGATTATGTAGGTATTTTGAGTGGAAATGACTGACCAGTGTCGTAGAGTATATGATTAAAACATTACGTTACTTTAAATAAATAAATATATTAATATTCTTAAACTGTAGGTACTGTAAATTGTATTTTTATTTTAATAAAATTTCTTTATTTTATTTAAAAATAAAAAGTTACTTGCAATTTGTAAAAGATACATTTATTTAATTAATACCTATTTTTAAATGATATAAACTACGATTACTTACAAAACTATTCAAATTCAAAATAAACAGGATCATCTTCGGAATCCGAGTCGTCTTGCAGGTTAATAATTAGCGGTTGTGTCTCTACAGTCGCATCAATTATATTGTCAAGATCCCACATTTTTTGTTCTTCTTCTATTACATGTCTTACTGCATCTCGCCAATTTTGTTCTGTAATATGTTGTAAAGACTCATATAACAATTCACGTACAGCTTGTATTTTATATGACGTATTTTTTCTAGCCACATAGCTTTTCATTTGTGCCCAAATGAGTTCAATTGGATTTAATTCGCAGTGGTAGGGTGGAAGTCTAAGGACTGTGATGTTTCGTCTTTCCGCCATTTTGTCAACTACGTATTTCTTGAACTTAGATTTGTGTTGCCGGGCAATTTTTAAAAGTTCTGCTTTAACCATTCCATCTTTGTAAGGCAGGGACTTATTCCGCAGCCATTCAATGATATCCTGTTTCTTCCACGCAGTCGTTGGAAGTCTTTCTACTAGTCGTGAATGATAAGGTGCATTATCTAATACTATAATTGAGTTTGGTGGTATATGTTCAATCCTCTGCTCAAAATACTCTTCGAAAACATCAGCTGTCATCTCCTCGTGATAGTCTTTTGTGCTTTTGGATTGAAATTTCAACAAACCATGCTTAGCAAATCCTTTTTCACTGCCAATGTGAGAAACTATTAATCTACTGCCTTTACCAGAGGGTGGGGAAATACCAGTAGACCAACCTTCCATAAAGGCTTGCCTGGAGCTTGATATATTTTTATCTGACCAAATTTTTGTGAGAGTATGACCTGCGTTTACCCACGTTTCGTCCTGATAGTAAATTGGCTTCCCTTCAGCCCGAAATTTTCGTATAGATCTTAGATACTTTCTTCTCCAACATATTATCTCTTCCCGGTCAATCAAAAGTGATTTTCGGTCTGATTTCTCCCACCGGAAATTTAATTCTTTTAAAACTTGCCACAATTTGGTTCGTCCGACATGAGGCAAATCCGGGTCGTCTCTAACTTCTTGTAAAATTTTGTTTAAGTTGGGTATTTCTTTTTTGTAAAAAAATTCGTGAATTTTCCTTCGAATACCATTTTTGGCAAATTCATCAATTTCAATAGGTTTTCTCCCCCTCTTTAAGTATTCGTTTGTATTTGGGTTAGCTATACCTTGTTTTTTTCTTTCTGATAGGAACCTATATATTGTTGACTCCCCTACGCCCGTCATGTGGGCACAACTCTTGATTATGTTCTGAACAGTGTTTGTGGAATTCTGAGAAAGCAGAGATGATGTTGATGATGATGACGAATCCATCGCAAGCAATCAAACAAAACAAGCAGGAACGAAAGGTACGTATATGTTTGTAGGAATATGAAAAAAAGTTACTCACGCACTGCACAAAATTCGCAAAATAAATATTAGAGACGTTAATTACTGCCGTAGACGCCGAAACACCAACGAGCCGTAAATTAAATGCGATCAAAAACGTACTAAACCTAATGAGGGTCAAACTTGCAGTGAGCTATCAACAAATTGTGTACGGACATGAATAAACACCTCAGGAACCTCCGCCTATGATTTTACGACTATTACGGCCGTTTTATGACTTGGACGCACATTTTGTGCTATCGACAAATTATGAACGGACTATAAATCCAACCACTTTTGGGATATTTTATTATCTTAGTTAAAACATAACACTTAATTATTTCAACATTGGTAAAGGGTAGGTAGATTTCCATTATTTATGGTGATATTTTATTATTTTTTCATAAGTTATTCTTTCTTCTTCTTCTTCATAATTTTTTATATTTTAGATGCCCTGAGTTTACAAGAAAAAAAGCGACAAAGCAGGATGGACTGTTCAACAACTTACTGCAGCAATAAATAATGGCAGAAGCATCCGTAAAGTCGCAAGAAGTTTTGCTAATCCTAGATCTACACTTCAAGTACGAATAAAGCAAAATGACACAACAGAGAGGTCGAAATTCGGTATTTTCAAAAAAAGAAGAAAAAGTTTTAGCAAAGCAAGTAATAAAATTGGCAAAACATTTTCATGGGAGAACTCCCACAGAAATTAAAAAATGTGGCTATAAATACGTTGAAGAAAAACAAAGACCTTATCCATTTTTCAAAGAAAAAGAAACTGCAGGAAGAGATTAGCTGACCGGTTTTTTAAAAAGGAATCCAACTATTCGATTAACCCTTTATCGGTATTTGTAACCTTTGGTTACAAACATTTTTGAAACCCTTACCGGTCAATATTGTTAAATCAGCTTTTTAAAATGAAACTGTTGTTCTAAACTGTTTACATAGATCACTAAGAATAATCACGTAGCAATTACCCATTTGATAAAAATTTCTTCTACTCAAAAATACAGAATGTGACCATATAGTAACAAAAACTGTAAAAAATACAAAATGCAAGTTTAGTTTTAATATTCATTTAATTTATATCTTAACAAAACAAAAAATCTCAAAAAAATTACGTCTGTCTATCGCTATAAAAAACCTTGAAGCAGTTTTTTTCTTCAGTGCTTGTGTCAGGATAAATGAAGCTTACTGGTTTATTATTGAAAAAGGTGTGAGACAGGGATGTGTGGCTTCACCATGGCTGTTTAACTTATACATAGACGATTGTTTAAAAGATTTGAAAGAGAGTGAGTATGGATTGAAAATGAATGATTTGATCGTCAAATGCCTTCTTTACGCCGATGATCAAGTCATATTAGCGTCATCTGAAGAGGAGTTGCAGGCGATGGTTATTGTTATGCATAATGCCCTAAAAATCAAAGGGAAAAGGTGGCAGTAGGAAGTCGCAGATGACGCAAAAAATATCTTGAATGTCCATAACTGGAAGAGAGCTGCCAGAGTTCGAGATGGATGGGGAAGAAAACTGAGGGAGGCCAAGACCCGAAGCGGGCTGTAGCGCCTATAGAAGAAGATGAAAGGATTTGAGAATACAGGAATATTTCCATGCAAACCAGAAAATTTTACCGATGAAGACTTTGCTCCAGGTGAATTATTCATACAAGAAATGTATGGAAAAAATCAAAATGAAGTGAAGAAGGTGATTGAACTAGATAAGAAAAAGAATAATAAGGAAGTTAGGGAGAATCTCGAAAAAAGGACACCTGATAAAAAGCATGACTTATTGTTTGTTGACATAATTCCAATACTAGGATGCTCGAAAAATAACTCAGTTGGAAATAAAAGATTCAACCACAATAGCAGTAGGAAGCAACATTCAGAAATATTGACGTCAACTCCAATGAAGTCAATTTTAGAAGAAAAGCAGCGAAAAAAGAAGAAACAAATTAGCCTTAAAGTTGATAAAGGAACAAAACGAAAAATAGGTGTCGAAGAGTCAACTCCTTTAAAACCTAGTCCTACTCCTCGAATAATACCCAAAAGAAAATGCTTAAAAACCCAGATCACAGAAAATAGTTCATCTGAAGATGAAGATGATCGTGACATCGACGTTAACGAGGATATTTGTGCAATTTGTGGCTGATTCGGCAAGAATAAAGTACTGTGGATCAAGTGTAGTATTTGTAGGCTTTGGGCACATAAAAACTGTACCAGTTTTAAGGAAAAAATGTATATCACCGATTTTTGTAATTAAAATGGGGGTAATACTGGCATTGGCCACTATTACCTCTTAACCGTGGGCAATTTTAGCCACCCGCAGCATTCTGCAAAAAGCGTTCAAATTTTTTTAAAATTTTGTTTATTTTTGGTAAATAGACTTTGAAATAGTAGGGTTTAAAGTTTTATTTACAGCAATATTTAAAAAATCTGAGCAGGTGTATCGACAGAAACAAAAAAAATGCTTATGCGGCCGCCATTCCCCCCCTTTCCCCTACAGGGTGTCAAATCAGACACTTTTTCGTAATAAAAATATCTCATAAAACACTCAGTGTAAGGTAGCAAAACCCTACATTGGAAGAATACCAAAGAGTAGCTTTATCGAAATACGTAATAATATAGAGGGTGTTCTATTTAAAATAAGCAAGTTATAGTCAACTTCCGGTATAACCGGAAGTAGTTGAAGGCTCTTAATATTTTAGATCAATTCGGCATATCAGAAAACCTTTCACTTCAAATTTTCAGATTTTAATTATGTCAAGTTTCTCTAAAACGTCTAATTGGAACTCCTAAAGAATTACCCTGTATAATACTTGACTCTTCCTAAAGTACTTCTAACTAATTTCATTTTCGTTAAACTATTAAAGTCAGGAATAATGTAATAAGGGAACGCTGTGATTGGAAAGAAGTGGTGGTAAAAAAGATAGATAAAGAAATGATTGGATGGTTCGGACACGTAGAAAGAATAAATGAAAGAAGATTTAGGTGAACGTATCTCGATCAGATCGAAATTGTTTTACAGAAAGGCCACTTCGAGAGTGCCAGCAACCGACGAGCATGTGTAATAGCGCTGATGAAAGTAGAAGAAGCGAAAGACGTGTAAGTTAAAAGAAGTGGTATGTAAGTAAATAAATAAAAAAGAATAAACCATTAGCACATGCCCCTGGCTCCCCTACGCTGATTGATATTGGTAATTAATTAACACATACCAATTTAAAATTATTAACATATTCAGAAACTATTGTTTTATTGACATGACACTCTTTGTAAATGTTTATAAATGGTCTTTATTTTTAATTATTTACTGTTCATCTCTGTGGTTAAATTCTTTAAAACTCAAAGTTTACAAAAGTTGGCTTTGAACGTCACCCATTATGACGTAGCAGCTTTGCACAACAATCGACAGCGAACGCTGCCATTTATAAAAGTAAGATTAACAAGTTAAGATTAATACGACTAGTGAGCAATTTAATTAGTTATAAATCAAGAAAATTTAAAAAAACGTGTAAAAATAGCTTCTAGACTTTTGTTGTAAGTAACTCATAATATAGAAGTGCAGTTTTTTTTTAAAGCATGTTTTAATAGTCATAAGTTTAAAGTAGCATTTTTATTGTAATGACGCCGACCCCTTAACGAAACTACATAAATAATTTTATACGTTTATTTGATTTGTTTAATATAACTCTATGAAATTGTACGTAAAAAGAAAGTCAAAACTTATTTAATTTGATAAGACACTATCTATCCTGCTGTCTCACTTTTACTTGACATCGTAAAGATAGGTAAGAATTTTGGATATTCTTTTCCATACAAATTCCTAAATAATAAGAGCCATCAATTATGTTTATTAAAATTTCAAACTAAAAACGAAAACATTACTTTATTCTCTACCTACAACAATATTTATTTATTTGATTGTTATTTATTAATGCTACACAAACATTATTTTAAACAAACCGAAACAACATTTTCCTACAAATTACCATTTTGTTACCTTTTACTTCTACGCCAATAAATAACAATAATTCGTAAAACACTTGTTAATTAGCTTGTAACAATTTTAATTTTTTATGTCTTTATATTTTAAATTAAGTTATCCCATACACAGATGTTATACTAACTTTATTATATATATTATAAGTTAATTTACAATAATTTTTAAAAGTTGGCTGTGAACATAAGTATTATGACGTGACTTCTCTGCAGTTTCGTGGTCAAAACAAATGACAGTAACTCACCCGCCATTTAGTAGAGGGAATGTGTTAAGTGAAGTAAAAGACAATTTAATTAGTTATAATAAAAGAAAATATGAAGAAAACGTGCGAAAACTTTTTCTAAAACGTCACTGTAAGTAATACATAGTATAGAAGTTCAGTTTCTTTAATAACATGTCTAAATAGTCGTTAATTTGTGGTAGCATTTTCACTGTAATATCCCTTAACCTTAAATAAAATTAGATCATTTTTTATATACGTTAGAATATCGTTAGAATTCGATCAAGTTTATTTAAAAGTATAAAATGTAGAAAAATAAAATTCGAAATACCAATTTTGAAAATACACGTTTGATAAGATTGAGTTAAAACCAAAAACCTTTTGCTAAATTTAAAACTATGTGACGAAAGTGTGTAATTCATATTACCGTGTTTAAAATGATGTAAAGATAGGTATAGAGTGAAAGTTAAAAGTTTTTGCTGAATTTAAAGTTGTTTATGTCGAGTTTAAAATAACCTAAGAATTCTTTCATCATATCGTCAAAAATATTATAATGTTCAAAATAATTAACAATCACAGGGTTCTTCCATCATATCGTCAAAAATATTATAATGTTCAAAATAATTAACAATTACAGGGTAAGTGAAAAGTCATAACTAACATTTTTTTTCTAAATTAAAACTACCTAAATTTTATTTCGCTTATTTTTCAAAGGTGTGTAGCCTCTATTTTAAAGATGTTAAAAATAATGTAAAAATACAGGGTGAGTGGAAACTAAAAGTATATGCTGAATTATTTTAACGATGTTAAAAATGATTTGCAGTTACAGGGTGAATTAAACCAATAGTTTTTGCTTCATTAAAAAACAAATGCTAATCGTTTACTTTTAAAATCTTAATGATGTAATTTGTTTATTATTTGTATCAAGCAACAATTTAAAGTGTTTTAAAAAGAGTAAAAAATATATAGGTATCAAACTTATTTTTAAATAACAAATTTGCTTAATATGACAGAGTGGTGAGGAGTGAATTGTGGTCGACATTGTCTATGTATGGGGTGAGCGGTAGTGAAATCATTAGGAGGATTCCACTGCTTGTGTTGGGATAAACGGAGCTTGCACGGACTGGTTTAACATTAAAAAAAGGTGTGAGGGATGTGTGGCTTCGCCATAGCCGCCTTTTTTACCTTTGTTGGAGGAGTGGTTGCGTTACAGACGACTGCTGCAAGGTAGTTATTGTGCAGCTTTACAAGGGAAAAGGTTCGCATCAGGACTGTAAGAACTACCGAGGTATTAGTTTACTCAGCATAGTCGGCAGACTGTATGCAAAGATATCGATTAAAAAAAAGACGAATAAAACTGAGAAGATGATATGGGATGTGCAAGCAGGATTTAAAAGAGGAAGGAGATGTATGGATCAGGTCTTTTTGTTACGAGGTATAGTCGAAAAATTATTGGCTAGAAGACAGGTCTACTGCGCTTTTATAGACTTGGAAAAGGCCTATGACAGAGAGGTGAGTGGTGATATGAGCACTGAAATCACTTAACGAAAATTTCACTGCTTGTGTGAGGATAGACGGAGTTTACACGGACTGGTTTAACATCGAAAAAGGTGTGAGACAGGGATGTGTGGCTTCTCCATGGCTGTTTAACTTATACATGGACGATTGTTTAAAAAATTTGAGAGTGAGTATGGATTAAAAATGAATGGTTTAATCGTCAAATGCCTTCTTTACGCCGAAGATCAAGTCATATTAGCGTCATCTGAAGAGGAGTTACATGCGATGGTTAATGTTATGCATAATGCCCTGAAAATCAAAGGGATGAAAGAAAATGTAAGCAAAACGAAAGTAATGGTTTTTGAAAGAAAAGAACGCATAACAAACTGTGCAGTTTTGATTAAGGGAGAAAGAGTGGAACAATTAATGAATTGGTGTACTTCGATCTCGATCGGATCAATATTGTTTTAAAGAAAGGCCAGGTCAAGAGTACCAACAATTGACGAGCATGTATGAGAGCACTGATGAAAGTAGAGGAAGCAAAAGGTGTGTAAGAACCGTAGCGAAAGTGGAAGGAAGTGGTCTCTGTCTACCCCAAAGGGAAAAAGACGTGACTATTTGTATATATGAAATTTTTTAATCATTTAAAAGGTTTTAAGATGAATAAAAGTAATAAAATTTTTATTTTGTTTCAGGTTTATTCGTATCGATAATTAACTAACAGTAATAAAAAATCGTTCTTTCAAAATATTCGGTCCAAAGATAAATCTTGAATGAAATATGAACACTCATAATGAGAAATTTCTTAAAATTCTTAGAGAATTACGCCGCATAAAATTCTATAGGAATTTAATGAATTTTCTACGGGGCGAGTTTCTTGTATTTTGAAAGGTCTTTTCTTTGGTTTCGGTAAAAGGTAAGTGGTATGGATGAGATACATTTATTCTATTTTACAGTTTTTATTAGGTGGTAGGGTGTATTCGTTGCAGTGTAGTTCCAGTGTTGTGAAGAGGATACTCTAACAGGAAAATAAAAATCACCGTAGTAAGAATGTGCTAAATGTATAAAATAGTTTTTTAAAAACATATTTGCCATTAACAAAATTAATTAACTGTTTAAAATAAAAAAAATTAATTTTAGTCTTAAAATAATTTTATTTTAGAAAAAATAAAAACGGAAACTTTATAATACCGGAAAATATATAATTATAAAAAAAAACTATTTATTTAAAAACAAGATTTTGTTAAGAAAAAACTATAAAATTTAAATTTATTAAAAAAATATAAAAAAAAAGAATATTAAAAAATATAAATAAGAGTCTTGAAAGGGAGAAAGTAGGCATACTTGAGCGATTTTAGAAAAAAAAATTAACGAATAGATTAAAAAAAATAATGCAGAATTAGGTACTTGTACAAATAGAATAAAAAAAATAATCTATAAATAATACAAAAAATATAAATATTTAAAAAAATTAATTTTCAATTAAGTTAAGATTTTGTTAAAAAAATTAATTTAAAAAAATTACAAAAATCGAATAAATTTCAAAAATTAAAAGTTAAAAAAAAAATACCGTAGAACTATAAGCACAAAGGTGATTGATTTTCTCTTTTTCCACAAGAAAGAAGAAAGCAGACTACCAGTAAGCAGAGATCATCAACAGTGGAGCAGGAGACGAGTTGTTTTCTTTAAAACTTTTTAATAGCATAGGTATTAACTTTTTAAGCTGAAATATGTTTATTTTAATTAAACGTTTTACCAAATATTTTTTAATTCATAAAGCTATTTTTAATTTTTCTTTAGTAAGTAATAAAAACCTCATATTCTGGCTTAAATCGATGTGTTGAAAATGTAAGTGTGCAAATGAGATCTTAAATTTTCTAGGTAACAATAAAGACATGTAGCACTAGAGTACTAAAAAGCGTAAGTAGATAATATATCGTTGAGCTAATTATGCAGTAAGCAGTTTTTTAGCAAGGTGTTATTCTATCGATTTGCACTTTTGAGTCTCTTCGGTTACATGGACAAGGCTGCACGACCACAGTTCGGAGGTCTCTCTAACGCACTGCCCGAGAACTGTATTTCTGAAAACTTTAAGATGTATGAAACTTTTGTATGTATTTTTGTGCAAAACGGACGTTATCGTAATAAAAACTTTGGAGGATTCGGTATCGATAAATCGCGATCGCGTTTTCGTGAGTGATGGATTTGGAACCGGAGCTAATGGATTTGGAAATGGAGCTGATGGAGTCGAAATGGTACTGCTGAACAATTGCTGCTACAATTCGGTGAGTCTTTTACATTAGATAATATGTTCTTTAAAACTTTTAGAACTCGAACCATTACTTATATAAAAAGTTTGAATTATCTTCGTCTTATTACGTAAAGTATGTAAATAAAAAAAAAGGTGAAATGAGAGCCAAGTTCAATATTATGATATATGCCTTGGTTGTTGATTTCAACGACAAAAGAGGTAAGATCTAAATGGGTGCCAAGTTCAATGGTTAGTCCCTACATTTATTTATAACAATATAAAATATTTTATGACAACTTAAAATATCATTTCTTCTAATAACTTAGGATAATATATTGAAGCCTAAGGTCTTGGTGTGTTAAAATAAATGTATGCAAAACGAAATTAATGAATTTTGGAAGAGAAGAAAAGATGACAAACTGTGAAGTTCTGATTAAAAAAGAAAGAGTGGAACAAGTAAATGAATTTGTGTATTTGAGTTCAAAGTTTACGAGAGATGGAAAGTATGACAGTGACATTGAGCGAAGGATGTTGGCAGGAAAACAAATAAATGGGGCACTACATAGCTTTATGAACAGCCAGAAAGTGTCAAAAAAGAAACGTCTGGCTGTGCATAGAGGTGTGTTGGTTCCTACACTTATGTATGGTAGGGAATGTTGGGTTTAGCAGAAAGTTAAGTAGAAAAAAGTTTTTTCGCGTACAAACATTTATTATCAGATAGATGGCACAGTTTTTCCCTAAAAAATTTAAAAAAAAAACATTAAATAATTTAAAGTTTTAACTGTAATGATAATGAATATAATGATTATTAATGATGAAAAATAAGATAATGAATAAATAAAATAAATCTACACAGTATAAATTATAATATGTTAAATCTTCTTCTTCAAGTGCCCATCCGTTCCGGGTGTTGGCTATCAGCATGGCTATTTTTACTTTGTTGATGGTGATTCGGAAAAGATCTGCTGGTGATTTGTCAAACCACGTTCTAAGATTTTCCAACCAAGATATTCTTCTTTGGCCAGGTGCTCTCCTGCTGTTAATTCTGCCTTGTAGCATTTCCTGTAGCAGCCCGTATCTATTTGGGTTCCTCATTATGTGGGCAAAATACTAAAGTTTTCAACATTTTACGGTATCTAACAGTTCCGGTTCTTTATTCATGCGTCGCATTACTTCTGTGTTGGTGATTTTTTGTGTCCAAGATATTTTCAGTATTCTCCTGTAAAGCCAGAGTTCGAACGCTTCAATTCTCTTGGTAGTCTCTTTAGTGAGTGTCCAGGTTTCGTCGCCATACTGAAGGACCGAGAAAACGTAACAACGCAAAAGTCTAAGCTTCATTTCTAAGGATAGATTATGGCTTTTAAAAAGCGAGCTTATTTTAAGTAGTAATAGAAAATAAGCAGTAATAAGTAATAAGTAGGTACCTAGGTCCTACTAAAGATTTTAATTTTTTTTTAAATATCCCTTACGAAATATATTATAATCTGATCAGAGTTCGATCAATGAATAATTTTTTTCTAGCCCAAAATGATACAGTTCAAACTTAACTAAGGTTGTACTCACTAGTCTTCTTTGGGTTCTAATTACTTACCTACACTAATAAATAAACGTGTGTAACTACGCACTGTGCTCTGATTTTAACTATCACCACAGCAACTCAAACGGCTTGGTCCTCTCGAGTCTTTTTAACAAATCGGTGTTCACATGCTGGAAAAGTCTTTGCTCATAAGATGGTCTGGTTAACTGTGTCTATTTCTAGGTCCAGATGAAGGTCACAGTTACGAAAGTACCAAGGTGCATCGACGATGTATCTCAGCACTTTATTCTGGAATCTTTAAATCTTTAAAATGTTGAATTTGCTAGCACAGCCCCATAGTTAAATGCCGTAGGTCCAAACCAGTTTAAAAACTTGCTTATACTGGAGCAATTTATTGTAGATGGACAGCTTGGAATTTCTCTCAAGTAACCAATACATTTTTCTGTATTTTAAGCCTTCACTTTTTTTTCACATGGACTTTCC
Organism: Agelastica alni; assembly: GCA_950111635.1. Lineage (NCBI taxonomy): Eukaryota > Metazoa > Arthropoda > Insecta > Coleoptera > Chrysomelidae > Agelastica > Agelastica alni. The sequence goes on along the minus strand of OX467719.1, from coordinate 16,677,057 downwards.
AGCGTAGTCTAGGTTCATGCCCAGGTATTTTACTGAATCCGCATGCGGGATCTGGGCATCGTTGATTATAATAGGGAGATGACGTTTGTGCTTGTTAGTAAAATCTACGTGTACAGATTTGTTTTCATTTAATCTAATACGACAAGTTTTGGTCAAATTGATAATTCTTTTTATCAAGGTTTGGAGCTTTTTAGCAGCCTCTTCGTGATTGTTTCCAACTGCAATGATTGCGGTTTCATCTGCAAAAGTTGCAATCGTGTTCTGTACAAGGTCTGGTATTTCACTGGTATAGAGCAGATAAAGTATTGGGCATAGTACGCTACCTTGTGGTACTTCTGCTTGTATTTGTTTTGGGTCAGAGTATGCATCTCCTTGCTTAGCTCTAAAATGTATGAAGTTAAGAGTTGCGAGTATTATTGTGGCAAAAACTTCTTTATTTTATGGATTAGAGCCTCGTGCCAAATTTTATTGAAAGCTTGAGCTACATCATAAAAGATATAAAAGATAGTAGAGCATACTTTCTTTTCTTTAAGTGATTTTTTTATAATGTCCGTGATTCTGTGAACCTGATCAATGGTGGGGTGGTTTTCCTGAATTCAAATTGATGTGAAGGTATCAAATTATGTTCTTTAATGATTGGTTTTAGCCGTTTAAGTATTATTTTTTCAAATAATTTCGAAATAACATGCAACAGTGAAATAGGCCTATATGACGAAACTTCATGGGGTGGTTTTCCCGGTTTGGAGATTATAATCATTTCCGCTACTTTCCACATCTTAGGCACATACCCTATTCGGAAGGAAGCGTTGATTAGATTGGTAAGTTTTACTACTGCTTTCTTTGGAAGATGCTTTAAGATTTCGCCTGTGATCAAGTCAAATCCTGGAGCTTTTGTTGGGTCAATATTATTTTTAATTTCTTCTGACACATCTTTAGGGGAGGTATGTCTAATGTTCATATCCTCCTATTTTGGTTCAATTCAATCTTGTATATCTTCTCCATCATTTGGTTGAAAGGTCGGTTGTAGGTACTCTGCAAATCTGGAGGCTTTCTCTTGGTTATATGCATGCATATTTAAGATTTTTTAAATGCATATTTCTCGAGTTCCATTAATTGATATTTATTTTTTATTTTTCCTCAAAGCCCTACGTCTCCATTTCCATTTCTGAGACTATGCTGATGTTTTATTCCCGAAGGTTCAGAGAATCTAAATAGCAACCCTGGTACTCTGCAAATCTGGAGGCTTTCTCTTGGTTATTTGCATGCATATTTAAGATTTTTTAAATGCATATTTCTCGAGTTCCATTAATTGATATTTATTTTTTATTTTTCCTCAAAGCCCTACGTCTCCATTTCCATTTCTGAGACTATGCTGATGTTTTATTCCCGAAGGTTCAGAGAATCTAAATAGCAACCCTGGTACTCTGCAAATCTGGAGGCTTTCTCTTGGTTATTTGCATGCATATTTAAGATTTTTTAAATGCATATTTCTCGAGTTCCATTAATTGATATTTATTTTTTATTTTTCCTCAAAGCCCTACGTCTCCATTTCCATTTCTGAGACTATGCTGATGTTTTATTCCCGAAGGTTCAGAGAATCTAAATAGCAATTCTGATACTCTGCAAATCTGGAGGCTTTCTCTTGGTTATTTGCATGCATATTTAAGATTTTGTAAATGCATATTTCTCGAGTTCCATTAATTGATATTTATTTTTTATTTTTCCTCAAAGCCCTACGTCTCCATTTCCATTTCTGAGACTATGCTGATGTTTTATTCCCGAAGGTTCAGAGAATCTAAATAGCAACCCTGGTACTCTGCAAATCTGGAGGCTTTCTCTTGGTTATTTGCATGCATATTTAAGATTTTTTAAATGCATATTTCTCGAGTTCCATTAATTGATATTTATTTTTTATTTTTCCTCAAAGCCCTACGTCTCCATTTCCATTTCTGAGACTATGCTGATGTTTTATTCCCGAAGGTTCAGAGAATCTAAATAGCAACCCTGGTACTCTGCAAATCTGGAGGCTTTCTCTTGGCTATTTGCATGCATATTTAAGATTTTTTAAATGCATATTTCTCGAGTTCCATTAATTGATATTTATTTTTTATTTTTCCTCAAAGCCCTACGTCTCCATTTCCATTTCTGAGACTATGCTGATGTTTTATTCCCGAAGGTTCAGAGAATCTAAATAGCAACCCTGGTACTCTGCAAATCTGGAGGCTTTCTCTTGGTTATTTGCATGCATATTTAAGATTTTTTAAATGCATATTTCTCGAGTTCCATTAATTGATATTTATTTTTTATTTTTCCTCAAAGCCCTACGTCTCCATTTCCATTTCTGAGACTATGCTGATGTTTTATTCCCGAAGGTTCAGAGAATCTAAATAGCAACCCTGGTACTCTGCAAATCTGGAGGCTTTCTCTTGGTTATTTGCATGCATATTTAAGATTTTTTAAATGCATATTTCTCGAGTTCCATTAATTGATATTTATTTTTTATTTTTCCTCAAAGCCCTACGTCTCCATTTCCATTTCTGAGACTATGCTGATGTTTTATTCCCGAAGGTTCAGAGAATCTAAATAGCAACCCTGGTACTCTGCAAATCTGGAGGCTTTCTCTTGGTTATATGCATGCATATTTAAGATTTTTTAAATGCATATTTCTCGAGCTCCATTAATTGATATTTATTTTTTATTTTTCCTCAAAGCCCTACGTCTCCATTTCCATTTCTGAGACTATGCTGATGTTTTATTCCCGAAGGTTCAGAGAATCTAAATAGCAACCCTGGTACGCTGCTTAAATTGTAAAAGTTTATTAAAAAGCAAGAAAATTACTTACAGATAATTTTTGTTTGGTGTCATCGCTTCTAGGTTGTCGTTCTTGTAAGTTTTCGACGTTTTTCGTGCGGATGAGTTTGCTAAAAAGTACGAGACCGTCTCTTCGTAACGCGTCCTGATCCACTTCCCACGTACCAAACTTCATCTGTAATAGAGCATATTCTTAACGAGTCGAACATTACAAATTTTAAAATTGAAATTTTATTAGAAAAAGAAGTATTAAAGAAAATAAAAACATTTATATAAATACTAATTAAATACAGGAAGTTTCAAAAAAGGTGAACCCGTCTCCAGGATAAGTAGAAAATATTTGGGGTTTGCTAAGTAAAAAATTTTCGTAACGCCATCCGTATTCAAGATAAAGGGCGTTAAAAAAAATGAGGTTATTACTTCATACTTTTCAAATCATAATATTCCTAAAACGGTACACAGTATCGAGTTTTACCGTGGTTACCTTTTTGGTATAAAATTGAATGATGTTTAAGTCACTTGAAATTTTGATTAATAAATCTAACCTTAAAAAAAGTTATGTTCAATACTACTTGATACGAACCGTGTAACTAGCGCCCTCTATGAGAGTCAGATATAAAAACAAATTCATGGGATTTATCAGCTTCTAAAACATATTCGTAGAATATTTTATTACAATGTTTCCAGTAGTTTCGGCAAAATCATAATAAATGTGTATAATTTTTTTTTCTTCAACGCCCTTTATCTTGAATACGGATGGCGTTACGAACATTTTTTACCAACCAAACCCCAATTATTTTGCAGTTTTATACCTATCCTAGAGATGGGGTCACCTTTTTTTGAAACACTCTGTATATGTACTCAAGTTTAATATTTTATTTGGAAGTAAAAAGTTGTTGGATTATGGATATAAGTGACGGTGTATTATTTAAGAATAAATAAAGATTTTATTCATTGGAAGATTTTATTTATTGAAATAGAATTTGCCACGTCTTTTTCGTTCTCTATAGAGTACTCTGCCAGTGGTCTCTCTACTGGCAAATTATGCCCGAGCTTAGCCGTAGAGGGTAGAAGAAAAAAAAATAAAAGTGAGCCGCGCCACCGACTTCAAGTCGGAAACCCCTAGGTCTTATAGGCACTAGCAGAGCCACACGATAAACAACTGAGATTATGGTGAACTAAATAAATGGAATTACAGCTAAAATATATTGGATACTTTACTCCTACAATAAATCAAAGTACACAGTTCAATAATAAAATTATAACAAATATAGTCAAAATTAACAGCTATGGTAAATTTTCTTGCTAAAACAAACCAAAAATTTAAAATTTACAGCTTAATAAAATTATCAAAACAAAAGTAAGAGTAACAGACTTTACCAAGTTACCAAAAAAAAACGTATATAAGTCAACTCTCTTTAATAATACTAAATCAAACGTTTACATAAGGCTGCTAATTTACTCATGTTTTTACCAAATACATAAAGATTTACACTGCCAAAACAATCGAGTTTATTTAAAAATATTTTTACAATGGTTGTCCTTTAAAATATCAATATTGTAGGATATTTATAAATAAGTATGAAGAATATATTTTTACTTGGACATAAAGAATTATTGAGAAGATTATTTTAATCAAAGTTTGTTTTGGCATATTATCTAATGCAATAAATAGTTTTTAATAATGTATTATATTAATAAATTAAAACAAAACTTATTTGTGGTGTCAAAAATAAGTCACGTCGTTAAATATTCAAAAATATTTCACTCGTAACCTTGCGGTAAATGTATATTGTAGATCAAATATAAAAAAAAAAGAATAACTTTAATCGTGAACACCTTAATACGGAGTTCCTGCTAAAAACACCAAGCAAGTTTTTATAACACTGCAATTTATCGTCGATATGGATGATACGAATTCACCACTCCTGTGGCCGGCTTGATTATGGAACGGCACCTGCTAATTAACGATGGCTTCCCTCAATCAAATCCCGCATGCGGTTATTTTAACTCGACACCAAAATCCAAAATATAAACAACGGAGGTAAGATAGAATGGTCAAGTTAAAAATTAAATGGTTTTTCTTCAAAATCCAATTAAGATGGCCCAAATACAGCCAGATATGAAAGAAAAACCGTAGAGGTTCTGCACACTTGCCAATATCACACCGTCCCAAAAATTCTCACCACACCACTCCCAAGACTGCCACCACACGACTGGCACTACTTCCCCAAGCCGGATATCAAGAAATGACACGGAACCGACGTCAACCAACAATATTCGCAAGTCCATGCTCCACACCAAGAATCGCGCTCGTCCGTGTTGATAACCAGCCCCATCCACACAGAAATGCAAACCAAACAATGTTGTGTGACAACACACAACAATCGAGGCCAAAAACCAAAGCAAAATCTAATAACGAAAACCCCCACTCAATCTCCAGCGATTAACAAAAATGCCACAGCCATTAACAATCTAATCCTATCACAACAAGGTATGCAACACTATTTACAACGAATGATATATTTAAGTTACAACAAAATACGGTAAGCGAAACTATTTACGAGTATCTGAGGAATACAAAACTAATACAAAACTATCAGAGACCCAATTATAATGGAACTGTAGAAGGGAAAAAAAGGCACGTTAGAAATTTTCGGAAGTGTGTCCTAACACCATCAAGGATCGGAAAGAACTGACGACATCTTTCAACTTTATTACTACAGTTGTCCTTTTTCATCCCCTAACATTTAGTGTTTATCAGTCAATACAATGCTCGAATTGTACCTGGTTTTTATGACTCGTAGTTCGAATATTTTAAACTATACCTCTCGGAAATAATAAAATAAAACCTTTTTCAATGGTAAAATTGTCTTCACCAAATGTTACTTAAAAAGAAAACTTTTACTTTAAGAATGAAACATTTTGAATATATCTTAAAAAGAATGATTTTTGTATAGACGAACTCAACATTTCAACAAAAGTTTTAAACACTTCTGTCCCAGTTGTATTGTTTTAACGCCACATATCTAAGCTGTTAAATTTAAATGTAAAAATTTTTTTATAGCGATTTAATGCTTAGACCCTACCGAGAAAAATTTTCTTTTCGCAGTACCGCTTTTTATTGTAACGTTAAAAATATTCTATCGAATACCACACGAGAGTTTGATAAATTAGATAATAATTCTCCGGGCCTTTTTTTTTAAACTTGTTGCCAAGCGATAGACCCCCTTCGGGCTCTCGTATCTATCGCCTGGCAACAAGTTTTCTTAAATCTGTCAAATTATTTTCAATTAATTCTCACTCTCTTGTGCTATTACTACAGACAATGGTAGTGCTACAAAGGACGCCTGTTACTACTAGATGACGCTATTGAGAGTATACAAAAAAATTCTCCCTTTACTATTAAAATCCTTATTTTATTTACAAAAAATCCCAAATAAATATTTTAATGTTTACCGTATTACTTTCTTAAAAACCCTATTCACCATTTTAACCATTAACAAAACCAATATTTAATATTAAAATAATAAACAAAGATGGTAGTGTATTTCACTTAAAAAAATCAATTTTAACAAATATCTTCCGCAACTCGAACCTTTTTGCAAGCACTGGTGTTAAAAGTTAATTTCATAATTTCTTTTTCCTGATTCTTCGTCGAAAGGAAATATATCCTACATTTTTATTGGGATGGAAGTCCATTCAGACAGTTCTTGTTTAGTATTGACTTGTGAGTAGCAAAGAGCACCGAAACACTAAAGGCAAGAGCTTTTCTTATCGTCAATCAAGCTGATTGATATGACAGTTTGAGTAGAAAACCTTTTTTCGGCCATAAAATTTTTCGGGCGAATTTAAAAAATGTATGAGACAAAATTTTATTTACTAAATGCAGTTTGAAATATTGGAGTCAAAATAATTCAATAAAAAAAGGATAATTTTACAGTCAAAATGTTAAATTTATTTTTGCTGCTTTCTTTTTTAAAATAGGACACTGCAATAATTTTCAGTTTTAAATAGTCCAAATGGACCATTAATATACAATTAGGGTAAGTTCGTGTAATATGGACCATTGTGTAAAACAGACCAGATCGATAATTATAAAAACGAAGTATGTGTCATACATATATAAATACATATAGTCACGCCTTTTTCTCGTAGGGGTAGGCAAAGGCCACTTCCTTCCACTTGCTACGGTTCTTACACACATCTTTTGCTTTCTCTTCTTTCACCAGTGCTCTTATATATGCTCGTCGGTTGTTGGTACTTTTGACCTGGCCCTTTTTTAAAACAATGTTGAACTGATCGACATATATTCGCCGAGGTCGACTCCTACCGACTTCACATTCACACTCGTTCTATAAATTTGTTTCGTCTACGTGTCCAAGCCATCCAAGCATTCCTTTATCTATCTTTGTAACCACAGCGTTCCCTTATTTCCTATTCTTCACTTTATCCAACCGAGTCACTCCGGCTATACTTCTCGTCGGTTGTTGGTACTCTTGACCTGGCCTTTCTTCAAAACAATGTCGATTTGATCGGGATATGTTCGCCGAGGTCTACCTCCACCGACTTGCCCATTCACACAGGCCTTATAAATCTGTTTCGTTAATATTTTTTCATCCATCCTCTCTACGAGTCCAATCCATCTAAGCATTCCTTTATCTTTCTTTTTAAACACTTCTTCTTTAACACAACAGAGTTCCGTCATTTGTCTATTCTTCACTTTATTGAGTGACTTCGGCTATACATCTCAGACTACTCATCTCCGCAACTTTTCCGCAATTTTTATGCTTTTTTGCCAAACCCAACGTTCACTACCATACATAAGTGTAGGAACCAACACTTCTCTAAGCACAGCCACACTTTTTTGCTGTTTATAAAGTTATGCAGTGCCCCATTTATTTGTTTTCCTGTCAACACCTTTCGCTCAATGTCACTGTCATTCTTTCCATCTCTTGTAAACTTTGAACCCAAGTATACAAACTCATTTCCTTGTTCCACTCTTTCTCCCTTAATCAGAACTTCACAGTTTGTCATGCTTTTTTTCTTTCAAATACCATTACTTTCGTTTTGCTTATTTTTATTTTAATCCCTTTGATTTTAGGGGTATCATACATAACATAAACCATCACCTGCAACGCCTCTTCAGATGAAGCTAATATGACTTGATCATCGGCGTCAAGAAGGCATTTGACGATCAAATTATTCATTTTTAATCCATACGTACTCTCTTTTAAATCTTTTAAACAATTGTCTTTGTATAAGTTAAACAGCCATGGCGAAGCTACACATTCCTGTATTACACCTTCTTTAATGTTAAACCAGTCCGTGTAAGCTCCGTTTATCCTGACACAAGCAGTGGAATCCTCGTAAAGTGATTTCAGTCTCGTATTAAACTACCGCTCACCCCATACATAGACAATCTCCTTTTCACTACTCTGTCATAGGCCTTTTCCAAGTCTATAAAAGCGCAGTAGATCTTCTGACTTTTAGCCAAGAATTTTTCGACTATACCTCGTTATGAAAAGACCTGATCCATAAATCTCCTTCCTCTTCTAAATTCTGATTGCACATCCCATATCATTTTCTCAGTTCCATTCCTCACTTTTTTAATCAATATCTTTGCATACAGTTTGCCGATTATGCTGAGTAAACTAATACCTCGGTAGTTCTTACAGTCCTGCTGCGAACCTTTTTCCTTGTAAAGCGGCACGATAACGGCCTTGCACCAGTCGTCTGGTACGCTACCACTTCTACAACAAAGGTTAAAAAGGCTGTTCAACGCTTTCACAATTTCTGTCGTACTAATTTCACTTTTATTGCAACTGTTACTCATGTCTTTGAAAGTGACCCGTCTTTGTGTATCCTTTTTCTTAAATAAACTTTCGAACCGCTACAGCACAAAATATCAATTTAGGTGCAAGATCTGTTCTATTTGTCAAAAAACTTTCAATTTAACTTTTTTTGTAAAAAATTATTTTTTAAAAAACTTTAATTACAAATTTAATACAAACAAACAGTTAAAAAATAATAAAAAAATGCTAAAAATATAAACAATGAAAGAATTTATAACGAAGGGTTACATGTATAGTCAGCTTTTTGTTGATAAACACAAAAAATGGAAAATTCTATACCTAAATGTTTGTTCTCTTATTTCTGTTTAAAAATGGATATTTGTTGATATTACATACTATGATACGTTCGCCGAAGTCGACATCTACCGACTTGTCTATGTATACTCGCCTTATAAATCTTTTTCGTCAATCTTCTTTCATCCATCCTTATTATGTGTCTGAAACAGCTAAGCTTTCGTTTATCTTTTTTTGTTACCACATTTTCTTTTAAACCACAGCGTTCCTTTATAACACTATTCTTCACTTTATTTACCAGCGTCACTTTAGCTGTACTTCTCTGACTACTCATCTCCGCATCATTGATCTAAGGTTTATGCTTTTTCTGCCATACATAAGTGTAGGGACCAGCACTTTGTTATTCACATTCAAACTTGCCTTTTTCGATACTTTCTGTCCGATCATAAAGTTATGCAGGGCCCCATTTATTTGTTTTTCTTGCAACACCCTTCGCTTAATGTCACAATCGTGTCTCGTAAACTTTGAACCCAAGTATACAAACTCATTAACGTGTTTCACTCTTTCTCCTTTAATCGGAACTTCGCAGTTTGTCATTATTTCTTCTCTTTCAAATACCATTACTTTCTTCTTGCCAACATTTACTTTCATCCCTCTGATTTTTAGGGCATCATAGATAATAATCAGATGCTGCGAACCTATTTTTTATTTTGTATAGTAGAACGATATCGTTCCTGTACTAGTCTTCTAGTACGCTGCCGCTCATACAGCAAAGGTTTAAAAGGCGGTACAGTAGACTAGCTACCGCGCCATGTCCAACCTTCAACATTTTAACCGTAATCCTGTCATACCCTACAGCCTTAGATACCCAATTTCATACTGTTCAACGCTTCCACAATCTCTGTCGTACTAATTTCACTTTATTACAACTTTCACTCATTTCCTCGAATGGGGCCTGCGCTTTTGTATCCTTTTTTTTAAATAAACTTTCGAAGTATTCCTTCTATCTCTTTAGAACGCATTCCTCTTCTCTTACCATATCACCATCTTGGTTTCTAATTTTTTCCAGTTGCAAGGTAGTATTTTTATCTCTAGCTGTTTTTATGGATCAAAAGAATTTAATATTGTTCTGAAAGTCGTTAGATACCTACACTTTTATCAAATTTATCATTACCATTCTCTTTTTTTCTTGCTACAACCCCTTTTCCCACACCTTTAAACCTTTTATACTTATTTATTGCCTTATTTACATCCTCAATCGTTGCTTTTAGGTAGATCATATTACAGTACAGCATATTTATATACCTAATTATTACATTATTTATATAATTTAACCTTGACACACCTCGACCTTTAGATCTGTTGTGCCATCCCTTTAGTTAATTATTGTGTCTTCTGTGACCAGTTTGGGCCCTTTAAAGTATACGATATCAGTGGTCTTGCGTTACATTTTTTAAGATCTTCGTGGATAGGAGTTGCCTTTTTCAGAAAATGGTGAACACATTTTTGTCCCCGTCGCAGAATCTGCAGGAATTATTCTCCAACTTGCAAATCTTTTTTAGATGTTCATTTGCTGTGTGGTGATCTGAAGTGATCCTAACTAGCAGTTTTAGGTCTTTCCTATATAAGAGAAAAAAGGTTTTCTCCATAGTATTGATAGTCGAGCAGATATTTGGACTGTTTGGTCTGTTCTAAATTATTCTAGTGTGTTGATTTCAGTCCTTGCTCCCATATTTTAGTATCTGCTTTGGATACTGTCTTGTTTTGTGTACCCGGTTTTGGACCTATTGGTAGTTCCATGCACGTTTTTTACTAATGCATTGGTTTGGTGACCAAATAAGGCAGATTTTTTTCCAGCATCAGGAAACCGTGGCATTTCTCGACCAGCTTGGCTTTTTTTGTGACGTTGGCCAGAGCCTTCATTGCGGCCTTACGTTCACTAACTATATAAATTTTTATATTTCTCATAATTCTCGTCAAGAATAATTCGAGCACACTCTGTAATTGCCATTATTTAGTTTTAAAAGACTGAACAGCTTCTTATGACTTTTATGTTTTTATTCAGAGTAAGAACAAATTGCTCAGACTAACTGTAAATATGTCTATTTCTATATTATTCTATTAGGACCCTTTACTAATAATATGCAGTCCACATTCATTTGTCTCTTACAATTATGGAATTATTGAGTCAATGCATTTATTAAAATACCAACACTTGAGCATCGTATTGTAATTATTGTCAGTTTAGATTTAATCTCAAGAGATACACGTACGGTTTACAAGGAGTGTTTACTCGTATCTTAGCAAGTTGCAATATGTAAGGTGCTACGTGCACGAGTATGTGAATAAGCAGAGAAATCCAAAATTTAGAAACAGTCGACGATGACTGTATGAATGTGTATTTCTCATTATAAACCACAAGATAGACAAGTATAAATAATTAGGGTACATTTATGAATATTCAGGTATTTTAACCACGTTCTCACTAGGTAAAACGAAGAAAAATATGCATATTGTGTGTCCGTAAAGAATGGAATAAATTTGATATTTTCTAAACTAAAAGCCTTTTTAAAAAAAAATGTGTGTGTACCCATGTACGCACGCAAGAAATTATACTTTTTTGGCGTAACAAAACAAAAATCCCAAACAATTTTGTTTCTCGTGCTATTTTACGTTTGTAGAAAGAACAATATTGTAATAAAGGTGTTAAAACTTAATTTTGATAGCAAATAATTAAATTAAAAATCTATAACCCTCACTTAGCATTTGATTATAATATAAACACGAATATCGTAGAATTAATTATTTTATATCTGTGCACAGAATTAATAAATAGATAAAAAATAAAAATTAAAATATTTTATTCATTAAATAATATATTTATTAAAAAATTCTTTGATCATTTATTTATAACGTACAATGTAAATAGATGTTACATACCAATGATTAACCTCAAATCTATAAACACGAAATCGACAAACTTACGTCAGGGTGTCGAATTTGGGCGTCGGTGTGCGCGCGCATCGTAAAAATTCACTCTGATAAACAGGGTTGATACACATTAAGGTGATAAAATCATCGGCAATTGTTTTAAATGTAACACCCTGTGACATTACTGGATTAATATATATATACGTCTTCCGACTTCCTGTCTCCACTGATCTCGGTCCTGCCAGAGGTCGTCCCTGAGCTCCCTCAACCTGATCTCCCTGTTTATCCCCTCTCTTCAGCTTTTCCTTGGTCTTCCTCGCTTTCGTCTTCCCTGTGGTGTCCACTCTAATATCTGCTTGGGGAGCCGTTCTTCGGACATCTTCTGTACGTGGCCATACCACTCGAGTTGTTTAATCCTTATATCGTCTACTATGTCATGTGAAACTCCCATGATTTGTTTTATCATTTCGTTGGTAACTCTATCCATTCTTGATTTGCCCGCTGCACGCCTCCAGCAGTCCATTTTCGTGGCTCTTAGTTGTCCTTCATTTCTTTCCTTGATCTGCCAAACCTCACTACAATACGTGACAATACTTTTTATTATCGTGTTAAATATTCTCTGCTTATTTGTTTTTGATACATGTTGGTCTCAGAGTATTCCATTTATCATAGCTGTGGTTTTTCTTCCTTGAATGTTTCTTTATTTGATTGCTCTGTTCAGTGTTCCATCATTCGTGATTTTCATTCCCAAGTATGAATAACTTTGGCATTTTTTTATACATTGACCATCCTCTAGTATCAACTTTTGCTGTAGGCCCCCAATACACATTTACTCTGTTTTAGTCGTGTTGACTTTCAGGCCCCACTTTCCATATTCCTCTATTAGCTTCCTTGTCATATACTCTAGGTCGTCATATTCTTGGGCCACCACCATTTGATCATCTGCGAAGCATAGGATATATAGTGTGGTGTTTAAGGGGATGCCCATGGCGTTACATTTTCTTTTCCATAATTTAAGTGCCTGTTCTAAGTATATCTTAAATAAGGTGGGTGACAGGCAGCATCCCTGCTCGAGTCCTTTGGTGGTTCTGAATCCATTTGAGATTTGCATTCCCATTTTGACCTGTGCCGTGCTCTCATCGTAGAGGTCGTGATTAGCGCTTTTCGTGCAGTCCTTCATGTATACTTGGTAAGAGTTGGAATTGTTGATTTGTCTCTTCGAAGGGCAAACATGAGTTTGTCAAGACCTACCATATGCTGATGAGGGGCAACACCCCGAAACCGGTCCATGGGTGGTCACTTCGAATGGATAAATTTAATAATTCTTTCTTTTACTTTGCAAGCATCTGCATATTACCCGAAATGGGATTATGCACGATTATTTGTCAGATGTAATTCAATGCTCGTCGTAGGCATATAGCCAGGACTGTAGTTGTTTTCTGATGTATAATCGACCCACATATACCTAAAGTATATGTTAACATGCAGCGAAATTAACTTTAGATATTTTCTGTCAAGAATTTTTAGAGTTTTTCATAATAGTTTTCTATAGTTTTTATATTTTAAAATTTTGTTGTATAAGATTAAACTTAAAAATCACATGTTTCAGATTTTTTTAAAGAGGAAATTTGGAAATATCGGATTTATTTGATACTTTACAGACACATTGTATAATAAGAAAATGAAGTTTTTGCGGGTAAGTTCATTAAAATAAGATCCAATGAAAAAGTTCAGTTTGGATAATATACAATTTTTCGTTGTTTCTCTCTGTGACATCTTTGGTTAAGCTAAATTAAGTAAAATAACTGTCAACAGTTACTAATGGAAATTCAATTACTAATTAATATTCCTCACAATTGAAATAATGCTTTCATCACCAATTCAGATGTAATGAAGCAGTAATTCATTTATGTGTATTACGTAATTTTCGCTGTTGCTGTATGCAATAAAATGGTAAACGACAAAGAGAATCACATAACTCTGACTGTCTTCAATAATTACTTTGCACCACAAAATTTATTAAAAAAATAATTTTTCGCCAACAAATAATAAATTTTTTGCACGTAAATCAAGAACAAAAATATTTTTACAAAATAACACGGAAAGTCCTTCATTAAAAAATATAAAAAAAAGATTTTTTCATTTAAAAAAAAATTATTGCATTCAATCATTACCGTAGCAATTTTTGCTAAAATTTTAAAAATAAACTGGACAAAATTAAAGCACCAACATATTATATCATACAAATTGCTATAATGAATTAATTTAAATAATTTTTTATGAACAGTAAAAGTTATAAAATAGCGAAATTCTTTGGTCATGTGGTTAGAAGAAATGGTCTTGAAAGACTCACTTTGGAAGGGACAGTCCCTGGCAAAAGATCAAGAGGAAGGTCGCCTCGAAGGTACATGGATCTTACAACCGATCTAACCAGCAAAATTAATAGTGTAAGTGCGACACTAGTGACATGTGTTGCCCTCTCTTCTTTAGAAAATTTATGCGTCTAAGCATTCTTGTAATTAAATTTCAAATAAAATTTTGGTTCCTACGCTGTGATTACTGCATTTTTGAGTTTCCTCAGGTTTTTAATTGCATAAATTTGACGTTTTTCTTAAGGTAATCGCATAAATGCTCGATCGAATTCAGATCCAGGTTTTTTTGGCCACTGCGTAACTGGTATACCAAACTTGTTTAAGATAATCAAGTACCTCCCTAGCTATGTGTTAACAGAAAATTGGGTTTTAAAAAAGGAACAAAAGGCACATGCTATATTAAAACATTCCTAAGAAAGTAATAAGTATTCATCAGTAAAGTATCGGTATCACACTGGACGAAAACGAGAAGCCACATCGATAAGGCCTTCGATAGGGCCTTCGTTAGATGGATCTATACAGCCATCTTGGTCCCAAAAACCACCTACGCACCACTTGTTTGGTAAACAACCCTCAAAAGGCAAATTAACGTTAAAGACCTAGATAAGCTTTATCGACTAGCATTGCTATGTAATACGGAGGCAATTAAAACTACCCCCACGCCAACAATGAGGACCATTCACAACATTAAGCCCCCAGATCTATAAGCAGAAACCCAGGCGGTGAAAAATGCCATAAGACTGCAATCTTACGGACTTTGGAAAACGGCTTTGTATGGGCATGCGGTCATTCTTAAAGGTAGGGATCTCGAGGAGGTTCTAACCTTGGCCTGTGACCGACAACCCATCAACTTTCCAGGTTACCTTCCCAGATAGACAGAAATGGGAAGCTGACTCCCCCAGCTTCCTAAACCCGAAAGGGCTCGTCTCTGGTACAAGGATGGGTCATAATCACTGTTGGGAATGGGAGCAGCATTTTGGAGTGACAGGCCGAAAACAGAGGTAACTCCAAGACTATATTTTAAGCAGAGATATATGCGATTTGGGCTTGTACAAGGCACATAATTAACCTAAGGTTTATTGGCAATTACATATACATCTGTAGCGACAGTCGTTTGGCTCTATAGTCACTCACGTCAATGGTCACCATTTCTAAAATGGTACATGACTGAATTGAGCTTCTCGAACAGCTAGCGACATTTAACCACGTCAAACTCATTTGGGTCCCTGGGTACTGCGGTATCAAGGTCATAAGGTAAAGCCACAAGTACGCTTCCTGTCTGTTCAATTCCCGTATGTAATGGCTTCATCAAATGTCCTGTGAACAGAAAATCTAAAGACAGATTCATAGAAAGGTGGCTTGAAACCAACGGTATGCGACTTACCAAAGCCCTTTTTAGAGGGTCCTTTAAATAACTAGGTAGCAGACTAATTAGTCTTGAGAGAAATTAGTTGAGACTGAACATCAGGCTGATAACTGGTCACTGGTTCACCGCAAGGCATCATCCATGATGCTCTATGTCCAAGATGCAGAGTGGAAGAAAAAACTCTACTTACTTTACGTGTTGGTTAACTGTGAATCGCTCAGGGGAATTCGCAAAGACATCCTCGTGCTTGACGCAGGCAACAACACCGACTTCAAGAAGATGGAACTAGGTAGGCTCGCGTGTCGCGAGCACGCGCGGCACGCCTGCAGTGCCTACTCGACGATATTCAAAAATTCATAACTTTGTTTCTTATGAATATTACCAATTTTTTTTTGCAGATGTCAGTAGCTTAATGTTAAAGCTTTTAAATAAAAAAAATATTGTTTTATCTCATGCAGAAGTTGTTTAAATATCAAATTGTTTATTGCGTGATGACACTATTATATTCTTTTGCTAATGTTGTACTTACCATTAAATTGTTGATAAAGTTTTATTTAAAACTCGCTGAATAATCGCTATTTAAAAAAAAAGTAGCCTGAAAACTAATTTGTTTATAACTTTTGTAGAAATAAAAAAATTTTAGGAGATTACATTTGACATATGTATAAATAATTATCGCCAAAAAAAATTAAAAATTCGATATGCTAATTATTGGTGGCCCACTTCAGAAAAAATACCTCCAAACTTATAAAATTTAAACTTTAAACTAAATGTAATTTAATCTTAAAAAAGTAATAATGATAACGATTTGAGACAGTTAAAGTTGGCAATATTCCTAAAAGGTTTCCAGGCAGAAGCCCCAGTTGATTAATTTTATTGAAGTTTTCTCACTTTAAACCAAATGTAATTAAAGTATTTAAAGAAAAGCTGTTACATGTTAAAGTTTGAAGGGGAAGTGACTTTTCATGGCTTTCCTTCTCAGGCGCGCCGTAAAAAGTCCCACTTCTACTCCGCTTGAAATAATCTACTATTAAAGCATTGCGTATATCGCAAAAAGGGAAGTTAATGTTAATCATTTTATTTAATTTTAAATGCATTACAATTATAAAAAATAAGATATTTACTGACATAAAGTAAGTATGTCTCATTAGCTTTTTTTTACTGAAAATAGTCGCAAAAAGGGTAGACCTATCGTGTGGTCCGCGGACGGCCCGCACCGCGACTATTGGAAGAGGGAGGGATTATAGGTCATAGTTTTCTGGAAAAACTGTTTTTGAAAGCCTGTTTTATTCCGTAGCAGCCCTGTAAAAGAAGAACTCTTCATGGAGATTGGTCCTTGTAGTGTCACGTTTGAGAGTAAAATTGGTGAGACTGATCAGCGTGCCGAGTTCTTCGGCCGAATGTGGCCATTGGTGGTATAAGAGTTTTTATTTCTATAGTATCTGCCATGGAAATATCTGTAGAGTAATGTCTGGTCTGCAACTCTTCTCTTCTATGATCTAGTGGGTGAAGGGTATCTGTGAGAATTGAGCTGTTTATCAACCGAATGGCCCTTTTCTAAACGGAATCTAGAAGACGAAGAGAATGCTCTGGTGCTAAAGCCCAAATGTGCGAGCAATACTCCAGTAGAGATCGGATTTGATCCTTGTACGTCGTCAACAGTTGATCAGAAGTAAAAAACTTTCTAGCTTTCCAAAGAAAACCTAGCCTCTGGCTTGCTGACTTTGCGATGTTAGAAACATGGTCATGCCAAGACATATATTAGTCACCGTGACTCACAAAATCAAAATGGAGGGACTTGATTCAAGGGTATTTCCGGACATTGTGATGGAATAATTTGAGGAATTCACTTTCTTGGAAAACGTGGCGCTTTGTGTTTTCTGGGCGTTGTTGGTTCCCCTCTCGACGATTGCTTCAAGATCTCTATTGATGGAGTCAACCTGTTCCTACCTGAGTCTATTCGTATCATTCACCGAAAGTGATCGATAAGATGTGAAAGTTGAGACAAGTGTGCTATCATCTGCGAAACTGTAAATGGGGTTCGTGGTGGTTTTCAAGAAGTCGTTGATGTGTAAAAGAAAAAAGGTGGGGGACAGGATGGAAACCTGGGGGACCCCGGAATTGGTTTTTAACGCATCAGAAGAAATACCGTCAACTGCCACATGTAAGGAGTTTGGTTGGGAGACCGTAGGCAATTAATTTACTTAACAATGCCTGGTGCCAAACGCGGTCAAAGGCTTTAAATATATCCAAGGCTATTGCACGGGATTAACCAAACTTCTCAATAGTGTTTGTCCAGAGCTGAGTGACATAAGCCAGCAAATCTTCAGTAAACCGAAGTTGTCGAAATCCATATTGTCTTTCATGGATTATCTCAAATTTCTCCAGATATTTGATGAGTTCTATGTTAATCGCTTTTTTCAAAACTTTGGATATGACTAAGAGCAATGCAATGGGGCGATAATTTGCAGAAATAGTCTTCTTTCCTTTTTGCGAAAAGGGGTGGGACTTTAGCTTTTTTCCCCATGGGCGGAAATTCTCCTTTGATGACTTTATTGCAGATTTTTTTATAAGACTTTTTACTCAGTTGCCAAGAGTGTGCATTATAATAAAAGTGCCTTAAAAATATTTGCTTTGACTTTATTATAATCTATGGTTTTGTACTTCATAAATCCGCTTTTATATATTTATAATATCACTCTTTAATCAACAAATGTGCTAAAATATTCCATTATTCTAAAAAGTAGGCCATGAATAGCAAATGCTTTTTTCCATTTTAATTTTAAGTTAGAATAACAAGGAGAGAGTAGTTAAATGATAAAAATTATTATGGTTATTAACTTAACACATTTTTTATTTTATAAAAAATATTTTTTTTCTCGACCTCTACAAAAAATTAAATTTTACGTACTAATTCCCGAATAAAAAATCGACTATTTTTGAAGACGAGTAGTTTTCGTCCGCAAACACTTTTTGTTCGCTGTGGTCGCTCTGATACGGCGCGGTGCGATTTAATAAAAACATAAACGCCTGTGACAATAACTGTCATTTGCTGTTGTCAAATTAATAATTTGAAATCCGAATAAGACAGGGGTGTGAATATTAGTGTTTATAAAAATTAAAAATTGATGGTGGATATCAGTAACACTCCTCCGGAGCTGCGGGATTTGGCAACCATGACCACGTTGAATTTACTCCCCCAGAAATCAAGAATTTTATACGAAAAATAATACAACACATTTATTACGTTCATAAAGGTATGTAGAGGTCGACGAAAAAATGTAATATGCACCTCGGCAAAAAACTGTCTAATGTCTCGCCTGCATTCTAACCTCGGCTGCGCCGCGACTATCAATTTGCAGACTCGACTATAATATACAGTTTTTCGTCCGGCTCACTGTGAGTCTAGAAGAAAAAAAACAAGAAAATGGGGAAAGCCGGTTGTGGAAGGCACAGTAAGCTAGTGGCAGCTCCGCTAAATCTCTGCCCGGCAAAAGTCCTTATAACATTCAGCCAGGACAACGTCCAACCGGTAACAGAAGTCCCAACGGGACACTGTTTATCCAGAAAACATTTGCATAGTATGGAAATCTTTAATCTTTAATCTTTAACACCATCTGCAGGAACTGTTGGGAGCACGAAAAACATCTTCGATTGTGAAGCACTCGCTAGACCAAGGTACCACTCCTTTGGGATGGTAGTTTTGGTAAGAGTACTCTTGGATAGTAAAGATCTGATCCGCAGGCTGTTGGTTTATGCCAAATATTTTACCCTGTAAGTAGTTTATTCTCCAGAGCAGAATTTAAAGACCCCAGTGTAAGGGTGGCAAACTCGAACCGCACAAAGTGTGGAATAAAAAATAAGTACAGCTATGTAACGGGATATTTTTACTTGGCAAAACCATCAGGATAACTCTGGTAATCAAATTGAATTATTAAGTTGTAAAAGCCAGTACTTCTCTATTCGTTAAGTTTTTACTAGGTTAATATTTGAACATGCTGGTAAGCGATATTGTTGAATACAGATGAATGTGAAACTGTTTAACAACTTTCTGATATATTTAACAACTGCTACAAAGCATATAAAAATAATGCATGGTTACAATAACAAAAAAAATAAGAACGAATATACGGGAGGGGGTTCTTTATTTCAATAGTATTTCATCTTCGAAAGCATCTTACTGAAGAAGTTGCGTAATAGGTTTCATGACGGAATAGGATAAAGAAATCGTAAATAATTTTACTATAATTTATAAGCAACGAAAGCAGTTTTACAAAAAGTACGCAATGCACAAGTGGGTTTTAAGGATGAGCAATTAAGTCTTACAAAAGTATTTTTTGTATTAGGTTTTTAACTTCACCAATTTTATACAAGATCCTGAAACTGTAAACCGATAGCTTTTGGGTTTGTTGGAATTTCACTTCCAACACTCTATTAATGTTTCTTTAGTTCTTATTTACATTATATTTGAGCCACCCCTAAGCGCCCTTTGGCAATTCATTTATTTGTTTTAACCGTCAATGTTGAGGCAAGTTCTGAGAATTCCTCTCCCCTCACCACGCTCTCTTAAGTCGCTAGTGTGGCAATCGACAGACAGAGGCAGTATTTTCCAAAACGCCGTTAGAGACAGACGGTAAATTATTTTCTACTAACCGATCGAACGATCGGTTAGGTATCTTCCAAAAGGTCATAAGGCAGTTTTTTCCAAAACGCCGTTAGTGACAGTCGGTAAATTATTTTCAACTAACCGATCGAATGATCGGTTAGGTACCTTCCAAAAGGTCCTAAGTGACGGTCGATAGTTCCTTTAACAGCGATTGAAGAAATCGAGCTTTTCTTATATTATTTACGGCTTTTAAATTATTTCGGGGTTTTTTATTCTTTTAAGTCATCCAGTTAAAAAGGGTGAATTTACGTAAAAAGGCAATTCATTAGTGGTACAAGTGCATAGTTTATTTTGAAAAGAGAAATATTTATTATCAATAGAACTTTAAAACCAGCTTCCTATGTTTTAAACCAGTCTACTGTTTTTGAAGTACAGTATAATTTGCGAAAAAAGGAATTACAACTCTTTTTCGTACAGGGTTGTTAAATAAAATTGGCATTTGTGAAATTATAATAAAGTTTATTTTGTGCAAATATTTCTTTATTTTGTCACTGACGAAAAGAGCATCCCCTAATGATCTTATAGGTATCTATTTATAATTTTTCTAATTTACTTTCAATTCTTATACATTTTCTAATAGATAAATATTTTGTCTTCTTCTTCTAGTGCCTATCGTCTATTGATGTTGGTGATCACGTTGGCCCAGCGTACTTTGTTCACTGCCGCTCTAAACAGTTCTGTAGATGTTAACCCCATCCACTTTCTAAGGTTTTCCAACTGGGAAATGAGTCTACGTGCGGGTCCTCTCTTGCTGTTAATTTCGCCTTGTAAAATGAGCAACCGGTACTTCGCATTGTGCATTATATGCCTTCTATATTTAATGGGATTGAGGATTTCCCTGTTTCTCCTAAGTCTTTCCAGAATAGCGTCATTGGTGACGTGATGTACATATAACACTCGCAGCATTCTCCGGTAGCACCACATTTCGTATGCTTCCAGTCGCCTACAGGCGTTTTCAGTAAGGCTCCAACTTTCTGCTCCATATAGCAGCACAGAGATCACATAGCATCGAAGGACTCTGATTCTTACATCGATGCTTAACGAAAGATTACAAATAACTTTTCGCAGTCGGCTAAAGGCATTTCTTGCTTTCTCAATACGCGTTCTTATTTTGTATGAGTGGTCCCATGTATCAAGAGTTGCATCCCAGATAACAAAATAGCGTGTTGTTCACCATAAAATTGGCTGTTATGTTTGGGTTTTTACTTATAATCAAAGTTTTGGTTTTTTACAGTTTAATTTAAGACCATATGCATGCACTGCAGGCCTTGACTACAGCGTCTATTATCCTTTGAAGGCAAAGTTTCAACTGGTTCTCACGGGAGAGGGGAAAGGCACCACCGCCGTCCATTACGGTATCACAACGGACCAAAAGGCCTAAGTGGGTTCCCTCCGAACCGCCGTTTTAACCTAACCTAACCTAACCTATCCTCTGAAGGCACTCGGCACTATCTGCCAGCAGAACTGTATCGTCTGCGTACCTAAAATTGTTATCAAGCTCTTCGTTTATGATTACACTATCCTTTATTTTGCTTAATGCCTTTTTAAAAAGACTGTCAGAATAGGTGTTAAATAGGGTAGGAGACAGTACGCATCCTTGTCATACACCTCTTAGTACAGCAAAGCTTTCTGAAAGTTGATTATTTAATCTGATAGTTGCATGTTGGTCAAAATAGTTATTTTTGTATCTAGTGCGCAAAATGCTACTTTGGTGATCGAGAACTGAAAAATAGTCAAGATCACCAAAGTAGAATTTCGCGCATAAGATGCAAACAAAATTTTTTCTACAAACGTCAAAAATATTGTTCTAAAATAAGTAACATGCTTAGCTTAATATGAAAAATAGTATTGAACTGGCTTAAACTGTTTTTCCAAATCAAGTAATTACTGTAACTATGGAAATAAAATGGCATTTGTTGACAATTATTTCAAAGCGACAGTTCTTGATAATTATTTTGGAGTGACTTTTTATTCGCGTCAATTTCGTGCGTGATATTTATAACTGTAAAATAATGGAAATTTCGAGCGACGATGAAGTAAGCAGTACCCCACCTAACTTGACAGATGCGGCCAGTAATTCAGTAATTTCAAATCTTTTACCGGAGAAATCGAGGCGCCAGTATGAAAATGCATATCAGCAATTTAAAGAGTGGTGTGAAGCAAATAAAGCCAGAAAAATATCCGAAAATGTGCTGTTGGCATATTTTGCAGAGAAGTCTAAAAAGCTGAAGTCTTCCACGTTATGGGCTATATATTCTATGTTGAAAGCAACACTCAATGTTAAAGAAAACGTGGATTTTAAGAAATTTACCAAATTGGTTCCATATTTGAAAAAATTCAGTCAGTTGGAAACCATCCTAAGAAATCTAAGGTATTGACTAGAGAGGAAGTTGAACAATTCATAAGAGAGGCAGATGATGAAACCTATTTGTTGGTTAAGGTAGGTTTTTGATGATTGTTTTATGTCTTTTTTAAATTACTGATTTCCTTTTAGGTTGTTTTAATACTGGGTATTTCGGGTGCTTGCCGCCGTGAGGAACTCACTAAAATGATGGTCGATGACATAGAAGATAAAAATTCTATTTTGATTGTTAAAGTACCCGATACAAAAACGAATATACAACGAATTTTTACAATTTCAAATTTAGATTATACTGACATTTACCGAAAATATGCGACTCTTCGTCCAAGTTATGCTACCAGTCGCCGATTATTTTTGAAGTATCAAAATAAGAGATGTTTTAACCAAGTTGTTGGAATAAATGGTATTGGAAAGATGCCTAGCTTAATAGCAAAACACCTAAAATTACCAAATCCTGATGCCTACACGGGCCGTTGTTTTTGGAGAACATCAGCCACACTCCTTGCTAATACGGGGGCCGATATATGTGTTTTGAAACGACATGGAGGATGGAAATCTTCGACTGTGGCCGAAGGATACGTGGAAGATTCTATCAATAATAAAATTCAAATATCAAATAAAATTTTAGACTGTGAAATTTCAGGATCAAGTGCTGTCACCTCTACGGCAGTTGCTTGCAAATCAAAAATGGATAGTCTTCCAACTCCCAAAACTACGATATCACGAACTGAATCTGAGTTATCTGGTTTAGGAATAAATATTGGTTCGTGCACTGGCTGCACCATTAATGTTTACATTGTAAATAATAAACAAAATTAGCTAGTGTTAAATTTTCTCACAATTTGAAAGCCTTAATTATTGTTATACATTAATAAATAAATGATTTCTTGGATTTTTGCTTGATTGAGGAACATAAAGGTTAAAATATAAAAATCCCATATAGTTTACATGCAGTGTGCGAAGTAAGTATTTCGCACACTACTTCGCGCACGGTGTCATGGTAACGAAGGAAAATGAAAAAAATGGTCACTTCGCATATTGTTGTCAATGCGCGAACCTTGTCATTTTTTGACGTTTGTAGAAAATAGAGATTTGAAATTAATCCTATGTCTTTACTGTCAATACCTGATGTTTCTAAGACTTCTATAAGTTTTTGATCAGACACTTTATCAAACGTCTTTTCGAAGTCTATGAATCATCCGAATCTGTCACAATATTTGGTAACCGTTATAAAATATTTAGAATACGTTAATGGTAAGTAATTCGCTTCTATTCAGTAGTCGATGTACGCTTCTGTTAAAGGTAGAGTAAAGACGCTGTAAGTGTGTCTTTTAATAGTAAAATATAAACAAAATTTCTCATTAATGTTATGTTATTTTTTCTTGTTTTTTAGGAATCACCAATCCGGTATTCACTTAAAAATAAATACTTGACACTTCAATATTAATAATTAACCCAAAATGACTAAAATAATTTATAAGATACCATTTGATATCATTGAACATTATTATCAATTAATTAGAACGAACAACTTGGTAAAGTATTCAAAACTTGTATAACTAGTTCCAAAACCAGTATTAATAAGTTTACTTGGTTGTTACGCCATATACCACAAGAATTTTCCATTAATATTAGATTCAGTTAAAACATAATAGTGCAGCATACTGCTACTTAAACTTTAAAATTCTTAAGTTCCAAAATTTACTATATTGTTAAGAAAAAATGCTGAAACTGTCCATTTTTAAAGATTATAATCTTTTTCGAGCGCAAAAAAAATGGGGTTAACCTCGGAATAAAACAGAATAAGCTGAATATGTGTGTAAACCTTTATTTTGGAATTCTAAATGTTGTCTTAAAAGTCTCAAAAGGGTATGTGTGTGCGGCCTTAGATAATCAAAGTCAAAGATTTTGAAAATCAGTTTTTTAATAATAGTATAAATTATTATATATTATATAATTATTTGTTAATTAACTAGTTAAAATATTATTGTTCACGCCACTTCATATTGTTAGATAAAACGTGCAAGTGCATTAAATAAATATATCTAAACTGCATTATTTACATTTAAAATTTATCTCTCCAACTAGTTTTTTATTAAAAAATAAAAATAACAACTGTTTGGGAAAATACGAATCCCTAAAGTTTATTGGAGCTTACTTAAATAAAAAAATAACATCTGTTGAATAAACCCCATTCATCGTGGTCTCCGCCACCTATACAGTTAGAAAGTGAGTAATGGTAATCATAATGCTTACGGTCATAGGAAACGTGGGTACTGCCAAAATACAATCAATCTTTTTGAATGAATATTAATAAAGGTTACATTTTCAGTTTGGTCAGTAACATGATAAATGCAAACGATGTTATTACAGTCGACTACCCTTTTAATAAATATTTACTCATATCTCAAAGTTGTGGCTTTCTCGTATTATACGGGGTCTGACAAAAAAGTTCTAGGACTTGTTACCTTGGATACACACCATTCATGTGTAACTTATAATGGGTCAATATTATTTTTAAAAAGTCAGCTTTGAATCAAGACTAGTTTTGTTAATTTTTAACTTTTGAGTGAAATAATAAAAAGAAATAGATTTTGAGGCATTTTATTGTTCAAAATTAAATATTGTCTTTTAAATTTTTTTGGTATTTAAATATCATAGTTGGACCATTGATGAGCATAAATGGGCAAGTACATAATACATATTAATATCGACGTAACATATCAATGTTTCAATAAGTTTTCGCGCCAACCAGTCGACCTAAGCAAGTGCCAGATACCACGTTTAGTGCAACAAGTCTGTAGTTTGATTTATGTATCTTCTAAACTATAAAAATAATGTAGATTCCATTTTGGTAAAGTGATGAAAAATCATAAAATAATATTATATACAAGTTAATTTATTTTAAAAATCAAAGTAGCCGCTACTTTATAGTAAGAGCGACAACGCCGCATCGTCTAAGATATTTTAGGCATGTAAATCATGTTAATTTACGCATTAATTTTAAAATTGATCTGATTTGCCAGAAACGGCTAATTAACGCTCGTAGTGAAAAGCCCTGTACAGTGATTGTTTCTAGACAATGTAATACTAACTAAACTGTTTTTCTATAGTTACAAAAGTTGGGTGCCCATTTTGTGTCACTGTAAAAAACTTACTAATGCCCCAAATGTTGGGCAACAATTTTGTGTTACGTTAAAGTTTCCTTTCTAAAGCCAATTTTGTGTAACGTTATAAGTTACTTTTATAAAACTAAATTATTCCAACTCGAGAGCTGCTAATTGTGTAGCAAAAAGTTTTTCTAATACCCGTTAAACCAAATTATGTTATCAAATTAAATTTTACCAAAAATGTGTTACGAAATAATAAATTTATGATTTTATAAAGCTAGAGGTCTAAGTTCCGAAAACATAATTTTAAATAATTTTAACTAACCGACTGAATGGGAAAAAGAAACAAATATTTATAATTTATATTAGTTGTACAAATAAAATTTATTGAATTTTAAATTTTAATTTTAATGTTCAAACTATTTATTAGCAGCTAAGTAACCTAAAGGAAAAAAGATTTAAATATTATACTCAGAGTTCCGTGAATCCTTGATTTCTTGATTGCATTAAATTTGAGGGGATGTATAGATCAATTCACGGACCTATACAACCGTCGTATTTTTTTTGGAATGTATCAAACTAACTATAAAACTAAAAATACTAAACCACGTAAGGGCGCCAAGTGATTTTATAAAGAAAAATCACTAAAAATAAATTAACCCCAAACAAATCCATTCGTATTATTTTAATGTAATACCACAAAACGAGCTAAATATTCGACGTATTTCGGCTTCAAGGTTGTATTAACTTCGTTCTTATCACTCAGAAACAATTAAAAAAAACCTACAAGTATACGTAATCCGATTTTTCCTACCATGGAAACGTCTGCGTCTTAATTTACAATCACAAGAAAATGATTGAGTTTCCAATGGAGAGCATCCAAACTGATTCAGCTTATAATGGAAACTTATATGCTTCCTACCATAACTGCTAAATGATTTTCCTCTTGAAAGAAGGAAACTAATGGACTGCTAAGTACCAAATTTTACTGCAAAGTTCTTTACATCAAGTAAAGAGCCCACGTATTATACCGTGGTATTTAACTGGTGGCCGAAAAAACCGCCAGTCGATCAACAAAATCTCGGGTAACAAAAAAACCAACCAACAGGAAAAAGAACAGCCGACAAGTTCAAATACAATATAAAAATTAAAATTATTCTCACCAATTATATTATACACTTAGGAAGGCTATGGAGTACAGTATGCCGGCGTATATTTGCTTCATTGACCTAACAATGGCGTTTGACAGGGTTCTATATATTATAATAAAAAATAAGGCACCGGCGAACATAACAAAGGTTCAAGCAGGAGATCAATTCACTGAAAACATCGCAACACTGGAAAAAATTAGACAGGGTGACAGTCTAAGTCCATATTTGTTGAATCTTCTCACGGATAAAATTATAAATAAAGTAACAGATCTTAACCTCGGATACAAACTGGGCAACAAAAGAATTGGTATGGTGTGTTACGCCGATGATGCAGCAATTATTGCCGAATCAGCAAACGACCTACAAAGATAACTCTTCCAGTTCTTTCAAGTAAGCCGCCAACTCAATAAGAACATTTCTGTTAAAAAAACCAAATGTATGACAATCGCGAAAGATCCGCTCAGATGTAAGCTAGTGGTGGAGGACAATCCCATAGAACAGGTGATGCAATTCAGATATCTGGGCATAGTCATATCAAGCAACCACGACCCAGTTAAAGACCTTAGGAGCCAGATTAACAAAGCATCCGCACTATCAGGATGCCTACGAGATATAGTCTGGTCAAACCGTACATGCGCAAAGATAGCAAAATTATAATTGCATCAGACTGATTTTCGAAAATAGTCCCAGAAAACAACCCGCCTGGCTTAAGACCTCCCGGGAGGCTACCTAAAAGATGGAGAGATAGTTGGCAATCTACCTCTCAGGAAAAGATGCAGAGGCAGCTTCAGAATTAACAAATCGACAGATCTCCAAGAAGTAGTAGAAGAAGAATAAGAATAAGAAGAGGGACCCCAAATGCATAGTATATCTGTACTCCTACTTTTTCGTTGACGCACTAAATTCACAATCTGTTCGACTGACACTTCTTTAAGTAAATAAATTTTATCTACAATAATCGATAAAACACTAAATGGGACGGCTTAATACCAGGACCAGCTTTGAAAAATTGTTAATAACAATAGGAGGAAAAATTCCCGTTACAACAAGCTTTAACCGGTTAATAATTTTTGTACTGTTCACATTTTAAAGACGTTTTAATAATATTGTTGGCAACAATAACAAAATATTTTCTCACGTCGCGTCATTCGTAATACGTAAATTGTACGTTATATCAGAATATTTTATTTATAGCGACAAAAAAATATATAAAATCGTTTGAAATTGTACGCCTAAAAATAATGGAAACGACACTCGCGTGATTCTCGAATTTTGATGCGCCTTCGTCACCGTTAACAAAAGAGGGTCGCTGATGACGTCACCGGGGGGGACTTCCGTAGACTGCGATCAGCTTAGAGGTGTGAAAGAAAATGTGACGGTCGACTCAGTTATATATACCAGAAATATTTTAAAAGTGGTACACTTTTATTCTTCTTCTTAAAGTGCCATGCGGTCGTTACTACGTAGGCGTCCTCCATGTTCTATATAATAACGTTTCAATCCAACTTTTATAATAATTGTTCCATAACGTAATGTTAGAAGTGTTGTACCATATACACAGATAAATGTTTTCTAAAATTGTAATAAGCATTGCTTCAGTTCAACTTCACTTTCAGTCCCTGATGAAGAGCCAATAAAGACTAGAAAACTTGAACAGAATCAAGAATTTTTCTTGCCACAGACTGCATACCAAAAAATAAATTAGTTTCTTTTTTCTTAACTTGGACAGCCGTCTAACTTTTTTTCTCATATATATATATATATTTCTGTTATTTGCAGCGTCTCTAAGTGATCCAAAGTCTTTAATTTCCGTCCAATATCGGATGTTGCACAACTAAGATAACTTCTTACGACCAATACCTTTTTCCTTTAATTTTTCCTTCTAATATTTACCGTGAAAATTCATATCTGTCCCCTCTCACTATGTGTCCAAAATATGCGATATTTCTTTTTTTTTATTGTCTCGAACAATTCTCTGTCTTTTAGTTTTGCTCTTTTAATTACTTCTTTGTTTCTGACTCTCAACCCATTCGACGAAGGGGCCACATTTCAAATGCTTCGAGCTTGTTAATTGAGGAAGCCTTAATAGTCCACGCTTCCATGCCTTATAGAAGAACAGGCCACACATAACATTTGGTTATCTTGAGTCTCAATTTAATGTCTAGTCGGTGGTCAACTAAAAACTTACGTAGACGTAAGAAAGCGGCTCTCGCTTGTTCTATACGGCACCTAATCTATACCTCCAGGTCCCACTTATCATTCAAGTAGCAGCCTACAGTTTCATTAATAATTGCTTTATAGTTCGGGGTTATGGTCGACAGTTGTATGCGCACGTCTGGAGTAGCAATGGTAGCATCCAATTTCGACCTCAATTTGTTTTTTGTAAAGTGTAAGCTAAAAATCCCGTAGCACAATGATACGTTGTGATAAAAGGGAGCATATGTAAAATAGCCTTTTTGGCTATTTCATGGTATTCACTACTAACACCAACACAAAACCTCTTTTAAAGACACAGACTCAAATGTGTATTTTAATGCGAATGAACTCTGAAGATCTATAAATGCTTCGTAATCCATAGGTCGGTTATCATCGCAGGTTGACTTCTATTGATAAATACCAAAATTAAATAATTTCGCGGAACCCTAGTGACTTTTCCGCGGAACCCTTAGGTTCCACGGAACCCACTTTAGGAATCGCTGAAATATACTGTTTTTTAAAGTTCATTTAACGCTATGCATTTTCTTCTAGTGTGAGACAAAAATTGAGAATTTTTTGTCGAGTTTATTAGTTAATTTTGTATACGTAAAACCTAGAAGTACGGAAAAACGAAGATGGACCAGTAAAACTGTAAAGGGATGAATATATTTATACAATAATATTTTAAATAATTAAGCGAGTCGTGGACCCTTACACAACGAAATAAGAAGTTACCAAATCGATTTAAAAGAAGGGTTTTAAGGAAAATATATGGACCTGTGTATGACGAAGCGGAAAATGGATGGAGAATGCGGATGAACTTCGAATTAAATGAATTATTACAAGAACAAGACATTGTTGGTTCAAACAAAAGGCAACGTATTAGATGGGTGGGTCACGCTTGGAGAGTGCCAAATACAAGAACAGCCAAAGCTGTGTTTACAGATACACTAGAGGGCAGACGACCTAGAGGACAGCCTCGGTCAAGATGGAAAGATAATGTGCTAGAAGACCTGAAAGAACTGAGAGTACAGAACTGGATTATAACAGCTGGAACTAGAGACAGATGGAAGTCAGTTGTCGAAGAAGCCAAGGCTCTACATGGGCCATAGGGCTGTGTGTGTGAAATGTTTCGTGAGCCGCATTTAAAAACGTATTTAAAAGTTATGCAAAAAAGGTATTAAAACATTTATTTTTCAGAAATTATATTTATTAAAAACATATAATTAAAAGTACAACATATGTGTATTGAATTTAAATATTAAAAATTAAACACATTTATTTTACTTCTTCTGATAATTCTTTAAAATTTGCGAAACAACTTTGTGCAATGCTTGCATTATATGGATCTAAAACTTTAAGTACATCTCAAGTTTTTTTAAATACTCTCCCTCTCTATGCGGACATTTTGCACGAGCAATATTCCAGACAACAACAAAACTGGCTTCACCCACATAATTAGCTTGATTGCTAAAGGTCGTCAAAATTGACTGTTGTTTATTTAAATTTGATTTTAAAGAAGCAAGTTTATCTGATCTTAATTTGGAATTTGGTGGATACTGATTAGAAAATTGAGGACGATTGGTTTCATAATGTCGACGTAAATTGCTAGCTTTTGACCGTAGAATTACAAATTACACGTAATGATTTTTCGTTATTGTCAATAAAAAAGAAATTCTCCTCCCACTCATTATTAAAACTTCTATTTTCTTGCTCGTATTTTCTTTTTTTATTTTCGTTCTCTGTCGTCATATTTTTATCAAAGATAAGTTTGAAGAAAATGTTGGGAAAGAATTTACTATGCCTGTTGTGAACATTTCACCAAATAAAAAAATTAACAATATTATTTTATCTTTAAACCAGAGATTATTTCCGTATAGTCGCAGGGGTTTAATGATTTTTATAAACAGTAAACATAAACTGTCGTTGATTTTAGCTGGAAACTTAAATTTTGCAAAAGATGAATCAATGGCATTGATTTTTAATTTTATCTAAGTATTTTGTTTTTTATCATGCTATATTTTTTTCTTTTATGTGTATTTTCTATAGAAAATAGGTTTGATGTTTCACATTTGCCAGGCGTCCCGCAACGGCTTATTTTATTCATATAATTTTTACAGTAAAATATCCAATTTATATTTTTCCAAAATTATGCACATTTCTTTAACATTTTTATGATTTTTTTTGGTGCAGTTTTTTATTTCACCTTGTTACCAACTAAAATCTATATTGATTTTAAAAAAGTTTATTAGATTATTTTAAATAATTTTATAAGATATATAAAACTAATTTTTAAAGAAAAAGTTAATTTCGCTAAATATTAACCTATACTATAAGAATATTATATTATACATCAGAATACAACTACACTCCTGGCTATATGCCTACGACGAGCATTGAATTACATCTAATAAATAATCCCATTTCGGGTGATATTCAAATGCTTGTAAAGTAAAAGAAAGAATTATTAAATTTATCCATTCGAATTCATTAAAATCCATTAAAAAGTGTAGATGTCGTGACTAGCGCTTTTCGTGTAGTCCTTCATGTATACTAGGTAAGAGTTGAAATTGTTAATTTGTCTCTTCGAAGGGCAAATATGAGTTTGTCAAGACCTACCCTATGCTGATGAGGGGCAACACCCCGAAACCGGTCCGTAGGTGGTCACTTCTAATGGATAGATTTAATAATTCCTTTTTTACTTTACAAGTATCTGCATATCACCCGAAATGGGACTATGACGATTATTTATCAGATGTAATTTAATGCTCGTCGTAGGCATATAGCCAGGAGTGTAGTTGTTTTATAATGGATAATCGACCCACATATACCTATAGTATAGTTTAACATGCAGCGAAATGTTTTTTTAGTTTTTTAGTGTTTTCTATAATAATATTATAATTTTTATATATTAATCATATTTTGGTACAATCTTAATGTTTAATCAACTGTCTACAAAGAAAAAAAAACTTTGCAAAAAGAAAACTAAAAAAATCATAAACATTTTTAAACACACGTCCATAATTTGGTAAAAATAATAAGTTTAATTAAATTTTATTGAAGTAATGGGACCCCTAAATCCAAGCATTGTTTTTAACCTGTTTACATACATACATATAGTCACGCCTTTTTACCGTAGGGGTAGGCAGAGGCCACTTCCTCCCACTTGCTACGGTTCTTACACACATCTTTTGCTTCCTCTACTTTCATCAATGCTCTCATACATGCTCGTCGGTTGTTGGTACTCTTGACTTGGCCTTTCTTCAAAACAATGTTGATCTGATTGAGATATATTCGCCGAGGTCGAACTCCACCGACTTGTCCATTCACACTCGCCTTATAAATTTGTTTCGTTAATCTTCCTTCATCCATCCTTTGTACGTGTCCAAACCATCCAAGCAATCCTTTATTTATCTTTGTAACCACATCTTCTTTTACACCGTAGCGTTCTCTTATCTCACTATTCTTTACTTTATCCAAACGAGTCAATCCGGCTATATTTCTCAGACTACTCATTTCCTCAGCATTAATCATATTTTCATGCTTCTTCTGCCAAACCCAACATTCACTACCATACATGATTTCAATGCTCGTATTAAACTACCGCTCACCCCATACATAGACAATGTCGACCACAATTCGTTCCTTACCACTCGGTCATAGGCCTTTTTCAAGTCTATAAAAGCGCAATAGACCTTCTGACTTCTCGCCAAGAATTTTTCAACTATACCTCGTAATGAAAAGACCCGATCCATACATCTCCTTCCTCTTCTAAATCCTGCTTGCACATACCATATCATCTTCTCAGTTTCATTCGTTATTCTTTTAATTAATATATTTGCATACAGTTTTTTTTTTTTTTTTTATGTTCTGGTTCCCACGAAAAGGGATATCCTGTAATGTTCAGAGAACATCGTGGGAACCAAGGGAAAGAAGGTAGGAGTTGGTGTTCTTCTTAAATTTCTGGAGGTTGTATGCCTCGGGGAACACCTCCCTAGGCAATGAGTGGCCGAATATGCTGAGTAAACTAATTCCTCGGTAGTTCTTACAGTCCTGCTGCGAACCTTTTCCCTTGTAAAGCGGTACGATAACGGCCTTGAACCAGTCATCTAGTACACTACCACTCATCCAAAAGGTTAAAAAGGCGGTGCAGCTCCCACGTTTTGTCCAGCAGCTTTACCCAATTTCATACTGTTTAACGCTTCCACAATTTCTGTCGTACTAATTTCACTTTCATTGCAACTTTCACTCATGTCTCCGAATGGGGCCTGTACTTGTGTATCCTCTTTCTCAAATAAACTTTCGAAGTATTCCTTCCATCTCTTTAATATGCATTCCTCTCCTTTTACCATACTACCATCTTGGTTTCTGATTCTTTTCAGTTGCGAGGTAGTATTTTCACCTTTGGCTGTTCTTATGAATTTCCAGAAGAGTTTTATATTGTTTTGGAAATCGTCAGATAACCTTCTATCAAATTCATCTTTATCACTCTCCTTCTTTTTTGCTAAAACCCTGTTTACCGTTTAGATATTGGGAAATTTAATAACGCCATTATAAGTTTAACGCATGCACAAACTTTTATGAAAATTATCATTTCTGATAATTGAAAAATACATTTTTTTCCCATATGGTGAACAACTTTTGACACTAATAGAAGAGACAAGTATCATGAAAATGGGGCAAACTGTTGCGTGGTAATTTCTAATATTTGTGACCTATTTACCGGAATCGACCCCAAAAGTTTTAGTTGTAACTGTTCCGTATTAATTCCTCCCTCTATTTTAATGGTAACCAGTTGCTCGACGCCCTCCGAGGTCAAATCGATGCGATGCCGATGCGCGTCCCGACGACTAAAATTCGACGCCTTTGAAGGCCCCGCGCGCTCTTTTATTTTCTATCCTAGATTTTAGTTTTTTAAGTTTTTTGCTTTATGTATGTATACATTCAGAGTGTTAGTAAATTAGTGCGACAAACTTTAGGGGGGGATTCTGCATGAAAAAATAATGACAGTTTGCTATATAAACGTATGTCCGCAAATGCTTTGTTTTCAAAGATACGGATTCTGGTTTAATGTTATTGTATTGGATAGTTCTTGATGGACACTGTCGTCCAAGATACCACCTCGGAAAGATAGGTCTGAATCAACAAACGGACTGTCGGTTTTGCTGCGTGGAAGACGAAACTGCTGAACATATACTATGTTCATGCCCCGGTCCGGGAAGAATAAGGTTCAACATATTTGGTTACACTAACCTAGAACCTACCGATTTCAAGAAAATTTCACCCCCAAAACCCATGAAACCCATGAAGAAGGGCTGGATTGTGTGGTGAACTGTAACCTCTAAGGGTGAGTCACAATAGACCTACTAAAGGTCGCAGTGCAGGGGCGATCTACGTCCTTCTCACATAATACCTAACCTAACCTAACCTAGTAATACGCATTAAAATGTTTAATTTTTTTTCATAAAAACGGCGCCCTAAACGAAAAAAGACAGGAGATTTTTTGTCACGAATTTACCGAGGAATTCAAAATGATTATTAATTTGAAATATCTCAGCGGCGTACCGTTTTTTTCTTTAAAAAAATTGAGATCATTACCCGTATGCGCGCCAATGATAAACTTAAAATTCTTAATTGCATGCGTAATAACTACCTTTAAAAACTCACCAAATTTTAGTTTCATATCTCGACCGGTTTCAGAGCAATAAATAAATCGTCAGTTTTTAAGAAATACTTTAACACCCCGTATCTCTAAATCGAAGTATTTGCAGACATACTTTTATATAGCAAACTGTCATTTTTATGCAGAATCACCCCCTGAAGTTTGCCGCACTTATTTATTAATTAATTTCAGCCAAACATATCTTCCCAATAGTTTAATTTTATTTTTATGTAATATAAATAAATATTTCAATAAAAAAAAATTTCTCCTTAGAGTCCTTGCATTGGAGTTTGGCTGTCATCATTTTTATATGTATTTTGTTAGCGGTCGCTTGGAATTATTCTTTGCTGCTGCACTTAAACCAATCTCGTAGATTTTTCAGCCATGATATCCTTTCTTTATATTATATTATAAGATGGAGCAGTGCATATTTAAAATTTTCAATTATATGATCCGAGAAGTCAATTTTTCTTATTTTTATCGTATTATAACATCCAATTCTACATTTTACATTTTAAATGTTTGATTTCTATATATGTGGTTTTTCTTAAGCTTCTAAGTTTCTACATCAAAGGCAAAGATGGAAAACACGTAGCAACTAAAGCATCCGCATCCCAAGTTCACTGTTGATGTTCCGACTACAAAACAATTTTCAACCGACTTCAAAAAAGAAGGAGGTTCACAATTCAACTGTATTTTTTTTATGTTTGTTACCTCAAAACTTTCGACTGGGTGAACCGATTTTGATGATTCTTGTTTTATTTGAAATTTAAATGAGTTCTTTTGGTATCCGATAAGGACCAACAAACCCACCCGGTGTTATGTTCTCTAATGCTTGAATTAGTTCTGGTTTCAATATTAGTTATTATCCATCGATTGGAGACTTGTTCAGTGTCATAAACAGTGTTTTTTTTTCGAGGTGAAAAAAATCCTTTATGGAAAGGTTACGATTCTGAAATCTCAAGGTCTACTTTGAGACTTCACTGACTGTGTCAGATCACTTAGACCCGTTGGCCCATTGTATCTTACCCATGCGGTTTTGTATCATTGTACATTGGGGACCCGATATTTTGGCAAATTTTGGGGCTTATGCGCGACCAGAAGATATCAATTGATCTAAACCAAATTAAAACATAATGTTTTTAGGCTGTATTTGAAAACGTTAACAACTATTACAAAACAAAAACATCTACCATCTATCAAACTTTAGGGCCTATGCGCAATCGGAAGATGTCAACCGATATAAAAAAAATTTCTTTTTTTTTATCTATATAATTAGCAACTTTCCCGCGCTATTACAAATTCGAAATAAAAAAAAGCGTTTTTTCGGCTCACCCTAGTGTAGAAAGCAGCACTCCTCTCCTCATAATGACTTGGTAAAACTAATTTGAGATAATCCATGACAGACAATATGGATTTCGACAACTTCGGTCTACTGGAGATTTGCTGGCTTATGTCACTCAGCTCTGGACAAACACTATTGAAAAGTTTGGTGAATCTCGTGCAATAGCCTTAGATATATCTAATGCCTTTGACCGCGTTTGCACCAGGCATTGTTAAGTAAATTATCTGCTTACGGTCTCCCAACCAAACTCCGCCAATGGCTCTTGAGCTTCATGCAAGATCGCTCCTTACATGTGGCAGTTGACGGTATTTCTTCTGATGCGTTTAAAACTAATGCCGGGGTCCCCCTGGGTACCATCCTTTCCCCCACCTTATTTCTTTTACACATCAACGACCTCTTGAAAACCACCACGAACCCCATTTACAGTTTCGCAGACGATAGCAAACTTGTCCCAACTTTCACACCTATCGATCACTTTCGGTGAATGATACAAATAGACTTGGGCAGGAACAGGTTGATTCCATCAATAGAGATCTTGAAGCAATCGTCGAGTGGGGAACCAACAATCTTGTTCAGTTCAACGCCCAAAAAACACAAAGTGCCACGTTTTCCAAGAAAGTGAATTCCTCAAATCATCCCATCACAGCAATGTCCGGAAATACCCTTGAACCAAGTCCCTCCATCTCGATTTTGGAAGTCACGGTGTCCAATTATATGTCTTGGCATGACCATGTTGCTAACATCGCAAAGTCGGCAAGCCAGAGGCTAGGTTTTCTGTGGAAAGCTAGAAAGTTTTTTACTCCTGATCAACTGTTGACGACGTACAAGGCTCAAATCCGACCTCTACTGGAGTATTGCTCGCACATTTGGGGTTCAGCACCAAGGCATTCTCTTCGTCTTCTAGATTCCATTCAGAAAAGAGCCATTCGCTTGATAAACAGCTCAACTCTCACAGATACCCTTCACCCTCTAGAACATAGAAGAAGAGTTGCAGACCAGTCATTGCTCTACAGATATTTTCATGGCAGATGCTCCAGAGAAATAAAAACTCTTGTACCACCATTGGCCACATTCGGCCGAAGAACTCGGCACGCTGATCAGTCTCACCCATTTACTCTCAAGATTGACACTACAAGGACCAATCTTCATCAAGAATCCTTCTTTAACAGGGCTGCTACGGAATGGAATGAGCTTCCAAATACAGTTTTTCCAGAGAACTATGACCTGTAACTTTAAAAAAAGCGTGTCCACAATCATTTCCTTTCTATAATCCCTTTCCCTTCTAATAGTCGCAGTGCGGGCCGTCCGCGGCCCACACGATAGGTCTACCCTTTTTGCGACTATTTTCATAAAAAAAAAGATATAACTTAATAATCAAAATATTTAATATAGTTTAAGTTTTTAAAGTAAAATACACAAAAAATACGAAGTAAGGTTGGTATCAATTACACCTATACCGTAACCTTGGTAAGTGATGTTTTGTCAATGTCACTTTTATTAACTTTTTGTCAGTAACAATATACGTTATTGCAAAAATAAAATACTTTAAAATATATTTATATTATATACTTACATGTGAAAAATCGTGATTCTACATGAGTTCAAATAATCCATTCGCACCGTCCGACATATACGGCAGTGAAACACTATGGAGAACTATCGGCAACTATATAGCACAACACGAACAGTACAGTCGCTCTTTACAGTTCTACGACCAGGCAGTACAAAGATTTCCTTTGGACAAAAAGACCCTCATCGATAGATCTAAGGCCAGAGC
Source organism: Agelastica alni (assembly GCA_950111635.1). NCBI lineage: Eukaryota > Metazoa > Arthropoda > Insecta > Coleoptera > Chrysomelidae > Agelastica > Agelastica alni. The sequence continues at coordinate 16,639,219 of OX467719.1, read as the reverse complement.
TAAGGCATGTCTTTATTTGGGAGCGTTGGAGGATTTAAAAAAAGTTATTGAATTGGAGGAAAGTAATTTGATTGCACTAGCTGAGAGATCGGATACGAATTTTCTGAATTGCGAGTTCGAGGATGCCCTCATACAGAATCATAGGCTATTGCCAATAAGGTATTTAATCGTACTGTTATCCTTTTCAACAAAAATTGTACCTTTATCGAATTTACATTTACATTTACAACGTTGATAGTTGCTTTTTCTGTACTTACTTCTTTTTTATTTTTAAAATACCCCTTTTGGGATATTTCATTGTTATAAAGATCTGATCAATAAGTGATTTCATTTTAACTTAATTTATTAATAGCGGGGGAGCCCAAGATGCTAAATGGGGATTTAATTAAACGTCGCAGAGGGGGGAAGCGTATACAGATTTTCAAAAATTTAAAAAAAAAATAGTCACATGAAAATACTCGAGCGTGTCAGATATTGATAATATTTATGCCCCACGTTTATCTGATATTAATGGTATTTTAATATGCCGGTTTGCCCAGGACAGGGAAACGTGGAAAGACCTTCAGTAGGCCTATGTCCGAAAGTGGACGCTAGGGGCTGTATGATGTTATGGTAGAGGTACTCAACATGATGAAAGATATCCCTCTTAATGTTAATCTGTCGCGCTAGAGTAAATCTCAAAATCCCCTTTTGGACTCCCCTAACAATAAAGCTGATCCGAAAAAAGATCAAGGAGGCTTAGGAAAATTGGATGGAAGCTCGATGTAAAGAAATGCAAGAGCTACAACAGAAACATGATGAATTTAATATTCACAAGAAAGCCAAAGAAATCACTGGTATAAAACGCAAGAAGATACCCTACATTCTAAGGAAAGCTAACGGAAAACTTATTCTAAACCCAGACGAAATTAAAGAGAAATGGACTCGATACATCTGTCAACTATTTGAAGATAATCGGGAGGATAACATATTCTACGAAAATGACGCTGAACAGGGCCCAAGCATCATACGGTCCGAAGTTAAACGAGCAATCAAGCAACTTAAAACTAGAAAAACTCGGGGGCCAGATCAAATACCAGGAGAGTGGCTCAAATTACTGGACTATGAAAACATTACAGTACTAACTCGTAATGATATTTATGAAACCAGTCAACTTTCAGTGAGCAGGCAGAAATCCACGTTCATCCCTTTGCCAAAGAAAAGTAATGCCACTTCTTGTAATGATTTTCGACTGATAAGTCTTATGAGCCACCCTCTAAAAGTCCTACTTCGTGTTGTCCAAAACCGAATACACAACAAATGCAAAGAAAGCATGAGTGAAGAACAATTCGGCTTTCGAGGCGGATTAGGTACCAGAGAAGCGCTATTTTGCATGAACACGCTACTTCAAAGATGTTGGGAGGTAAGAAATACGGTGTACCTATGTTTTATCGACTACGATAAGGCTTTTGATCGCGTACAGCATAACAAACTCTTGCAAACTCTGCAGAATATACCCCTCGATAATAATGATAAAAGTTTGTTATTTTCTCTCTACTGGAATCAATCTGCCACGGTAACACTAGAAAGAGAGGAGACCACTCAGATACCTATAAAGAGAGGTGTGAGAGAGGGTTGTATTTTGTCTCCAACACTTTTCAACCTCTACACGCAGAATATATTTAAAAGGGCAACACAATCTGGTGAAGGAATAAAGATTGGAGTCGAAACCATTAGTAACATTCGATACGCAGATGATACTGTGCTCCTAGCTGAATCATTGAAAGAAGTACACTGTATGTTAGATAAGATAAACAGAGAAAGTAATAGATGGGGACTGAAAATCAATGTCAAAAAAACTAAATTTATGGTTGTTATCAAAATAAATGTTAGCCCGGAAAGAATAACACTTAATGGCGAGAATATAGAAAGCACTTTAAATATCTTGGAAGCTGGATCAATTAGTCGATGGATCCAGACGAAGAAATCAAGGCTAGAATGAAAATAGCTAGAAGAGCATTTCTAAAACTCAAACCGCTACTCTGTGCCAAGCAACTTAACATTCATCTGCGGGAAAGGTTTACCAAGTGCTATGTATGGTCTATTCTGTTGTACTCTCGCGAAACATGGACGCTTCACCAAAAAATTATTGACCGCATTAGTGCATTCGAGATGTGGCTGTACAGAAGGATGCTCAAAATTCCGTGGACAAGCCGAACTACCAACGAGAATGTACTAATCAGAATAGGGCACGATAGAGAGCTCTTAACTACCATCAAGCGCCGCAAACTGGAATACTTGGGACATGTGGACCACGTTATAGTCTGCTTCGGCTTATTCTGAATGGCAAGATCGAGGGATAAAAATGAATGGGCCGCAAAAAGCTATCCTGGCTTCAAAATCTCCGACAATAGACAGGTTTAACTGCTAAGGAACTTCTCCACGCAGCTCAAGATAGAGATAGATACAAAGAAGTATTCAATATGGGAGTCGTCAACGCTTGAGAAAGCAAGACATTGTAAAAAGAACATAAAGAGTTTTCCAATAGGAACTATATATATTAAAAGTGTCATGGCAACACTGCTTAAAATGGTAGAAATGTCACTAGCTGTCATTTGTTTTTAGTATAGTCTAACATTTGTTGTTCGTGGTGGTGACTTCTATCCTAGTGGATGCATGAAAATCAAGACTTTTGTGAAATTCATGGAGCATTTTGTGAAGTATTTAAACGCGTCTCTTCGAAACCGAGTTATATTCGACAACCACGAAAATCATGTCAATATTGAAGTCGTCAAATACGCAAAATTAACTTTGCTAACTTTACCACCCCACTGCAGCAATAAGTTACAGCAGTTAGATGTTGCTATTCATTTATCTCTCAAGGCTAGATATAACTCAGCCATAAATAAATAATTCCTCACTTATGTATCTTAAAGATACTCAAAGTACCTTCCTCGTGTTCTCATTTACTACGTAATACTATGTGCCATATTTTTATGATTAAATTTCTTTATAGAATTATAATAATGTAATTTATATTTTGCCTATTTTTAAACCCAGGTGAAGGCTCCCTACTTGGGAGTTTAGTCTCCCACCCAGGCGGAAGATAGCCGAATATCACTTTGGTAGAAATCGTTAATTACTATTAACTATTAATGATGTGTCAAACTTTATTAAGAGTAAATCTAGCTAAATAATGCAACTTAAGAAACAATTTATAAAAAATAGCGATTTTTTTTTTTTTTATGTTCTGGTTCCCACGAAAAGGGATATCCTGTAATGTTCAGAGAACATCGTGGGAACCAAGGAAAAGAAGGTAGGAGTTGGTGTTCTTAAATTTCTGGAGGTTGTATGCCTCGGGGAACACCTCCCTAGGCAATGAGTTCCAAAGCCTCGCAATTCGTTGGATAAATGAGTCTTTGGAAAGTGATGTTCTGCAGGTCTCCAAAGTGACCACGAAGGGGTGTGAAGACTGAACTTGACGGGTTAATCTCGAAGAGACTGCCAAAGGAGGAACGATTGTTGATATTTCAGAAGAGCATCGCCCATGAAAATATCTATAAAATAGAGACAAATCGCCAACTTTTCTACGGTGTTCCAGACAAGTGAGCGAGTTTGTAAGCGAGGCATCACCGACGAGACGAATTGCCCTTTTTTGGACAGAATCCAGTAGCTTCAGGATATGTTTAGGTGCTGCACTCCAAATATGGGAACAGTACTCCAGTACAGGTCGGATCTGTGCCTTATAGATCATAAGCAGCTGACTGGAAGTGAAATAGCTCTTGGCACGAAACAAAAAACCAAGTTTTTGGGATGCACTTTTGGCAATGGACCTCACGTGATTTTCTCAGGAAAGATTATTGCTGATAGTAATACCAAGCATCGATATGGATGACTTCAGTGGTATGGTTACTCCTGACAAAGTTATGTTAGGCACAGTGAGATCGGCTTTTCTAGAGAAAAGACATGCTTGTGTTTTGTTTGCATTGAATTCTACCAAGTTATTGGATCCCCATTCGAGAATTGTTGCTAAGTCCATATTTATATTGTTAACATTTCTTCCTCGTTTATTTCTGGTTTCACGGGCTGATATAGGGGCCCTGGAAGAGAAAGCGGTATGGAGGGTACTATCATCGGCAAAGCTGTGTACGGGACATGAAGTTGCTTTCAATAAGTCGTTGATGTGAAGTAAAAATAGTGTTGGTGCTAGAATGGATCCTTGCGGAACACCAGCATTTATGAGTAGAGTGTCAGATGAAACTCCATCGACCACTACATGGAGAGACCTGTTTGAGAGAAAACTAGCAAGCAGAGAACACAGCTGAGGGGGCAAGCCATAAGATGGAAGCTTGGCGAGGAGTCCCTGGTGCCAAACTCGATCGAACGCCTTGGAGATATCTAATGCCATAGCTAAAGTTTCTCCATACTTTTCAATAGATAGCTGCCATATATGTGAGACGTATGCGAGCAGGTCACCAGTTGATCTCTGATAGCAGAAGCCATATTTCCTATCATTGATAATTCCTGAGTCTTCCAGATATTTCATGAGCTCGATGTTGATGGCTTTTTCCATGACCTTTGAAATAATAGATAGCAGTGCGATAGGTCTGTAGTTGCTAGGTAGGGTCTTTTTGCCTTTTTTAGGGACTGGCTGTACTCTTGCAATTTTCCAATTGGACGGAAATACTCCCAAATTGTAAGAGTGGTTGAACAACTTGCAAAGAACAGGTGTTAGTTCGGGGGCACATTTCTTGAGAACAATCGGCGGGATTCCGTCAGATCCACAGGCTTTGTTGGTGTTGAGACCCAGCAAAATCTTTCTGATAGTACGTTGGCGAAAGGTGATCTCGGGCATGTGACTGTCAATAGGTGTAATGTTCGAGGGTTGTTTTCCCGAAGAATCCAGAGTGGAATTTCCAGCAAATAGGTGCGCAAAGATATTGGCTTTTTCCTGGGCAGTCGTTGCTAGTGTTCCATCTTCATTGGTTAGGGGAGGAAAAGAGCTGGAAGTGAAGTTTCTTCCCACAGCTTTGGCGAAAGACCAAAATGAACGGGATCCGTTAGGACATTCAACAAGTTTTGATCTTATTTTGGCATTATGAGCATCTTTTGAACATTCTATTGTCTCTTTGCATATGCCTCTAGCCTCAACATATGCTGCTCTGAGCATAGAAAGATTTATGAGCATTTTAAAACAAAAATACGGGTATACTCCCCCGGACTCCCACTTATAACAGGATTTTAACAAAATTCAGTCAAAACCACACACCATTTATATAAAACATTTTTTTTATACGCCATAACAACGATGAAAAGAGATGGGGAATTTATAGTAAATAATGATACATTTGTGGCAGATTTTATTTTTTATCTGAGAGAACTTGCTTAAGTAGTTCATCACTTTTGGTTTTCGACACGCTGGCAATCTCCAAAGAGAGTTTTGGTTCTTATAACGAGCGACAGGCTCAGCGCTTACTCGTAGAATCATTGATAATATATTTTTTTTTATTTAGAAAAAAACCTGATAACTTCTTCCTGGGCATAATGAAATGCGATTCGACCATTGAACAATGTCTTGGTGAAATTGCCGGCAAACCGATGAGAGATCACTTCCTGATAATAAGAAAATTAGCATGGAAACGAGTATTAGATGCTGGCAGAGATGTTATACCGGTTCCGAAAAATAAGAAACCGGTAAAAAAAAAAAAAGTTACCAAACAAAAACAGGCCGCTAAAGTAGATCTAATAGACGAATCAATGAGAATTAATGAAAGCCTGCACAGTTTTTTAGCTCACGCCTATAACATACCGCCTATAAATACCCCTTTTAATTTTGTTCCTCTGCAAAGGTAAGTATATCTTGACATTTAGTCCCAATATTTTTAACATCCCAGCGGGAAGTTATATAGTAATGGGTCCGATTTTGCGAATCACGAATTTTGACATATCAAGGTCCCCAGAGTCGAATACAATAGTTTTTAAGTGGACGTCAGTGTGTTCGTATGTGCGTTTCGGAATTATTTTTTGTCTCGATTATCTCGAGAACAAAAAAAGATATCGACGTGGGACCAATTGCATTCGACGCATAATTACGCAACTTAAAACTGATTAGATTTTTAGCAAAATCGGTCAAGCTGTTTTTTATGGAGAATCAAAAAACTGAAAAAAATGGTAAACTACCTGAATTTTGCAATTTATTAATTATACTATTTTTAATACAGAATTTTAAGATCTATTGAATAATATGATTATTGCATGTTAGGAATATTTGTATGAAAAATATTATGACAATATTTCATAAAAAGAGATAGTTTTAGAAATTAAGAATGTGTATAAGGTCAAATTACGAAGTACATCTAATTAATTTTTAAACTTAATAAAATGTAGTAAATTGTATACAGCGACATTTCCTGTTTATTAAAATGAATTTCTATAAAAGATTTTTTGAAAAAAAGTTTATAATTAAATATTATAAAAAAATATTTAACATTGAATTTAACTACCGCGTTTGTAGTCGGAAGAAAATCTGGCAACACAGCAGGCCGAGTGGCGTCCGAAGTTGTGCATTTAAAATTATAACCCTGAAATTTTAACAGTCATGGATACTACTAGTGATGCACATAAAAGTGTTAATTCTTCTTTATATAGAAGTAAAAAAGGTCAATTTACATCGAAATCAAAGAAGCGATGGTTAGAAAACGTGAAAGAGTTTGGTTCAGAACGAAAACGTCTTCGTTAATTTTTACAAAGATGACAGTGCAAATCCAACACTCTAATGTCCCAAAAGTTTATCAGATATTTTTTCTTGTCCCTTTTAATATCTCTAATTTGGAACGGTCCAATGAATAATTTGATTAACAATTTCACAATAACAATGTTATTCGACAGCTTTCTTGAAATTACCTACGATTTCTTGATTGATATACACTTTTGGGTACGTACATATTAAATTCACAATTAACTTTAACCTTTTACCTCCTAAATCTTGTAAAAACTCAGGAGCACATTAAATTTAAATTTTCATATCATACGAGTTTTACATATTAACGCGCATGTGGTCGCTAACATCCAGTAGTGGATAAGCAGCCTAAGAACAAGAAGAAGAGAGAAAAATAAAGGGCACGTTATTATCGACATGCTGCCGTGCAATGTTGTCAGATTTTTATATTGCAAACATCTACACCGGTAGTGAGTTGAAAACGAATAATTTCGTTAACTTCAAACAAAATATCTCTCTGCAATTACTGAAAACCCTGCTTGTTTTTGGGCTCGAAAAATCGCAAATCGTCTGAACTTACTAACAATAAGTTTTTTAAGCGTACAACATAAATTTTTCGATTCTTTTAAAAATTATTCCACTTCCGGTAAAAATAACATTGAGTAAATGGTGACTTTAAAATGAATTATTTCGCTTAAATTATTTCTATTATCTTAATCGATGCAGAATCATTTACTCTATAAAATATTTCAAATTCAGGCAGTCATCTAAAAATTCATAAATGTTATACACATCCTTAAATATAGGATTAGGAGAATTTTAAAATAATGTCAGTATTGAGAGAATAGCATTGAAGACGCTATAACAGTGAAAAATTATTGTTAGTTATAATCAAGCATTGTTTATAACAATTGAATATTGTTACTAACAAATGATTCATAAATATTAAAAAAATTTTTTTAATTGTTACAGATAATTAAAAATAGCTCCTGCTTATGAAATGATTAGAAAAAGTTTAAAAGAATACGGTTGACATGAACAGAATATTGTTAATGACAATTATAATTTGTTATAAACAAGAGTACCAACAACCGACGAGCATGTATGAGAGCATTGATGAAAGTAGAGGAAGCAAAAAATGTGTGTAAGAACTTTAGCAAGTGGAAGGAAAAAGGCGTGACTTTATGTATGTATGTATGTATAAACAATTTGAAATCGTTTTTATAATAATAATAATAATTATAACAACAAAACATATGGTATTTTTTTATTATTTCCACTGGGAAATTAGTCGTGTGGACCTCTTGGGTCGCACCAACCGAAATTAAAGCTTATTAGCTTAGTTAATTAGTGAAATTTGTTTGAGTTACTTACTTACCTTTCTTATTATGTACAATAAATGAAGTCATTAACAGCAGATTTGGTTGCAAAATTACCCGCGCTCACAAATAAAAATATTGATTCTTAATTTCCAATCAAGAAGTTCCTTATAAAATAAAATTCGTTACCTACGAAATTTGTTTAAAAATATTAGGGGAGTTTAGTTTCGTACCTCTTAAATGTACAGTTGAATACTGGTTATCGAGTTTTTAACGAATATCCTTACGTCTCGTGAATTTATTTGTTATCGTTTTTATATCCCACGTCTGACTTTACCAAACGCCTCATTATTATAGATAAAATACGCGTACTTGCTTTGGTTGACATTATCGCATTTTTACATCATTACGCTATAAAGAAACAGTGCATGCCCTTTTGGGGACAGTCACAAAGGTACAAGTAAACCATTCTGTTGAAAGTATCCCAGTTTTGAACGATTACTGAAAGAGAAAACTTTTTTAAAATTTTTTAATTTTTAAAGTTTTTGGTAGAAGTTGCTAATTAATTAAAAAAATATAAAAATGCGTTACTGTAGATACACAAAGAACATTGAGAATTTTATGGCTGAAAAATATTTGGATAGAATGTATTTGGAAAAGGTATTTTTAAAAAAAATAAAGAAACATTCTTCGGGATTTCATACCGCCAACGCTGCAGGTAACATGAAACTGAAATCAATTTGCAAAGAAACATACAGTTATTTGGCGAAAAAACAAGAATTGTTAAGGACAAGGCGACCATTTTATTTTATTAAATATCAAGAAGCTAAAATATCAGGTAAATTGCAACTACTGGTGTTTCATTGGGAAACAAAAAAATGTTAACTGAAAATAGAGAAAACCAAGGTGGTTCTGAATAAACCTTTTTTTATGTCTTACACGTTTTATAATCGAGATATAAGTGACTTGCTTATTAGTCGGTGGGAAAATCCAGGTCCAGATTAACAAACATTAAACATATTTTTGGGTCCTCAAAAAAAAACCCGGAATTTTCGAATTTTCAAAATCTTAAATATTTGAAAAAAGCATAAAAAACTCAAACAAACTATGTACATTTTATTTTCCCGCATGTTCTAGATTGTATATGCTGCTTCTTAAGCACTTCGACCTATCAGATCTTTTGTGCATACCCCTTAATATATTCGAGGCCCGGGATTCCTAGACTTCGTACAAAGTTTATCAGTTTCCTGGAGGCTAAGTTTCTGACATCGGAGTGCTTTAGGAAGGTCCCTTCCAGAAATTAAGCCTCTTGCAGAAAAGCTCTGGGCATTCGCAAAGCAAATGTTCTGCAGTTTCAGCAAAGTTCTCGCAGTAGCGGCAACTATCACTCTCTGTTTTGCCCATCTTTTTTAAGTGATACCTTAGAGGGCAGAGTCCAGTGGGGAGTCCCGTCACCAGTTTCAAGTCTTTCTTGTCCAACTCGAGAAGCTGTTTAGCTTTCCTTGGCGAAAGGTTTACTAGCCTTTTCGCATGTATTTCATCTGTTTCCCAGCGTCGAACCTCTTCTTTCAAGTGGGCTTTGGAGAGTCCACAGAAGGGTTTTGTACCGGAAAATTGTCCCTTATTTAGCAAGGCAGTCTGCTTTCTCGTTGCCCTTAACTCTTGTGACCTGCAACCCACATCAAAGTAACCTGATTGTTTGCTGCCAGTTGTCTTAGGGATTGTTTACAGTCCCAAGTCAGCTTAGACTCACAAGTGTATGACTTCAGAGCTTTTAGTGCTGCTTGGCTATCTGATAAAATATAGATATCTACCCTTCGGGTGTTTCTTTCAATGCGCTCCTGGGCACATATCTCTATGGCATGTAATTCTGCTTGAAAGATGATTGTAGTGTTACCAAGGGGTTTTTTGAGCCTAAAATTCGGCCCTGTAATGCCCACTCCAACCCTTTCATCCATTTTGGATCCATCAGTGTACCACACCAAAGCATTCCTTCCTAGTTGAGGTCCATTCTCTGTGCAAATTTGGTGGTTGTTTATGACCTCTTTAAACTGCATTTCGAAGTCGTACCTAACTAGCATAATATCTGTCGTCTTAGACATGGATTCTAGGAAAATATTGTCTAAAATATGGATAAAATATGGAAAATTCAGAGCCATCTTGGTGACCTTTATCCATCGTTGACGTTTTTCAATGGAACACCCTGTATAACTTTTTTTGTAAAATAATTTTTTTAGGAACATTAAAGAACAGACAACATGCAGAGTTGCTTCTTCATCAACAGAATTATAAAAAAGAAGCCCTGAAGATTTTAACGAAAATTGAAGAATCTTATAAAGGACGGGAATTAAGTCACGTATTGGAAATGTTTGAAAAACTGAAAATATATTGCGATGCCAAGCCCAAGAGACTTTTACCAGATAAAGACGAATATCTTAGCGAAGGATTAAAATTCATCCGAAAAGGATTTTACGAACGTAACAGACTTAACTACGAACAGGTTAGTTAATTTTTTTACATTTTTAAATTGAAAACTTCTTTAGGCGCGTAAAGCAAAATTTGGTAGCGATCAAACTTATGGTTTCGCTTACCTGACGTCAACGTCCGACGGGATGGGTGACGTCATAGCTGCTTCTATCTGTCGGTAAAAAGTGGCCTCGAGCTGACTGACTCTTATTAGTTTTTTTATTATTTAATAATTTTAATATGAAGGGGAAAGATAAGAAGAACTCCGTTACAAGAAGTAGCAGTTATATTAAATGATTGGGCCCATAATATGAAGATTATAAAGAATATTCATTTAAATCAATTTGGAATTCAACTGCCAGGATGATAAAAAAAAATATTTCAGTGAGTACAATATTAAATTTGATCCTTTTGACGACATAACTTTTAAAGAAGCTGTGATGCGAGAGCTTGTGAGTTAACGAAAAGAATTACAAGCTATTCCAGAGAAAAGGAAAGTACGTTATGTAGCATTGAACAAGAAATATATACTAAAAATTGCAAAATTGTGGAATATAGACAAACCAGAGAAACAACAAAAAAGATACTTTAATATAGCTTCTTATGAATTAGCTTTGGAAGGCAGGATGTCCTTATGTATTTAGTTTTCTGGGCTGATATTACCATATTAAGTGGTTGGTGGTTGTTAAGTAATTATTTTAAATAACATAAATTTAAAAAATGTCTGATTTCGAGTTTTATCTGACTTCACTGGAGTTGACAGAAGTAGCGAAAGTAAGGTGATAAAAACTATTGCCAGCTAAATCGCTGAAAATTTACGAAACCGCGTATTCAAGATTTATGGAATAGAAGATGAAAAAGAAACAATGCTAACAGAAAACAACGACGAAGGAAATTAACTGCGGAATCCAAGCAGGTAATAGATGTCTCTACGCAGTGCAAGACCTTCTAAAATCCAAAGTATCATCGAGACGTGCAAAAATCAATATATACAAGACCATAATAAGACCTGTGGTGATGTATGGTTGTGAAGCTTGGACGCTAACGGCAGCTAATGAAGAGCGTCTTCGTGTCTTTGAAAAGCGAATCCTTGGAAAAATATATGGCCCGATTTTGGATACATCAACAAGACGATACAGAATCCGTACCAAAATGAGCTGATAGATCTGTATGAATGAAATATTGTGCGAGAAGTAAAATCTAAACGACTGCAGTGGAAATTACCAGAAGCATTTAAAATGTGGACCCTTCGTCGAATGCTTAAAATATCATGGATTGAGAGAGTCAGAAACGAAGAAGTCATTAGAAGAGCAAAACTAGAAGACAGAGAACTAACTGTTCGAGACAATCAACAAGAGAAAAATCGCATATTTTGAACACATAATGGTAGGAGACAGATATGAGTTTCCACGACTAATATTAGAAGGAAAAATTGAATTGGTCGTAAGAAGTTATCTTGGTTGCGCAACATCCGACATTGGACGGGAATGAAAGACTTTGGATCACTTCGAGACGCTGCAAATAACATATATATATATATATATATATATATATATATATATATATATATATATAGAATATGGAAAACGCCTACGTAGTAACGACTGGTACTTCAAAAAGAATAAGAAGTTTCCTTCTAAGCACTTCTTCATTGGTTATTTTGTCATTCCACCGTATCTTAAGTGATATTTTGTTAAGTTTTTCCAATCACAAAAAAATACTTTTTTTAGGGTAAATGGGACCAAGACAAAAGGATTTTGGTAGCATTCGACCAACCGATTAGTAGAAAACCGTCAGGAGATTCAGCGATTGCTGAATACGATATGGGTATTTTCGACGTTAAGCAACAAATAGAATTGTTCGAAAATCGTAAAGAAGTAGCAGCAGGTGCGGAAGAAATCTGTTGGTGTTATCACGAATTGGGAAGGTGAGATTATGTTTATTATTTAACCGAAAGAGGGATTTTTAGCCGAAACTGAATCTTTGCCTTGGTCTCATTTTCGGCAAAATTCCAAACTTTTATGGTACACTAAAGTTGAGTGTATTTTTAACACGTAAATTGGTGGATTTAATTCAGCATGTACTTTAAATGATGATCTGCAATACATGAGTTTTAAGTTATCAAGCATAGTGGAAATAAGCTCTTTGCTGATAATTTAGAAAAAAAATTCCTAAATATTGAAAAGCTTTAAAATCTTGTCAAAGAACCTTCACAAATTGCTTCATAAAACATATATTTATATGCAACGGAGGCATTAAAACATGAAGGGGCTCCACAATTGGTTTACACTTGACATTTTGTTTTGAATTCTGGAATTAAGTCCGCTTAGACCTGCTGGTAGTGAACTGCGTCTGCTCTACCATCCCACAAACAGAGAAAGCATGAATATTTAGTGTATAAAACTTGCATTCCTTCCAGAAAACCGATCATCTTAAAATCTTCCACCATATGCCAGGCATACACTCATACTTTTGCAGTTAGGTTAGGTTTGAAGGGAACCCACTTAGACCTTTTGGCCCGTTGTGATACCGTAATGGACGGCGGTGCATTTCCTCTCTACTGTAAGAACCAGTTGGAACTTTAAATAAAAAGTGTAAGGTCTTTAATGCTAACTGAGCTGAGATCAGATAAGTCATCAAAGTTCGGTTGCCCTAGTATAGAACGCCGTTTTCTGCTTAGGGCAGGGCAGTGGCAGAGAGGATGGACCATTGTTTCCGCCTCTTCCTCATCGTGACAGCTTCTAAGTCGTGTCGTAGCTCTGCGATTCCCATGCGCCGTGCATAGGATCCACCTGCCCAGTGTCTTGTTATCGCCACGATCGCATTTCCAATAGGCTCACCTCACCTCCTCTCTCACGTATTAAAAGCCTTTTTCTTCTTCCACTTTTAGAAGGCTTACTACCAGTAATTCACTGATTTTTTTCTTGTGAGGTGGACTGCCAGCTGTCTTTCCATCTTTTCGATGGTCTACCCAGTGGTCTTCTTTCTGTAGGTATGTTGTCCCTGACGATTCGTCTTCATTCATTCATCCGGCTAACGTGTGCGTTCCAGTATCTTCGTTTCTGCATCATCTTACGATATCACTGGTGTTAGTTTGTCTTTTTAGGTTTTCGTTCCTTTTCTTATCCAGAAGGGATGGTGCCTGTTATTTCGCGTATTGTTTTCATCTCTGTTGCTCTGAGCCTTCTTTTGTTTTTTGATGTATCGGCTCTTGTCTCTGCTCCGTAGGTCATTACTGGCCTTACGGATGTTTTATAGATTTGTGACTTACTCTGAATGCTTATTTGTTTGTTGTGCCAAATGCTTTTTAAATGACCAGAGACCAGGTAGTCGAAATTCATGACCTGTTCTATCTGTACTATTAATTACTAATTTACATCTCAGCGGGTCTTTTGCGATATTCATCGATTTTGTTTTTGATTTCGAGATTTCCATGTTCCACATCCTGGCTTCCTTGTTGAAGGCATATAGTAGTTTTTGCAGATTGTCTTGTGTTTTCGGCTATTAGAATAGCGTCGTCTGCATGGCAGAACATTTTTATTTCCGTATTGCCTATTCTGTATCCGAAAGCGGTCTCTTTGACTCTGTCTATTATGCTGTTTTATTATGGTGTTAAAAATCAGCGGGCTTATGCAGTCCCTTTGACTTATACCAACTGTATTGTTTATTTCTCTAACTTATTCGGAGTTAATTCTTATTTGGGTGGTGTTGTGAGTGTTTAGTTCCTATATTAATTGTTTTAGTTGATTTGGTACTTTTTTCTATTTCAATGTGTTGATTACATCCTCCAGTCTTACTCTATCAAACGCCTTGGTCAGGTCCACGAAGCAGAGGAATGCAGGCGTGTTATATTCTAGGGACTAAAACTATTTGTCTGATGGTAAAAATCGCATCTATTGTGTCTTATTCCTTTCATAAAATTAGTTAAAGATTTTGAGTTACACACAACATTTTTCACTTGCTACGGCTCTTACACACATCTTTCGCTTCTTCCACTATCACCAGGACTTTTATACATGCTCGTCAATGAGCTAAAGATACTTTTTAATATCAAAGCCATTTTGTCACCAAATAAAAAAGTTGCAAGTAAGCGAAATATTTTAAATGCCTAATTTTCTATTTCAGATACTATATGTTGAACAGACGTTTTGAAGATGCGAGGTTTAATTGTAAAAAAGGCATACTGGAGGCTCAAGAAAACGACGACATGAGTGAATGGAACTTAAATTTGCACATGTTGATGGCCAGAATTTGCTGGAGGCATCAAAATAAAAACGATACCCTGATAGCTATTCAAGAAGCTTTTGACATAGCGAACAAAATTAATGATAATCCTCTCAAGGTTTATTTGAAGAGATGCATCGAAGTGGTTGGTGACTTGGAGTTTGATGATTTGACTGGTGAAAAGGTAACATTATTTCCAAATTAATAAAAAATGTATAATTTCAAAAAAAATCCTTGTTGATTTTTCAGGTGACGGAACGGCGTCAACAAAAAATTTTGGCTTTGATGAACAACGATAAACTCAAAGAAGAATTTTATCATTTATTCCGAACCATGGCAGCCATGCCGGCAACTAGAAGAATGAATCTAATGGGCTTGCAACAAAAGGGAAAAATTGGTGAACATTCTTCAATTACTCTCGCTTCTTCGGTTGGCGGAAAATCCAAATCCAAAATACACGTTAAAAGTAGCAAGGCTCAAGATTTGAATATATCCACTGAAGAAGTTCCCCAGGGTGCAAACTTTATGGCACTAGTACAGTATAATTTATAATAAGTTATGGAATAAAAAATATATTTTTAAATAATATCAGTAACAACTTTAGATATATATAGTACTATGAATAAAATTTATACTAAAAAAAGCTGCTGATTTGCTAAATTGCCCACAAAATTGATGAAAATACGTGATTTTAACAGTAAAATTTCTCTCCACGCTATTCCTTGATTTAAAACCCCCTTATTACGGCCCAGACGCCGACAAGCCAGCAGCCGCAGGTACTTGCCAGTAGCAAGCAACTTTGAACCGTATTGCAAATCGACGGTTACGCGTTGACCGATGAGAACGCCGACTTTAGCTCCAAAAAAACGAAGCCCACGCTTGAATGGCTTTTGAAATCTCTCTCTCGCTTTCAAACTACCGAGCTGCAAACATCTCGTTGAAACCCCACCCATTCATTTGTTTGCCTGCCAACCCCCTTCGCTTAATGTCACTGTCGTACTTTCCATCTCTCGTTAACTTTGAACCCAAGTACACAAATTCATTTACTTGTTCCACTCTTTCTCCCTCAATCGAAACTTCACAGTTTGTCATGCTTTTTTCCCTTTCAAAAACCATTACTTTCGTTTTGCTCACATTTATTTTTCATCCCTTTGATTTTCAGGGCATCATGCATAACATTAACCATCGCCTGCAACTCCTCTTCAGATGACGCCAATATGAGTCATCATCGGCGTAAAGAAGGCATTTGACGATCAAATCATTCATTTTTAATCCATACGCACTCTCTTTCAAATATTTTAAACAATCGCCTATCTTCTTCTTCTTCTTCTCTCTTTTATGGTAGGCCTATCGCCTGTTTTTTGTTCGATTTTATTAGCCACGACTTAGATTGTCACTCCACCTCTTTCTTGGCCGACCTATACTTCGTCTTCCGTTGTGCGACTTATCTCTAGCGATACGAACTTGTCCATCTTCTCTCATACGATTGTTGTGTCGATTCCATTCTTGTTTTCTCTTCGATAACCAATTATTGATACTCTCCGTTTTGCACATTTGTCTAATGTTCTTACTCCTTTCTCTATCCATCAAAGTCTTCCCTGTAATTCTCCTTATCATCTTCATCTCCGTTGTTGTTTTGTTTTGGATGTATCTGGTCTTGTTTCTGCTGTATAAGTCATGATGGGTCTTATTGTCGTTTTGTAAATTCTTGTTTTTGTTTTAGGTGTTGATTAAGCCAAATTACTTTGTTTAGACATCCGGCTACTTTGCTGGCTTTAGCTACTTGTTCTCGTACTTTCTCTTCTACGTTTCCATAACTTGTAATTTCCATACCCAGGTATTTGAACTTCATCTCCTGTTTGATTACGTCTCCATTTATTTCAAGTTTACATCCAAGTGGTTATTTTGATGTCGTCATACATTTTGTTTTGTCTGTTGAGATTATCGTGTTATATTTTTTTGCTGTTGTGTAGAAAGTGTGAAGTAATCTCTGCAGATCGTTTTCATCTTCTGCAATTATTTTGGCATCGCCCAGATAATACCCGTTGCCAAGTCGTAATTTTTTTTTATTATTTCATCCATAATAATATTGAAAAACAATCGTCTACGTATAAGTTAAACAGCCATGGCGAAGCCACACATGGTCATATTATAATGCACCCGGAAAAATATGAAATGCTAAATTTGAACTCTAATTTAGCATTGCTAAAAGTAAAAAATAGTGAGATTCAAGAGACCGGTGTGATGTTAACGAAGATGTGGCTGCAAAGATAGATAAAGTAATGCTTAGATGGTTCGGACACGTAGAAAGGATGGATGAAGGATGATTGACTAAACAAATTTATAAGGCGAGTGTGAATGGACGGAAGTCGGTAGAGGTCGACCTCGGCGAACATCGATCTCGATCAGATCAACATTGTTCTGAAGAAATGCCAGCTGTCAAGAGTACCAACAACCGACGGGCATGTATGAGAGCACTGATGAAAGTAGAGGAAGCAAAAGATGTGTGTGAGAACCGTAGCGGAAGTGGAAGGAAGTGATCTCTGCCTACCCCTACGGGAAAAAGGCGTGACTATATGAATGTATGTATGCAATGGAGGGCGCTAGTTACACTTGGTTGTGTTTAGCAAATTAAAGTAATTTTTTTTTAGCTGAACTATTAGTAAAATAATAAAAAAAATATTAAAAACCGTTAAAATCTACAAAAAAAGTTACTCCCGTTTGGGCCTCGCATCCAAGCGACTAAATTAAGATTTTATTTAATTATGCCCAAAAAATAAATATCAATGATGCTTTATGAAAATTTTGACCTGACACCATAAAACCAGCCGAAATGTAAAATTCATGTCTAGAAATGAAATCCTTGCCAAGTACTTGGCATTTGTTTTAGTTAGAAACTTTATCACTTAACTATTTCGAATATTCATTAAAACTTTTTCATAAACTTAATGCAGGTCAAGAACGCTTTACTTTTTAAATGTGTCGGTTTCGGTTTCCAATAAGAGAAAAATAATTCCGTAATAATTGTAACACATTTTATACAAAGGGTATTACAAAGGTTAATTTGCGTACGATTGTACCAAGACTATTACAAATATCTTATTGTAGGTCTCTGGAACTTTGTAACCTATGATGTATTTGAATGAATGAATCAATAAATAAATAGGAGTTGTGGAAGAGGTCTAATTTTTCCTTAGGCACTGCAGCATTGTCTGCTTTTTGTACCTTTCCAGCTCCCAAGTTTAGTCCCATTTCTTCAATTCTCCTACCATTGTCTCAGGTGGATAACTGGAACCAATTTGCTGCAGTTAGATTTGACTACGAAGTAACAAAGGCACAGGAAATCCTTGGAGGTGTAAGACAGGGATGTGTCCTATCCCCACTTTTGTTTAACATTTACTCTGAAAATATCTTCCAAGAAGCTCCCGAAGGACAACAATTAGGCATCAAAGTAAATGGCACATGGATCAACAATATACGGTATGCAGATGACACAGTCCTGATAGCAGATAATATGAATGACCTCCAAAGGCACCTGGACACAGTTGGAATACACTTATGGGAATTAAAATCAACATAAAAAAGACAAAATTACTAGTAATCACCCGCAAATTAGATGAGTTCCAGAATGCGAAACACTCATACGATAGTGAAGACATAGAACGAGTAAAAAACTTTAACTATCTGGGGACTTGGTTATGGGAAGACTGGTCTTCAGACGTAGAAATCAAATGCCGGATAGAAAAAGCGAGGAGCTCATTCCTGAGATTCAAAAACGTCTTCACGAACTCTGACTTTGACCTCAATCCCAGAATAAGATTCACAAAATGTTACGTATGGTCCGTACTGTTGTATCGTATGGAGGGCTGGACATTGAAAGTTAGCACAATGAATGGGCTGGAAGCATTTGAAATGTGGATCCATAGAAGAATCTTGAAAGTCCCATAGACAGCAAGGAAAACCAACGAGGAAATTTTGAAGACGATAGGAAGAAAACGCGAATTGCTGGGTACGATAAAACAGCGTGTGCGTATGTTATGCAACGAAAGATACCATTTGCTCCAACTAATAATAGAAGGAAAAATAGAGGAAAGAAATGGTGTAGGCAGAAAGAGGCTATCTGTAGAGTAATATCTGGTCTGCAACTCTTCTTCTATGTTCTAGTGGGTGACGGGTAATTGTGAGAGTTGAGCTGTTTATCAACCGAATGTTCCTTTTCTGAATGGAATCTAGAAGACGAAGAGAATGCCTTGGTGCTGACCACCAAATGTGCGAGCAATACTCCAGTAGAAGTCGGATTTGAGCCTTGTACCACGTCAACAGTTGATCAGGAGTAAAAAACGTTCTAGCTTTCCACAGAAAACATAGCCTCTGGCTTGCTGACTTTGCGATGTTAGCAACATGGTCATGCCAAGACTTAATATTAGACACCGTGACTCCCAAAATCGAGATGGAGGGACTTGATTCAAGGGTATTTCCGAACATTGTGATGGAGTTATTTGAGGAAATTACTTTCTTGGAAAACGTGGCGCTTTGTGTTTTCTGGGCGTTAAAGTAAACAAGATTGTTGGTTCCCCACTCGACGATTGCTTCAAGATCTCTATTGATGGAGTCAACCTGTTTCTACCTAAGTCTATTTGTATCATGAACCGAAAGTGATCGATAGGATGTGAAAGTTGAGACAAGTGTGCTATCGTCTGCGAAACTGTAAATGGGGTTCGTGGTGGTTTTCAAGAGGATTAATGACCTGCTTTATCTACTACTGAAGCAAAGGAGTTTATTGATGTACATAACTCTTGTGCACCAGCTACAGAAGATGATATTGTACAAGAAGTTCAAGAGGAAAGTGACGAACGGAAAGAGATTGAAGAACAATTTTCAGTGCCGATTTTAAATAATGGTATTACGAAAGATTGTTCTTTTTAATATACAGTTTCAAGCGTATGAAAATTATGACAGTACACTAATTAAAATTCAACGTGAACTATAAAATTCACTCGCACGACTGATTTGCTCCGAACAGACTAAAATTACAGATTTTATGCATACAGAACAATAATTGAAATAATAAATTTATTTTATGTGCCTGATCTACAATGTATGTAGTCATTATTTAATGTTTTACCATAGACACTAAAGCTTATTTTAAATGTTTTGAAAATATTTCGTATTGTAAATATAAAAATGATAAACTTTTTCAATTAACTCTTGTGCAATTGCGACTACTCCAACTGTGTTACAGTCGACTTCACTCAGATGAAACATTTATCAGAAATATCTAGAGATAACTTTGAGGATCCAAAGAACAAAGCATTCACAGCATAACAGAACCGATTGTTAGTAGAACGCACAACTTTAGCGGAATATTCAAGTATATTCGTCAAGGATTCCAACCAGAGATAAGTGCTGCGGGCAGTGTGTGCTTCGCAAGCAAACAATATTTCACTCACAGCTCCGGTCAACAAATTCACCACGTTCGTTTGTTGCGGTTTGGCTTGGAGCGCCTTAAATGGTGAGCCACAATTATTGTTGTTAAATTATGTATTTATATAGAAGCGGAAACATTTTTATATTATTGCCATAAATAATTTCACGGGGTGATCATTTTTAAATTTTAAACGGCAATACTAATAACAATCAAAAGTTGCTCGAAATCATTAAAATGACAAGAAAAAATTGATAATAAAAAACAACCTGCTCCCTGGTTATCCCAACTATAGCACAGAACGATAACTAACAAAATAAAAGGAAATAAATAGTCCAGTTAAAAATAAAGGCTGTAAGTTTTTTTAAAAAAAATTAAGTACTGTTTACATAATAATTCTTTTTCTTTTGGTGCCGTATCAGGTCCTTCTGATGTTGGCAATCACAATGGCGAGCTGTGCTCTGTCTTCGGCGGTTTGCCACGTCTTTTTCGTTCTCTAAAGAGTACTCTGCCAGTGGTCTCTCTATTGGCAAATTATGCCCGAGCTCAGCCGTAGAGGGTAGAAGAAAAAAAATATATAAAAGTGAGCCGCGCCACCGACTTAGACGGTTCAAGTCGGAAACCCCTAAGTCTTATAGGCACTAGCAGAGCCACACGATAAACAACTAAGATTATGGTGAACCAAATAAATAAAATTATAGCAAAAATATATTGGATACTTTACTCACACAATAAATTAAAATACACAGCTTAATAACAAAATTATAACAAATATCATCAAAATTAACAGCCAACAATAAAATGAAATTTCAAAATTTACAACTTTATAAGACAACAATAAATCAAAAATCCAAAGTTTACGATTCCATAAAATAATTAAAACAAAGGTAAGAATAACAAACCTTATCGGGTTCCAAAAAAAAAACGTATACAAGTCAACTTTTTAACAATACTTCATCAACGTTCACGTACGGCTGCTAATTTACTCACGTTTTTTTTTATTTACATAAAGATTTACACTGTTAAAACAATCGAGCTTATTTAAAAATATTTCTTTTTACGATGGCTGTCCCTTCAAAATAGCAATATTGTAGGATATTTACAAATAAGTATGAAGAAAACGTTTTTACTTGGACACAAAGAACTATTGAGAATATTACTTTAATCAAAGTTCAGCCTTGGCATATTATCCAATGCAATAAATAGTTTTCAACAGTGTACCATATTAATAAATTAAAACAAAACTTAATCGCGGTGTCAAAAACAAATCACGTCGTTTAAATATTCTAAAATAAATCACTTGTAACCTTTGGGTATACGAATTCACTAATCCTGTGGCCTACTCCTGTGGCCGGTTTGATTATGGATCTGCACCTGCTACTTAACAATGGCTTCCCTCCATCAGATCCCGCATGCGGATATTTTAACTCGACACCAAAATCCAAAATATCAACAACAAAGGTAAGATAGAATGGTCAAGTTAAAAATTAAATGGTTTTTCTTCAAAATCCAATTAATATGGCCCAAATACAGCCAGATATGAAAGAAAAAACCGTAGAGGTTCTGCTCACGTGTTAATATCAAATCGTTCCAAAAACTCTCACCCGACTTCGACGACTGACACCAAGCGACCGTTCAAAACTACTCACTCCCAGGCCGGATATCAAGAAAAATCACACGGGACACGCGTCAGCCAACAATCTTCGCAAATATATGTTCCAAACTCATAATCGCACTCGTCTGTGTTGATAGCCAGCCCATCCACACAGAAATGCAAACCAAACAATAATATAGCTGACAACACACGACAATCGAGGCCAAAAATCAAAGCAAAAATCTAATAACAAAAACCTTCACTCCATCTCCATCGATTAACAAAAATGTCACAGCCATTAATAATTAAATCCTAACACTACAAGGTATGCAACACTATTTACAACGAGTGATAAATTTAAATTACAACAAAATACGGTAAGCGAAACTATTTACGAGCACCTGAGAAATACAAAACTATCAGAGATCCAATTAATAATGGAACTGTAGAAGGGAAAAAAATAGGCACGTGACAGGTTCTAAAGAGTTGTTCTGCGCTTTGAATTCCGGTCCACTTTCTAAGATTCCTTAACCACGACGCTTGACTTCTACCGACTCCTTTACGGCCTTCTATCTTGCCCTTCATTATAAGTTGAAGGATACGGTAACGACCACCCCTGAGTATGTGATCTAGATAGGACAGCTTTCGACATTTAACTGTTATTAGTAGTTCGCGGACGGCGTTTGCTCTATTTGAAACCGCTTTATTTGTCTGCTTGGCTACCCATGGGATTCGGAGCATACGTCTATGTAGCCACATTTCAAATGCTTCGAGACAATTAATGGTTGCTGCTTTTAAGGTCCAAATGTCTGCCCCATACAACAGCATAGACCATATGTAGCACTTGATCATTCTCTGGCGGAGCTTTAAATTTAGATTATTATTGCAGAAGAGCGATCTCATTTTTTGAAAGGTTGCGCGAGCTGACTCGATCCTGCACTTGACTTTTTTATCCGAGTCAAGATGCTCTGTTATTTAACAACCAAGATATTTAAAACATGAAACCCTCTCAATGTTTTGACCATTCATTTGCAGTGCAGCATCATTATACGGCTGACGGCTGCAAACCATAAACTTACTTTTAGTGACATTTATGTTTAGACCCATTTCTTGTCCCATCACGTTGACCAAGTCTAAAAACGTTGAAGGTCCTGGAGATCATCACATAAGATTGCGGTGTCGTCGGCATAGCGAATGGTATTGATCAGTTCGCCGTTAATCTTAACTCCGCAATCCTGGTCATGCAACGACTGTTTAAATATTTTGTCAGAATATAGGTTGAACAACAGTGAAGACAGTATACATTCCTGTCTCACTCCACGCCGAATCTGGCATTCGTCGCTTAGTTTTCCGTTGACCCGAACCACTGCTTTTTCCATAATAATAATAATTAAATATATGGATTGATAGGAAAGAAAGAAGTAGCCATCTAGGTCGACAGACCAGCAGTCATTGGTTTTTTTTATGGGTTACCCGACAATTTGGATTTTGTGGTTTATACTCCATTAGTTTGTCGTTTATACCACGTGACCAAAAAAATTGATTAAAAAAATGACGAATGAAACTGAGATGATATGGGATGTGCAAGCAGGATTTGAATGAGGAAGGAGATATATGGATCAGGTCCTTACATTATAAGGTATAGTCAAAAAATTCTTGACTACAAGTCAGAAGGTTTAATGCGCTATATAGACTTGAAAAAGGTCTATGACAGAGTGGTGAGAAGTGTGTGGCTTTGCCATGGCTGTTTAACTTATACATATACAATTGTTTAAAAGATTTGAAAGAGAGCGCATATGGATTGAAAATGAATGATTTGATCGTCAAATGTCTTCTTTACGCCGATGATCAAGTCATATTAGCGTTATCTGAAGAGGAGTTGCAGGCGATGGTTAATTCTATGCATAATGCCCTAAAAATCAAAAGGATGAAAATAAATGTAAGCAAAACGAAAGTAATAGTTTTTAAAAGAGAAGAAAACATGACAAACTGTAAAGTTCTGATTAAGGGAGAAAGAGTGGAACAAGTAAATAAGTTTGTATACTTTGGTGGAAAGTATAATAGTGACACTGAGCGAAGGGTGTTGGCAGGAAAACTAATAAGTGGGACACTGCATAGTTTTATAAACAGCCATAATGTGTCATAAATCCGGCTGTGCATAGAGGAGAGTTGATTCCTTCACTCATGTATGGAAGTGAATGTTGGCTTTGGCAAAAGAAGCAAGAACATAGGATTAATGCTGCGGAGATGAGTAGTCTGAGAAGTATAGCCGGAGTGACTTGGTTGGATAAAGTGAAGAATCGTAAGATAAGGGAACTCTGTGGTGTAAAATAAGATGTAGTTACAAAGATAAATAAAGGAATGCTTAAATGGTTTGGACACTCAGAAAGGATGAACCTTGGCCGTCTATTTTTAGTTTTTTTTGGACCCAATCTAGCGTTTTAAACACATATTCTAGGACGGTGATAAACAGTTTTGGAGTCACCGTATCTCCTTGGCGTACTCCTCTCCCAATTTTAATAGGATTCGTGTTATCATGTACTTTTACCATAAAAGTAGCATTTTTATACCTATTGTAAATTAGTTTGGTTTAGCGTTAGTCAATACGGCATGCTTCTAGAGACTGCAACACTGCGTCCAGCTTCGCAGTTCGCAGTGGCATTGGTTTCTAACGCATCAGAAGAAATACCGTTACAGATCATTTAAATCCTTTGGACAAGACATAATACAGTATACTATAAAAATATTGCAGTGCAGTAAAGTTCCTAGTTAAACCAATCTCATATTTCCCTGTAGCAATAAAAAATCTCATTTCTTGCGCAAAAGATTAAAGATTAAAGGTTTTTCCGGAAATAGATCTAAAACGATTGTCAATTAGGAAACCACATTAAATTTTATTGCCATGAAATACATGCTTCTCATTTACTCGATTGAAGTTCTCCTCTATATTTTTACGAGGTCAAAAAATTTATTTATTTTATACAAATCAATTAATATTAGAGGCATTAATTTTGCTAAATAAACGTTGAAACAATTTTCTCAAATTCTTTACGTTTTTAATGTTTTACAAAAATATGACAGGGTGTCAGAATGGTGCATTGAGTTCTTATATTTTGCTTAACCCGGCTACGCTTCGCTGTGTCTCAGTCTGATATTACTTATTAGGTAAGAAAAAAAAAGTAATTTAAAAGTACTTTTTGCTGGTGTGGAATGGAAAAAGAATTTTTTTTCCAACGTACAATAATTAGGCCATAATTGTACTAAGCTGACTGCAGAAAAATTAAACTTTTTCACCAGCGGCACTTTTACTTTTCCTTTTCCCACCGCTGGAGAAAAATGTGTTGCCATAAAAACGCTAAATAATATGGTTGCATTTCTAACACAGATAGGTGGAATTTTTTCAATCCTCTAAATCTTTTTAAATGCTACCATTTATGGGTTTTTGGCATGAAAAATTATTTTAATCGTTTTGTTTTTTTAAATTGTTTTTATTAAAACCTCGCTAAACGTTTGGATTTTTCGTTTGCATAGAATAAAAGCACCTTTTTATTAAAATACAAAGTTGTGTAAAAATTTCAAGTCAATCCATCGACTACTTTACCAATTTTGCGGTCACAAACATACGGAAGCTGAATTTTTATATATAACTAGCTGAACCCGGCAAACGTTGTCCTGCCAGTCTGGCATCAACTTAACGGGCGCACTATGTTCAGAGGTACATTAGTAAATTCCCCTAATATTTAAACCCGAAAAATTTTTTGTTTATTATTATGCTTTTGTTAAGAGGTTTTATTTTTATTTTTTGCTTTATTGTGAACAGATATCGTTGATGTACCTCTCGATGAGTTTTTGGGTAAGAAATAGGCCCATATTTAATTATGTTTAAAGAGAAAGCAACAAAAATAAATGATCGTTAAAAATTTAATAAATATGTTTAATCATGTAGTTCTTACGGTATCATCAAGCATCAAATTTATAGTCATCATAATTGGAATCACTGTCGTCGCTATCCTTATTTGGATTGTAAATAATAACAGGATTAACTGCTTCGATGCGATTTTCACGAACCCACCACATCTCTATTAAATTTTTACATTTTGTGACACATTTTTCCCGAATTTTAAGAGTGAACGTATTAAGCGCTCGTTTCCAGTATTCCCAAACAGCCTTATCACTGTAACAATTAAATCCAATGTAATTGTCATAATAAGTTTTGCATATTCCCTAAATATACTTAAATTGGCAATGATAAGGCATAAGTCTCAGCATACGATGTCCATAACTGAGTATAACTTGATCCACTTTGTAAATTTTTCTCTTTCGTGCCTTTTAGCCATCGATAATAATTCCGATTTGAAGCAATACTGTGGAAATGAAATATTTTAAATGAAATATCTAATACAATGGACAGATGGTACATGTAACGATGGTAATAGTTTCTCTTTTAACCATTTCACAAACATCTCTGTATCCATATTGTCGTGATAATCGTCCAATTTTGATTTTGACGAAAATAAAAGATCCGCTCCATCAACAAAACTATGCTTTCCACCTACATGCATAATGTGTCCTTTTTCCTTCGCCGTCGGTGTGTTTTATACACTTTATGTTATCGTCCTGCAAATTCTTTTTGTTTTTTTTGTCCAGATAAACAAATGAAAAGCATTTTTGTTTACAGTAAGTATAATTTCTTAAAAATTCAATTCTTTTGTGCACGACTCTAGTTTTTTCACACAGACTTTCGGTTGTCCTTATTTTTAAACTTAAACCCTATCTGTTTTAAAATTCTCCAAAGACTCGTTCTAGAAATTTCAAGTACATCTTTTCCTTTTACTTTTTTTAATATTAAATCTAAAGAGACATGTTCTTTTTTTGACGCATTTTGTACACAATGTGGCGAATTTTAAATTTGTAAGCTTCGTTAAAGTCTTTGGATGTCGGCGAGGTTTATATTTTTCAACTTTTTGTTTACTATTTTTATTTTTCGCACTTTTTAAAGCTGAGGTTAATTTTGTTGAACCTCACACCACCTCACCACAATATTGAACCTTAATTTCCCTTATGAAATAAAATTCGTTACCTACGAGATTTGTTAAAAATATTAAGGAAATTTACTTTCGTACTTCTTAAATGTACTGTTGAATACTGGTTATCGAGTTTTTAAAGATAATTCGTTGCCACCGTATATTAGTGAAATATGCTTTATTATAGCAGCTCGTACTTTATACTACCCAAGTAACTGCAAAGCAGCACTTTTTTGATTTATTTAATAAAAAATTGTAGAAAAATTACTTTACTTTACAGCTATGAATACAGCAAAAATATTCTCCGTATTTAAATATAGCAGGATACAAATTTTTATAGGAATCAGTTAACCGATAAAGAAGTTAATATGCTGCAGCACCACCTAGTGAAGAGCTGCAAATTCTCCACGAAAAAATACGTAAAGATGCCAATTTTTAAGGTGATTGGTTAAACAGTGCAAAAATTGATATGCTGCAGAGCCACTTGGTGGCAAGCTTTAACGAAGAGGATAGCACAGAACCCCTTTCCACAAAAAAAAACATTCATTTTTCTGTGTACACAAGAAAATACGAAAAAATTATAAAATCAAAATTTTAAAAACCTCAATGCTTTTATACTGATTCCTCTTAGCTAAAAGAAAAGGCTTGGGGATTCGCAGCGATGAGAAAAAACAAATTATTGAAACTTTATTAGTAATGGTTTTAAAATTGTCAGATTAACACAACTAAAGAGCGTAGTATTTGCCTATATTTTTTAAAGAGATATCCAAAATCTAACATTTATGAATTACAAAAAAAAATAAAATAAAAATTAAACAATTGAAATAACTAGATGTAATTTGGTTCCCGGATTGAGAAGTGTCAGAAAAAATATGTAATCCAGTTCCCGATATTTTAGGTTTACTTTATTTTTATGTGAAATTTGGTTCCCGGAAAGAAAAATTATTTTAACCAATTGACCCATTTGTTTATTTGAAGCAGTAAAAGTAAAAAAATTAGCCTAACCTAACCTAACGGCCTAACCCAACACCAACAGTACCTTTATTGAATGTGACCGAGCAAGCACGATTCAAAAACACAACTGACCGTCACAAAAGCAATACAATGCACAATATCAATTTTTGGTATTACCAAATTTTACTTACACGAACAGGGGATATTTCGCAGGTAGTCCTCGGAAACCAAATTACCAATGACCTTTTTGGGACTGGGAACTAAATAACATAAAATTATCAAGCATCTCAAATAACTTTCCAATTTATTATCTGACGGAAACCAAACTACCAACACCCCCAAGACTTTTTTAAAAAAACTGATGTCATTACTAAAAAAACTAATTAAAATAATTTTGGCTTTAGAAAGACATACTTATTATTTTTATCCTTTAATGGACTATCGTGAGAAAGTTTTTTATAGCTTTTCTTCATACCCTGTTGAAAGGGATTTCTCACAAAAAAGAAAAATTGAAAATCATTGGCCAAGGAGATTTAAAGTTAAACCTTATTGAATTAAGCCAAATAAGCTATTAAAGTATTATCCATTTCTATAGTGCCTTTAAAACATTCACCTTAAGCCGATGTTGTGTTGAATGACGTACAGGGTGGCCAGCCGAAAACGAAACAGAGCCATTTGCAGCAACCTCGTCATTATTTTAAAAAAACGCTCAGACTCGTCGATTTTTTATTAAAAGAGGACACTCTTTTCCGGTGACTTCACTACTTTTAACCCCAAGGGGGTTACCCCAAAAATTTTAAATGACATTAGGGATCGAATAAGATGTCTTTCAAAAGCTCTTACAATTCTCTATAAAATAGTCTTTAAATTATAAAATTCCGCCTATTACTTTTTGAGAAATTAGATTTTAAATGTAAAACTTATCTCCAAACAATCACGAACGGTAAAAATGTAATTTATTCGAGTTAAGTACGCCAATGGTTTAAATTTAGTACCCAGTATCTAGTTTTTTTTTGCACAGGACAGTAAATCGCCACAATTGCCGCTATTGGTCCGATTAAAACCCAAGAGTTTTTCACGAGGTGCATACACAGCAACCGGAGAAAATAAATGTATGGGCTGGAATTTGCGGTGACCGATTGGTGGCTCCTTTTTCTCTACCAGGCAATTTGACTGGCGAAAAGTATTTGCAATTACTGGAAGACGCTATTGACCCTGCCTTGACTGATATACTATTTGAAAATAATCCGTAGTATGACGAAGATTATTTTTATTTTCAACAGGACGGTGCTTCTCCGCATTATGCGGCGATTGTTCGTCAGTATTTAGACCAACGTTTTCCACGGCATTGGATTGAAAAAAGAGGCAGCATTGAATGTCAAAGAATCGTTGACGAGTGCCGTCAAATTATTTCGGAAATTCTTCGGAATGTGCGTGAACGTTTTGATCAAAATCTTTATTATTGTATGGAAGCGGGCGGTCATCAGTTTAAACATTTAATCAATTAAGAAACTAAAATTATTGAAATTTTAACAAGTAATTTTTTTTAAAGTATTAGGAGGTAATGTACAATTTAGAGACTGTTGTAAAGAGAATTGTTAGAGCTTTCAAAAGACATCTTATTCGACCCACAATGCTATTTAAAAGTTTTGGGGAAATTCTTACCCTCGCTTGTGATTAAAAGTAGTAAAATTAAAAATACCGGAAAAAAATGTCCCCCTTTAATTAAAAATTGACGGGTCTGAGCGTTTTTCCAAAATGTTAACAAGGTTCCTGCAAATGGTTCTGTTTCGTTTTTGAATGGTCATCCTATATATCGACTCAATATAAACAAGTCCACAAGAAAAGAAGACAGACTGACAGTAGGAGTAACAATGTAACCTTTTCTACACGAGAATCGCAATTTGAATATTAGAGTTTAAATAACAAAAAACTATTTTACTGATACATTTTAGTATTTAACACACATACCTACTAAACGAAGTATTTGCAGGCATTACATGGCAAACCATCCCAATCTAGGCAATACACTTCCATTAGAAGCATAGAGTTTTTTGTGTATTTATTTAATTTTATTATTTTAACGAGATTTTTATTTCAAGTCGTTTTATTTAAAAAGTGGTTATCACTCATCAAAGTATGTCAACTGTAAAAAACTCATTTGAAGGAAATGAATTTGTGAATGGTAAGAAGTGAATTGTGAATTGTGAATGTGTGAGTGGTAGTTTAATACGAGCACTGAAATCACTTTAGGAGAATTCCACTGCTTATGTCAGGATAAAAGGAGCTTGCACGGACTGGTTTAACATCGAAAAAGGTGTAAGACAGGGATGTGTGGCTTCGCCATGGCTGTTTAACTTATACATGGACAATTGTTTAAAAGATTTGAAAGAGAGTGCGTATGGATTAAAAATGAATGATTTGATCGTCAAATGCCTTCTTTACGCCGATGATCAAGTCATATTAGCGTTTACTGAAGAGGATTTGCAGGCGATGGTTAATGTTATGCAAAATGCCCTGAAAATCAAAGGGATGAAAAAAAATGTGAGCAAAACGATAGTAATGGTTTTTGAAAGAGAAGAAAGCATGACAAACTGTGGAGTTTAGATTGAGGGAGAAAAAGTGGAAGCAAAAGAATTTGTTTACCTGGGTTTAAAGTTTACTAGAGATGGAAAGTATGACATTGACATTGAGCGAAGGGTGTTGGCAGGAAAACAAATGAATGGGGCAGTGCATAGCTTTATGAATAGCCGGAAAGTGTAAAAAAGGCACGTCTGGCGGTGCATAGAGGTGTGTTGGTTTCTACACTTATGTATGGTAGTAAATGTTGGGTTTGGCAGAAGAGGCATGAAAATAGGATTAAGGCTGCAAATATGAGTCTGAGAAGTATAGCTGAAATAACTTGGTTGGATAAAATAAAAAATAGTGAGTTAAGAGAACGCTGTGGTGTAAAAGAAGATATGGTTACAAAGATAGATAAAGGAATGCTTAGATGTTTTGGACACGTAGAAAGGATGGATAAAGGAAACAAATTTATAAGGCGTGTGTGAATGGACAGAAGTCGGCAGAGGTCGACCTCGGCAAACATATCTCGATCAGATCAATATTGTTTCGAAAAAAGGCCAGGTCAAGAGTACCAACAACCGACGAGCATGTATGAGAGCACTGATGAAAGTAGAGAAAGCAAAAGATGCGTGTAAAAACCGTAGCAAGTGGAAGGAAGTGGTCTCTGTCTACCCCTATGGGAAAAAGGCGTGACTTTATGTATGTATGTATGAATTTGTAAAACTTCAACAATAGTTAGAGGTGTCTCAAAAAAATTTGGTGACCTCTGTTTTAGACTCACCGGTGTAAGCTATGTGTCTGTTTTACTGACAAATGAGAATTGTTTCAAATTGCTATTTGACGTGACAAAGCAGGAATTCGGCTGAAAAAGCCGTTTGTCGTCAAATTGTATCTAATTAAACGTGACAAACTGAAACCCCCAGCTATTCAAAAAATGTTTGTTCCTTTATGCCCTTGTTTTCTCAAAATGTTTTAATGTTTGTGCTGGTAAATTTAACTAAAAATTTAATACGCATGGCACTACTTAAAAATAAATGTTTTAGTTTTTTTGTTTATAAAAATAAATGAAAACCACCAATATTTTTCTTTATTTTAATATTTAAAAAATATTCGTAATGATACTTTAAAAAAATCCAGATTTTACATTATAATGTGAAACTTCTATTTGCTCGACTTGGCAGTAAAATCGAATTGTTGCGGCAAACGGCATGACGCTCTCTCATGCTGTCATGTTTCCTCTACGCTGCTGCCTTTCGACTCGTGTGTGCACCAAAAGTACCTTTTTGGTGTAAAATTTAATAATGTTCAAGTTCACATAAAATTTGAACTGGAAAATGTAATTTTAAAAAAGTTATGTTAAAAACTACTTGGTACGACCTTGTAACTAGCGCCTCCCATAAGAGTCAGATATAAAAACAATCTCATGCGATGTGTCAGCTTCCAAAACATTTACAAAATACAAAATTTCATAACAATGTTACTTGTAGATTTTAGATTGTACCTTCACCTGACACACTTTAAAAATAACAATAGTTTTTTCCTTAATATATCAATACAGAACCTACTAAACCCTTAGGTTTAACTATTATTGAATAATTAATCCGTTTAAAAAATCATTTTTAATGTTTGTTTTTTTATAATTTCTGTCAATGAAAGATATAAATCCATTTTATAAAAAAATCACAATTTCTTGTAGGTACATCCCTCGTATTTAAGAATGTTTTGTTATATTAAAAAAGTAGGTACAGTGAAACTTCTGTTAACGGACAACCTTCGAGTACCGAACATTTTATATGCGTGTAAATAGGTTAAGACGCCCCTGAACAACATACCCTCCTCACAACAATTTTGGACAAGATTTGTCCACATTTTATTTTTGTAATTTTACCTAGCTGCCGACAACGGACAGCACATCGTTAACCGCTAAACCAAGGAATAAACAAAAGCCTTTCAATTGCTATACAAAAAGTTTTTGATGAAAAGACTGTTCTTTATCAATGGCATAACTGAAGAATTACATAACTGTTGCATACATACATACATACATAAAGTCACGCCTTTTTCCCATAGTGGTAGGCAGAGACCACTTCCTTCCACTTGCTACGGTTCTTACACACTTCTTTTGCTTCCTCCACTTTTATCAGTGCTTTCATACATGCTCGTAGGTTGTTGGTACTCTTAAACTGGCCTTTCTTCAAAACAATATTGATCTGATCGAGATATGTTTTCCGAGGTCTACCTTCACCGACTTGTCCATTCACACTCGCCATATAAATTTGTTTCGTCAATCTTCCTTCATCCATCCTTTCTACGTGTCCAAACTATCTAAGCATTCCTTTATCTATCTTTGTAACCACATCTTATTTTACACCACAGCGTTCTCTTATCTCACTATTCTTTACTTTATCCAACAGAGTCACTCCGGCTATACTTCTCAAACTACTCATCTCCGCAGCATTAATCCTATTTTCATGCTTCTGCCAAACCCAACATTCACTTTCATACAATCATTTTTATACATAAAGATGACTCAATGGTAAGACAAAAAATATCGGATGTTATTCTAAATGTTGAGTCAGAAATCGTGAAAAATAATGTCAAAAACAAAAAACAAGCTAAACTTGACAATTTTTTTAAAAAGTAATACAGCCTACGCTTTTCACAGAAGTATTTTATTTGTATTTTATTATAATTAAACGAAAATTTATAAGTAAAGATTAAGCAACTAATTCAACTAATTTTTTAGACAACTCTACACAACGGACAATTATTATTTTTTTACTATTGGTGTCTGTTATGGAGAAGTTTCACTTTATTTATCTTTGAAATTATATTTTATTTTTTAAAAAAATGTTTTAATAATAAAACTGAACTATTAAAAGCATAGTTTTTATAAGAAAAATTATGGCAGGTAAAAATATATAATTTAAATTTTTGTTTGGTAAAAAATAGTACCTTAATATTGTTTTTATGATTAAATAAATTATTTATATGATATTTAAACTTTGATTTTTATGTTATTTCGTTAAAAATATAATTTTGTTACAATTTTACTTAATTCTTATATATATTTCGTTTGGTGGTTGGTTTTTTTTTTATATTTTATCAAAAATTAAAAGACCTTTTTTGTACAACCATAGTATTTAAGAATGTTTTGGTATAATAAAAAAGTAGGTATGTATCCTGAAATTTATTATATTTTATTTGTGTTATAAATAAAACTTACCTTATAAAGAAATGGTTTAAATTTAATACAAAAAGTATTATTGCAGGAAAAAAATATATCATTTAAAAATTAATATTTGGATTTTTGTTTTGTAGGTACCTAATGCAAAATTTAAAATTGAATATTTTGATTTATATTTTGATATTGGGCTTTCACCCCGTATCTAAATTTTTTAGAAGCCAAATTAACAATCATTGAAAGTGTTTTTTTTTCTTACAATTTTGGACTCATAACTGAATAATTTAAAAACCATTTTATCAAAAATTTAAAACACTTTCTTGTGCAAGCATAGTATCTAAGAATGTTTTGGTTATATCATAAAAGTAGGTATTTATTCTGAAATTTAGTATGTTTTATTTGTTTTTTAAAGAAAATTTACCTTATTAAAAAAATGGTTTAAATTGAAACCAAAGAATATTATTCCACATAAAAAATATATCATTTAAAAATTATTATTTTGATTTTTTTTTGTGGGTAATGCCAAATTTATAAATAAATATTTTGATTTATACTTTGATATTAGGCTTTTACTCTGTATCTGAGTTTTTAAGAAGCCAATTTTACAATCATTAATAGTGTTTTTTTCTTACATAACTGAATAACTTAAAAACGATTTTATCAAAAATTTAAAACACTTTTTTGTGCAAGCATAGTATTTAAGAATATTTTGTTACATGAAAATAAGTGAAATTTATTATTTGGTTTTAAACAAATTATTTTTTAAATAAAATGTAACAAATAAAAGTATTTTTAGTAACAATTATAATTTCCAATTGTAATATATTTTACCTTGACTGATTTCCGGTACAATTTTTAAAAGCACAAGTTCACTCTATGACAACACCACCGATTCTCAAAGATTGGCACATTTTCACTTCTCCCTGTAAACGTCTTTCAAACCGAAGCTCCGAATTTAGTCGCGTTGCGAAATGAGCTTTCCAGAGCTACCGTATACGAACCTGCGAGAGCTTTTGGAGTCTTCTCGCTACTGAGTTCTGCAGATCGAGTTGGCGGCGTCTATCGACCACCGAGTCGGTACGGTGGCGGCGATGGAAAATGGAGAATGCGGAAAACGTGGAAAATGAAGGACAATGAAAAGCAGCGTACGCCCAAAGCCTTTTTTAGTATTAAGGAATTTTATAAAGTTTGTCAGTTACAATTTCGCAATTCGGTCGAGTGTGTTGGTTTAACTGTCCCTTTTTGGTGCTTATCTGCTGTATTCACATCATGAACGTATTAACAACCAACTGTGGGTTGTAACACAAACATGATTAGTAAAAATTTATTGTTAAAATTGTACAGGTTTGGAAAGTTCTCGACTGTACTAAATCAATGCTTCGAGCAGATAAAGTCCCAAATCCCGAGATATTGTAGTCAAAATGGTGGGATAATCAATCTTACAAATGGCGAAACCAAAAACTGGCTTACTTCGCTTAGAGCTGAAACTGAAATTTTGGTCACATTGGTCCAATAATTTTCTCTTATACAGTGTGACCCATTTAAATTAAAAGCATCACTGTAAAATGCGCATTTATCAACCGATCTTTAAAATTTTCATTTTTGTTAAATTAACATAAAAAACTGTATTTGGGCACGCAATTTTATAATTTAATTTTTATTTTTAAGGCACTTTCAAGGCACGTTGTCAAAAACGGTAAAAGTTTATCATACAGTTTTTTTTTAAATTTGACTTTGCCATATGTATAAGGCATCAAATTATAAGTAAAGTAAAACGTGTATTATTACATTTGTTAATAATTATTTAATATGTATCATTGACTTCAGTTATTAAAATTATATTTTTAATAAAAATTTAATTCTAGGTGGTGGGAAAGTACTTAACAATGAACGTATCTATACATTAAAATGCTTTGTCCTGAATGACTGACTGACGAGAAGGATTTTTCTAAATTTTGCCCCTAAGGGGGTGCAAAAAGTGGCAAAGTTTGTACGGGACAACGTGATTCCACGGTCCAATCTACTTCAAATTTTGCATAAACATTCTTTAACAGAATTGATGGAAGACGTGTTTCGTATTTGATTGAAACTCATCGCCTAACGGGGTAAAAGTTATTTTGGGGGTGATTTGCATCGAAGTTAATATCAATACTCCTTAGTATGTTAAATTTAAATTGCATTTTATTTTGACACATGTTTAAAAACTCAATCCGCTTTTATTCAAAAACTAAGCGCTACCAAAAATATGAATGTTACTGCCGAACAATTCTCAGACCTGTTGCTTAAAATTGGAAATGGTGATTTCTCGGAACTGGATAATAACCTAATTCTTCCTACAAAGTTAGGTACAATTTTTTCCACTGTAGAAGAGCTTATGGCTAAAATTTACTCAAACATTAATAATATTCACGATACCCGCAAACTACCAAAGCATAAACTTTCTAAATACAACCTTAAAGCTAGTAACAAAGATTATAACAAATAAAATAAATGAACTCACCACATTGGGCGATGAACAACAAGGATTCAGATCAGGAAGATCTTGTACTGATGCGATATTTGTCCTGCGACAAATAACTGAAAAATCCATCGAGTATAACAAACCAGCCTTCATGTGTTTTATAGACCTGGAAAATGCGTTTGACCGAATACAACTGGAGTTCGTGGTACACCTCCTATACAACAGGCAAATCCCATACATAATAAAAATCATCGAAAATATTTACCAGAGAAACAAAATACAAGCCAAAATTAATGGCACAACTACCGAAGAAATTCCTGTAAATAGTGGTATTCGACAAGGAGATTTTCTTAGCCCCTTATTGTTTAACATCGTTATGGATGAAATAATAAACAGCACTCGTAACCTGAAAGGGTATAAAATGGGAAGCAAAGACATCAAAATCCTATGCTATGCCGATGATGCTGTTCTGATTGCAGAATACGAAGATGACCTACAGAGATTACTATTCAAATTTAACACGACCGCAAAAAGTCTAAAAATAAAGATATCTGCAGCAAAGACGAAACGCATGACCACTTCAAAAACACCCATCAGATGCAAACTGGTTGTGGATGATAAAATTATACAACAGGAGATGGAATTTAAATACCTAGGTATAGAAATATCAGGATACGGTGACATCGAGGCGGAAGTAAGAAACCAAGCGGCAAAAGCAGCACGAACCTCAGCTTATCTGAACGATACAATCCTCCAAAACAAATATATCGGAATCGAGTCTAAATCTCGAATCTACAAGGCGGTCATCCGACCTATATTAACGTACACAGCGGGAACTAGACCAGATACATCGAACACAAAGAGAGAATATTAGAAACCACCGAAATGAAAATAGTGCGCAGGATCGCTGGAAAAACACTTTTTGACAGTTAGAGAAGCGAGGACATTAGAAGAACATGTAAAATAGACAATGTAAATGAATGGATACTGGAAAGAAAGAGAGAGTGGAACGAACACATAGACCGGATGAATGACGACAGAATGGTCAAAATAACTGAGTGTTGGCGCGCCAATTATGTTGCTGCGCAATATAAATCTACCAAAATTATGCAATAGCACCAGATTGCAAGTAAAAATATTGCATTGCAATGTAATTAAGGCAAATATAATGACAGGTTGGTTTCGAGAAAAGTCTGTATTTATTCCTAGGATTTCGCTAACACCATCAAATAACCCCTTTGAATTCAAGAGAGTGCAGTTTCCTATCAAAGTTTGCTTCGCCATAAACATAAACAAAGCTCAAGGTCAAATTTTAAAGGTAGCAGAAGTAGACTTGAGAAAAAGCTGCTTCTTATACGGTCAGTTGTATGTGGCATGCTCCAGAGTAGCCCGGTGATTCTAGCACCCGAAGGAAAAACAAAAAATATTGTTTGCAAAGAAATACTGAGGTAGGTGTAGTATTTAGATTTCGTTGTAAAAAGGTAATACCCCCGTGTCACTTTTAACAGATTAAATGCCGAGCTTCGTGTTCATAAAATATAACGAAATTTTATTTTATTTTCATGTTTATTTAACCTTTAAATCCCTGCACTATAATAAAGATTGTTATTTTTTATAAAGAATTCAAACATTTTAACAATGTTACAATCCGGTTTTTTCGGCAACCGAGGATAGACCGCGGCTAGGGTGCATATTAATGACGCTTTGTAGGCCGCCGCCGCGGTCTGGCAAAGCCTAGAACACACAGCATCGCGAAGGGTCCCGACTCTCGAGAAACAGGTAGAATGGACTGGAATTGTAATTTAAAAATATAAACAGAACAGCGGTCGTAACAAGAGACAGTTAAGTTTTAAAATGTTTATGATTTATGCAATTTAAATAATTATAAAAAGTTGTAAAAGTTGTATATATCTAAGTGATTTATAAAAGTGGAATTTATTGTATTGGAATAAACATTGTTCTGATACTGTATCGAGATTTTTAAATCGCCAAACCCAAGAAAGAACTAAAATTCGTAAGAATATTAATTTATACGTTATTACAAAATTAATAACGTAAAGAACCAATTAAAAATTTCATTAGAACCATTTTCAAATTCGGGGGCAAAAGCTAATATGCCTATATATTGTTAAAACTTATGAAAAATTGTTGGGATAAATTAATGTTTTAAATTGATTAAGTTATAAAGAATAGATATGACAGTATCTTACATTTACACATTTGTTATATTGGTTATGTCCGCTAAAGCCCCCATATCTTTTACAGTCTTAAAGCTATCATCGCGCGACCACCATAGTGTACGATGTAGCTACTAATAAATTTGTCACTTTAATTCTTTTCTTGAGCTGTTACGTAATCATCTGCTACAGATGATCTTTTTTGTCCAGAGTATTTTCCAACATCGTCAATCTCGAAAAATAGTGCCATCTTGTGTTAGTACATAAAAACTGTTCTAGTTTAAACGTATTTTATTTGTAATTTAAACATCGTAAAAAACATTATATTTTTATAATGCGTCGGTGATAAACGAAAAATTAAACATTCAAAAGGGTATAAGTAAGTATAAACACATACTCGCTTCAACCCCATAAAAGTCGACACTTTCTCAACTTGTTTGGTTTAAATTTTTAATGAGTTACAAAGTGTAACGTTGGCTGCAAAAAAATGGGGTGTAAATCCCAAAATGATCAAACACGATAATAATTTTATTCATCTAGCAACTTTACTTTATACAGGAAACATTTTTACGACCCGCGTTGAAAAACTAATATTCACATCCCGTGTGTATTGTTCAAATTTCCTATTGGTGTTTATGTGTCTGTATTATTTTCCCAAAAGCAATTTCGCTGAAAGTTCACCATTGTTTTCAAATAGAATCCAATATGATCATGGAGATGATAAAGAAAATACAAAGAGGTGCAGGAAACAGGTAAAGCTAACGATTCTAACGTGTTATTTCTGAGCCTAAATAAACAACGGTAGCTAACAAATTCAATAGAAATGACAGCTTATTAGCAATTCTGAATTCAGCATACGCGAATTCGCTGGTTATCATGAAAAAACTTAAAACCGACATTTTTCTGCTTTCACATTATTTTAATATTTTTATGATAATATATTAAAAAAAAAGCACTGGTATACAGAGTATACCGAAAGTGCGGTAAAGTTCTTAAATTAAGTTATTATAATAAAGACGAAAAAATTATAAAAGCAAAATTGTTAATCACTTCAAAATGCATTATCCAAAATTATTTATAAATATACAAGGTAGTCGCATCACATAAGCAGACATAACTTTTTTAAATGTCATTACCGAGTAAAACAAATCGAACTAAAAGGCGAAAAATAAAGTATAGTTTGAAAAAACTAAAAAACACGCTTTTATAGTTAATCAAACTAAAAAGTAAAAAATAATTCTTATCGTAAAAACAAAATTACTGACTAGTCACGAGTTCTAAAAGCGTAGGGTGCTTTGTATGACATTTTTAAACTAACTCTGCGTTTCGGAATGAAAGCTTTTAGAACAGTGACATTAATTTTATTCCTATGGTAAGAATTTTTTTTTACTTTGTTTTTTAGTTTTTTTAAACTATAATTTATTTTATACTAGCTTTTACCCCCTTGGCTTCGCTCGCGTTGATGTCTTAATGTCTTACAAATTTAAAAATTCAATTAAAAAAATTAAAATCACACTTTGTACAATTTCCAAACATATTTGAAAAGGTCATACTTTTAAAGTGAAACTTCTATACGCGTCACACGAAAATGTGTAACGATTCATAACGCGCATACGCGTTCTGTTGTAGAGGAGAGATACTTAGCAACGTGACGTCTATTCGTGTAGTCAACGTGTTTGTCAAAAAATATTTGAAAGAACTACACAAGATGTACAGGCTATTCAAGCAACCAGTTATGTACAGATTACAGAAATACATTAAGATTAATATTCATCTGCAAACAGTATTTAATGTCGTACTTTCACTTTTAATATGCGCACATTTTGTTTTTAATTCTGATCTCACCTTTAAATTTTAACGTCTATTTGTTATTTAATTATATGTTAGTTTTGGGCAATTTTAAAAGTTGTAATTTAATTTTCCAATGTCCAAATAAATGATGTATTCCAAGACAGGTCGGATTAAGGCTTGTAAGGCATTTCGTAGATTGTAGGGGGGGTCGTGAAGGCTAGCTGCCTCTCAAGCACTTCGACCTATCAGATCTTTTGTGCGTAACCCTTAATCTATTCGAAGCCCGGGATTCCGAGACTTCGTGCGAAGTTTTCCGGGGGCTGAGTTTCTGACATCGAAGGGTATTAGGAAGGCCCCTTCCAGAAACTTGAGCCTCTTGCAGAAAAGCGCTGGTCATTCGAAAAGCAAATGTTCTGCAGTTTCAGCAAAGTTCTCGCAGTAGCGGCATCTATCACTCTTTGTTTTGCCTTTCTTTTTCAACGAAACCATAGAGAGCAGTGTCCAGTGAGGAGTCCCGTCACCAGTTTCAAGTCTTTCTTGTTGAACTCGTGAAGCTGTTTAGCTTACCTTAGCGAAAAACTTACTAGCCTTTTTGCTTATCTTTGTCCTGGCTCTTTATGCCTGTAAGATTTTATTTCATCTGTTTCCCAGCGTCGATATCTTCTTTCAAGTGGGCTTTGAAGAGTTCACAGAAGAGTTATTGGTCGGAAAATTGTGTATTTGCCCCTTTCTTGTTGTACTTACCATTAAATTTTGGTATATTTTTATTTAAAATTTGGTAAATAACCGCTATTTATAAAAAAGTAGTCCAAATCCCAATTTGTTTATAACTTTTGTAAAAATAAAAAATTATAGGAGATTACATTTGACATATGTATAAATAATTACGCCAAAAAAAAAAAAAATCG
The DNA here is from genome assembly GCA_950111635.1 of Agelastica alni. Taxonomy (NCBI): domain Eukaryota; kingdom Metazoa; phylum Arthropoda; class Insecta; order Coleoptera; family Chrysomelidae; genus Agelastica; species Agelastica alni. The sequence continues at coordinate 16,598,430 of OX467719.1, read as the reverse complement.
ATGTGCTGATTTTTGGTGACCCACTTCAGAACACTCGACTCGTTAAAAATTGTAAATAAAGATTAAGAAATAAAAAAAAATTAACAAAATTGTAATGGTGAAAAAGTAAATTATGTTTTAAATAGGACACTAGTTGCAAAATTAATGATGTAAGAGCGACACTAGTAATTTGTGATGCTTCTTCTACTTTGGATTACAGAATTTATGCGTCTAGTTTTTTTTTTGATAGCTGTTATTAACTGCCACGTCTTTTAGTTCTCTAAAGAGTACTCTGCCAGTGGTCTCTCTACTGGCAAATTATGCCCGAGCTCAGCCGTAGAGGGTAGAAGAAAAAAAATATAAAAGTGAGCCGCGCCACCGACTTAGACGGTACAAGCCGGAAACCCCTAGGTCTTGTAGGCACCAGCAGAGCCACACGATAAACAACAAACAATTATGGTGAACTAGATAAATAAAACTATATTTACAATTACTAAAATATATTAATTAAGTAAAAATGATGTTCTGATTTTTTACAACAAATTCTGTATTTTTGTAAAGTGGATTAAACGAATTTAATACACTTTTCTCAAAATAATATTTAAATTAATTATAACAATCTTTCAGATAATAATAAAAACCTAATGATATACAAAAGGTTTTATATAGAACTCCTGATAGCAAAAGAAAAAAAAAATACAAAATAAATGGACTTGCAACAAAAATAATAATTTGAAACCATTACAATAACTACATAAAGTATATTTAGTAATGTATAAATTCAAAATCAACTTGGAGCAGGTACGAATTTAATGAAAATAATTTGTTACTTTTAAACTATTGAAAACACTTGGATCAAGCACATAATAACTGATAAGTTGATAAAATTAAACTCAATACTATGTAACCAATTGAAAACTTCATTGAGACGCCACTGTTACATCGATGATCCAATAAACAGAAACACCAAGTAGTATTTTTAAAGATTTACACTGTTAAAACAATCGAGCTTATTTAAAAATATTTCTTTTTACGATGGCTGTCCTTCAAAATAGCAATATTGTAGGATATTTACAAATAAGTATGAATAAACGTTTTTACTTGGACACAAAGAACTATTGAGAATATTACTTTAATCAAAGTTCAGACTTGGCATATTATCCAATGCAATAAATAGTTTTCAACAGTGTACCATATTATTAAATTAAAACAAAACTTAATCGCGGTGTCAAAAACAAATCACGTCGTTTAAATATTCTAAAATAAATCACTTGTAACCTGTGGGTATACGAATTCACTAATCCTGTGGCCGGCATGATTATGGAACAGCACCCGCTACTTAACAATGGCTTCCCTCCATCAAATCCCGCACGCGGTCATTTTAACTCGACCCAAAATCCAAAATATCCACAACAAAGGCAAGACAGAATGGTCAAGTTAAAAATTAAATGGTTTTTCTTCAAAATCCAATTAATATGGCCCAAATACAGCCAGATATGAAAGAAAAAACCGTAGAGGTTCTGCTCACGTGTTAATATCAAATCGTTCCAAAAACTCTCACCCGACTTCGACGACTGACACCAAGCGACTCTCTTCAACTGCTCACTCCCAGGCCGGATATCAGAAAATGACACGGGACACGCGTCAGCCAACCTTTGCAAAACTATGTTCCCAACTCATAATCGCTCTCGTCCGTGTTGATAGCTAGCCCATCCACACAGAAAAGCAAACCAAACAATAATATAGCTGACAGCACACGACAATCGAGGCAAAAAATCAAGGCGAAATCTAATAACAAAGACTCCCACTCCAATTAACAAAAATGTCACAGCTATTAATAATTAAATCCTAACACTACTAGGTATGCCACACTATTTACAACGAGTGATAAACCCAAATCACAACAAAACACGGTAAGCGAAACCATTTACGAGCACCTGAGAAATACAAAACCATCAGAGATCCAATTAATAATGTAACCGTAGAAGGAAAAAAAAATAGGCACGTGACATAACATCGAGACAAAATATGCATGGCCTACTATTCAAAAACTCGATAAACTTCAAAAACGAACATAAAAAAAGGTAAATTAATTTTTTGGATAATCTCATATTGCTGCGTTTATTTTGTCTACGAGTATATATATTGTTTAGACTTTTCCACCTTAATTTTGCATTCCCCCCTTTTTAAAGTCTTTTCTTCATTTTTTTTGATAATTTAACTTTGTCTTTTGATAATATGCAATAATTTTTAAACCGCACCTTCACCAAAAATTATAAATTTGGTGGATTCGCAACTAAATAGCGCCAATAATGCGAAAAATCGTAATAGCGGTGATAGATAGATATAGTGACAATTGGTCGATGGTAACTAAAGTATGTTATAAAATTGTTGGACATAACATTAACAAGGTATTTTATAAATACTGCATCTATCGGTGCTCTGTATCTCTTATATTGTTAAAAATTTGCAGTTGAAATTTTTTTAAAGAAACGTAATCGATATTGATTCATCTTTTGCAAAATTCACATTCAAGTCCACAGCTAAAATCAACGACAGTTCGTGTTTATTTTTCCTAAAAATATTGGAATATCTGCGACTGTATGGAAATTATTTTGCGTGTAAAAATAAAATGATATCGTTCATTCATTATTTTATTAGGTAAAACCATAGGTTAGATTAAGTACCACGTAAGAGGGACGTAATAGAGTCGCCACACGATTGCGACCCTTGATAAATCTATTTTGGCTCACCCCTAGAAGTTTACAGTTCACCGCACAATCGAGTTCTTCTCGCGAAGCGAGCAGCAGTTTCTTCTTCTACGCGGCAAAACCGACAGTTTGTTTGTTGGTTCAGACCTATCATTTCAAAGTGGTATATTAAACGACATTGTCCTGTAAAAAGTCCTGTCAGAATTCTCAGGTCATTTCTAGTACTGCTTGGTTGTGTTTCTCGAGGGTTTAGGTAGAAACGCCCCCGACTGTGTCAACCCTGGTTGATCAAACCAGTGTGTAAATCTTTTTTTTTACCCAGTCGAAAATCGTGGTTTTGGCAGCACTTGTTGCAACGGGAATTTTCATTTTAAGTGTGATATCGGGTTGTAAGAGCCAGTCCTGGTCCTGCTTTTAAAGCCGTTACTGGTTAATGTGTTTCTGTTTTTGTGAGCCAATAACAAGCTGATTATGATTTATTCAGTGACAGTTAAACTTTTAATTTAGCGGTTGTTGTTAGTTCTAAAATATAATCGGTAAGTTATTTTTATTGTTCCAAAGAAAAGTAATATTCTACATTATTCTTAGTCTATATTTTAAATAGTTTTTTTGAGTTATATTGATTTTTATTTTCGTGTTGAATTTTTCCTGTAAATCGGTATAAACTGTGAGTTTTTAAATTGTGTTCATTTCGTTTTTTGTTTCTTATTATAAGGAAAATTATTTAAAGTTGTGCAGTAAATGTCGAGATTTGCATGTAGTATGTTTGTTAGTTGACTAATGGAAATTACTTAGTTTCACTGATCATAATAATAATTTACAAATACATTTAATTGGACCAAGTTAATACAACATTTTATTTATTTAATAAATTTATTACACTCATATATCAACCCCAACATTTTTAGATTTTGGCCCTTTCCCTTTATTGTTATTATTCCTACGGATGTCGATCCCCAATGTGGATCAACCATTGTTATGATTTACGTTTATAATACAACAAGAACCTTTATCTCCCAGTTGACTTTTATTGCAAATACTTTGGTGCTTTATTTTTTATTGAAGCCGACATTTTTTCGTTACACAAACGTATTTTTTGATACTTCTACTACGATTTAAACCTTTTTTTTTTTCGTAAACCAGAGCTTTGATGTATGCTGGTGTATAAGTAGTTTAGAGTCTTCTTTTATTTGTAAAATAATTTTAGGTACGACAATACGTCATGACGTTATTTTCTACTCGCATTTAGTTAGTGCACATACAGAGTATGGCACGAAGGGTATTGATTGGAAGTTTTTAGGAATGCAGTTATATGTAGATAAAATATAAAATTTTACCACATTAGATTGCCGGTAATGCCGATTTTAAGTGTAATAACATTACAAATGACCCATTTCCGATACACTGGAACGGAGTAAGTCCAGCATTTTTTAAAAAGAAAATAAAAAAAAAACTTTCATCACCTCCTACCTCCTAACCCATATATTTGGCAAAATCTAAATTTACATACATACATATAGTCACGCCTTTTTCCCGTAGGTGTAGGCAGAGACCACTTGCTACGGTTCTTACACACATCTTTTGCTTCCTCTACTTTCATCAGTGCTCTCATACATGCTTGTCGGTTGTTGGTACTCTTGACCTTGCCTTTCTTCAAAACAATGATGATCTGATCGAGATCGATGTTCGCTGAGGTCGACCTCTACCGACTTCCGTCCATTCATACTCGCCTTATAAATTTGTTTCGTCAATCTTCCTTCATTCATTCTTTCTACGTGTCCAAACCATCTAAGCATTCCTTTATCTATCTTTGTAACCACGTCTTCTTTCACACCACAGCGTTTTATTATCTATTCTTCACTTTATCCAACCGAGTTACTCCGGCTATTGGGAAAAATCACAAGGTGGGCGACGTCGAGGTGTGAACAACAAACCAACTTTCATTTGTTTATATGGGTGAAAAGAAAACTTTATACATTATTTTTAGCAATTTAAGCAATAAAACTGTTATATTTAAACGATATTTTGGAAAAAAATTGGTGTTAATAAATCATAAAATCCGAAAATGCAAAGAATTAAAAAAGGCGATATGAAGAAAAAATCGCTAAAAATTCTTTTTTTTACAATGCTCTAAATAGGGCAATTCAATTATATCTGCATAAATTTTTTTTAAATTTTAATGCAGCACAGAAATAAAAGAAGATCTTAAAAATAGGAAAACCAATCTCAAAGTTTATGTTTGTTTGCAGCAAGCACTTGGTGAAAGATGATTTTTTCAATGGTAAGTTTAATATCCTCCTAAACCTGCTTTACAAAAACATTCACAAACCCATGTCTTATCTAGCTTAATAGTGATTTCTTGAAAGGATTGTAAAATTGTAAAGGATCTTATGCATAAACTTTTAATGTTTTTTTATTAAGACTTTCACATAAAATAATATGGCCAGCCTGGCAACGAAGAAGCAGATTGCCTTGCTAAAGAAGGGGCAAATACACAATTTTCCGGCACAAAACCCTTATACAGACTTTCCAAAGCTCTCTTGAAAGGAGAGGTTTGGAGCTGGGAAACAGATGAAATGAAATCTCACTGGCATAAAGTGCCAGGACAAAGACAGACGAAAAGGCTAGTAAGCCTTTTGCCAAGGAAAGAAAAACTGATAAACTTTGCTCGAAGTCTCGGAATCCCGGGACTCGAATAGATTAAGCACAAAAGATCTGATAGGTCGAAGTGCTTAGTAGACAGTATAGCCTTCACGACCCACCCTACAATCTACAAGCGTAAATTTGCGCCTGTATGAATCATAGCCGGTAAAAAAATCAACAAGCTCAAAAACGCTGTTTATAGTTAATAAATCAAAGAATTTTACAAAAGAAAATTTTATGGTATTTCAGTAATTCTACGAACACCATAAATACCGGGTGTTTTAAAATAGGATACCCTGTCTCTAGGATAGGTAAAAAACCAAAAAATAATAATTGGGGTTTGCTTAGTAAAAAATGTTCGTAATGCCATCCGTATTCAAGATAAATGGCGTTGGAGAAAAAAAATGTATACACATTTATTACGATTTTGCCAAAACTACTAAAAACATTGTAATGATATTTAATAAAAATTTCTTTTAGAAGCTGATACATCCCATGAATTTGTTTTTATATTTAACTCTCATAGAGGGCGCTAGTTACACGGTTCGTACCAAGTAGTATTGAACATAACTTTTTTAAAGTTAGATTTATTTATCAAAATTACAAGTAAACTTAAACATCACTCAATTTTACAACAAAAAGGTACTTTTGATAAAACTTGATACCGTGTACCGTTTTCGGAATATTTTGATTTGAAAATTGTGAAGTATTAACCAAATTTTTTTTCTTCAACGCCCTTTATCTTGAATACGGATGGCGTTACAAAAATTTTTTACCAAGCAAACCTCAATTATTTTTCAGTTGTCTACCTAGCCTAGGGACGACGTCAGCTTTTTTTGAAACACCCTATATAAATATTCATACAATGTATTACAAATATCTCGATAAATAACTTTTTGTTCAGGTTTAACTTTAATTGTTTTTGATTCATACTTTTTGGTCGTGGATAAAATATAGTCAGGTTACCCTGTTAGAATATGCTATTTTCTTCTCGCTTATTATCACTACATGTCCAAACAAAAAGATATTTATTTAGAATTACTTATTATACTTTTTACTTCGGTTTTAACTTGCTGCACTAGTAAAAACTTTTTACAACGCTATTAAGGTCGCAATAGAATTTGCAAGTTCGACTTTTATTATTAGAACCATCGTCTATTCTGCGTACTTTAATGTATTCGACTGCAGTAATGACGTCATATCTTAGGGATAGAGTATCGACTCCTGCATCTACCGTGGCGCCTCTTCCCGCCGCGACTTTCAACTAACGCTGGAACGTGACCATTAAGCGATTAGTTTCATGTTCATTTTCATTCATCCGCTTTTGGCGGACGGATTTTCCATCGCTATGAGAAAGGATATTCGTTAATTGATTTGCGCGGAGGAAGTTCCGTAAAAAAATCCAGATTGAATGATATTTTTTTTTTTACTTTTTCCATTCGCGTCGGGGTGTAATACTATTCAATGTCATGTGCGTTTTACGAAAATTGAACGGAATTGTATCAATTTTTTTTCTGCAGTATAATCTTGATTTTCGTAAGAACAATCAAGTCAAGATTGTTCTTACGAAGTTGCCGACCTCAAAAACTATAAAGGCTCTTATCGAAATGGACAACTCCGACAGAGCTAGTGGAAGCGAAGCAGTCTACGCAAAAACTGAATTCGTCCCTCATGAAATACAATTCAACACAAATTTAGAAATTGTGTCAATTGCCTTCTTTACGCCGATGATCAAGTCATATTAGCGTTATCTGAAGAGGAGTTGCAGGCGATGGTTAATGTTATGCATGATTCCCCGAAAATCAAAGGGATGAAAATAAATGTGAGCAAAACGAAAGTAATGGTTTTTGAAAAAGAAGAAAGCATAACAAACTGTGGGGTTTCGATTGAGAGAGAAAGAGTGGAACAAGTTAATGAATTTGTGTACTTGGGTTCAAAATTTACTAGAGATGGAAAGTATGACAGTGACATTGAGCGAAGGGTGTTGGCAGGAAAACAAATGAATGGGGCACTGCATAGCTTTATGAATAGCCAGAAAGTGTCAAAAAAGGCACGTCTGGCGGTGCATAGAGGTGTGTTGGTTCCTACACTTATGTATGGTAGTGAATGTTGGGTTTGGCAGAAGAAGCATGAAAATAGGATTAATGCTGCGGAGATGAGTAGTCTGAGAAGTATAGCCGGAGTGACTCGGTTGGATAAAGTTAAGAATAGTGAGATCAAAAAACGCTGTGGTGTAAAAGAAGATGTGGTCACAAAGATAGATAAAGAAATGCTTAGATGGTTTGGACACGTAGAAAGGATGGATGAAGGAAGATTGACGAAACAAATTTATAAGGCGAGTGTGAATGGGCAAATCGGTAGAGGTCGACCTCTGAGAACATATCTCGATCAGATCAACATTGTTTTAAAGAAAGGCCAGGTCAAGAGTACCAACAACCGAAGAGCATGTATGAGAGCACTGATGAAAGTAGAGGAAGCAAAAGATGTGTGTACGAACCGTAGCAAGTGGAAGGAAGTGGTCTCTGCCTACCCCTATGGGAAAAAGGCGTGACTTTATGTATGTATGTCAATCGTAATAATACACCCAATTGCAATGAATGCGGATCAGCCATTACAGTGACACACATACTCGCCAAGTGTACGAAATTTAACGGAGTTAGACAACTGTGTAACCTTCCTATGAGTAGGGAATGGGCATGTGATTCAAATAAGGATAAAATATTTTTTTCATGAACTTTATTTTTTAAGAATTATGCCATCATCAATGTTTATAATTATAATTTCTTTTTGAGCAAGAAATACGTTTTTTAAAAGCGCAAAAAAAAAGTGGAAATTTAAACATTTGAAAAGCGACGTCATTGGTCGGAGTAAATGTGACATAAAAGTCTAGGACAACAAAAATTGTCTATAGCATCGAGTGGGTAGTTAGGTTAGGTGTTTGATTGCGAGTATTTGTGATTCAGTCAGTTTTATCACGATACCATTGCACATTTAGAAGTAAAATTATATAATTATTTACACTTTGATCTAAGCCAGAGGCCAAGAAACCAGAACCCCTTGGTAACACCATAACCATCTTTCAAGCAGAATTCCCATAGAGATATGTGCCCAGCAGTGTATCGAAAGTGACAGGGCAGAAATCTATATTTTATCAGATAGCCAAGCAGCACTAAAAGCACTGAAGTCATACACTTGTGAGTCTAAGCTGACTTGTGACTGTAAACAATCCCTTAGACAACTAGCAGCAAACAACCAGGTCACTCTGATGTGGGTCCCAGGTCACATGGAAGTTAGAGGTAACAAAGAAGCAGACTTCCTTGCCAAGGAAGAGGCAAATACACAATTTTCCGTCCCAGAACCCTTCTGTGGACTCTCCAACGCCCACTTAAAAGAAGAGGTTCGACAGATGAAATAAAATATCACTGGAATAAAGTGCCAGGACAAAGACGAGCTAAACAGCCCCTCGAGTTGTACAAGAAAGACTTGAAACTGGTGACGGGACTCCTGACTGGACACTGCCCTTTAAGTTATCCCCTAAAAAAGATGGGAAAAACAGAGAGTGATAGTTGCCGCTACTGCGAGAACTTCGCTGAAACTGCAGATCATTTGCTTTCCGAATGCCCAGAGCTTTTCTGCAAGGGGCTTAAGTTTCTGGAATGGGCCTTCATAAAACCTTCGAAACTTAGCTTAAAGAAAATTGATAAACTTTGTACGAAGTCTCGGAATCCCGGGCCTCGAATGGATCAAAGGTTATGCACAAAAGATCTAATAGGTTAAGGTGCTTGAAAGACTGCATAGCCTTTAAGACTCCCCTTACAACACACACACACACACACACACTTTGTTTAGAAGGATAAGGAGATAACTGCCATTAGTTGACACAATTTCAAGACGAATCGAAGCAGTCATTAATCGAAAAGGCGATGTAACGCAATAGTAATTTGCTGTTATTTGGTTTGGTTGATTTTATTTATTTGAGTTTTTTGAATTTATAAGACATTTTTTTCTCTGCTGAAATTGTAGTTTTTATTACGTTTTTCGTTAATTTGATTAATCTCTTTTAAAACATAGTTATTATAGTTGGGCCAACTTCATACAGAGACAGGGCTCGTAAAATAGCTGGACCCACTAATAATGATAAACTAAAAGTCCTATTTGGACTGCTTTATATTGCTGATAAAAAAAAAGTTGTCGTTAAAATATAAGCGATCTTTTCAAAATCAATGATATGGGGATAGAGATTTTTAGACCGACAATGTCCCTTAAAATGTTTAAGTTTTACTGCAAAATATTCGAATGGACGATATAACAACAACAACCAAGAGGATAAACTAGCAGCAGTAAAGAAATTTCTGATGACTCTTATACTGCCTGCACATGGACGTTGTTACTACTGTTTTACTTAAAAAAAAGTAAAAAACTGGAGTTAGCTGTCACAGGTACAATAAATGTATGTGTTTGGATGCATTCTTCACATGCAGGGAATGCAATTTTAATTGCTTTATTTTTTTACGAAACAATTATATTTTTAGTTTTTAACTGCTTGAAGTTGTTTTAGGTTTTTTTTTAATCTACATATTTGTTGTAAAACTCGTTTGTAATCCATCTCGAGAGGCGCTAACACAAAAATGTGGTGTAACAAAAAATATCTAGGCAGTGCCACATTAACATGATAAGCAATATAATGTGTGTTTAATATTAAGATACTTGCAACCCTCGGTTATCGTTAACATATGTGCGCTATAGAAAAGTGAGCTTTTTAGTTGGTAAGGCTCGATGCTAACCAGAAAACAAAAAGCGCCACGTTTTCCAAGAAAGTGAATTCCTCAAATCATTCCATTACAATGTGCGGAAATACCCTTGAATCAAGTCCCTCCATCTCGATTTTGGTAGTCACGGTGTATAATAATATGTCTTGGCATGACCATGTTGCTAACATCGCAAAGTCAGCAAACCAGAGGCTAGGAATTGATCTAAAATATTTAGAGCCTCCAACTACTTCCGGTTATACCGAAAGTTAACTATAACTTGCTTATTTTAAATAGAACACCCTGTATATTATTACGTATTTCGATAAAGCTTCTTTTGGGGATTCTCCTACGGTGTCTAATGATATGTCTTGGCATGATCATGTTGCCAACATCGCAAAGTCAGCAAGCCAGTGGCTAGGTTTTCTGTGGAAAGCTAGAAAGTTTTTTACTCCTGATCAACTGTTGACGACGTAAAAGGCTCAAATCCTTCCTCTTCTTGAGTATTGTTCGCACATTTGGGGTTCAGCACCAGGGCATTCTCTTCGTCTTCTAGATTCCATTTAGAAGAGTGCCATTCGGTTGATAAACAGTTTAACTCTCACAGATACCCTTCACTCACTAGAACATAGAAGAAGAGTTGCAGACCAGGCATTACTCTACAGATATTTCCATGGCAAATGCTCCAGAGAAATAAAAACTCTTGTACCACCACTGGCCACATTCGGCCGAAGAACTCGCAGATAGGTCTACCCTTTTTGCGACTATTTTCAGTAAAAAAAATAATTAAAGTTATATAGATGTAAAATCGCTATCAGCATAAACAGATATGTAATAAATATTAAAAAAAAAAGTGCCATGTTGGAAGCAATCTTGTTTAGAAAAAAGTCAATCGCCGAGTTTTCGTTTGAAACCAGTCGTTAATATTTACTCCCGAAGTTGAACATTGTGAAGTCGTTAGTAGTACTCGCATTAATGTCGTTAATGTTTCACTCCCGAAGTTGAACATTTAAAAGTCATGAATAATTCTCGTTTAAAAACATTCGTTTTATAGTACGCTCGGAAGAAGTTGTTAATACCACTCGCTCGTAATAAGTGTTAATATTTCACACTCGATGGTAAATGTTAAGTTGTCTCGAAACTTAAGAAATAAACTACATGCTTTTAGTCTCAATTTAAAAAACACTATTGTACAAAAATAAAGTATACAAATCTCGTAATCTCAATCAGTTAATTCTCGTATAAATGTTAATAAGTGGTAAATAAAAATGTCTCTCTCGTATACCTAAAAGTGCTCTTTTTGGACTCGAAATAATATTAGTTGACTTGGATTTTTTCTGTTTTTCGCTGTTATGTTTTGTTTCGTGTAACATTATAAAAAGTAATAAAAATATGTTGTTTTTATTGGAACTTTGATCCAAAATATAAAATAAGAAAAGTGCAACAACTCTCTACACAGTGAACCAGCAAAATCTAAGAAGATACGAAATCCCATATCGTTGAGCGAGGATAAAAACACTTTAATAAAAATTTATTATACTCTAGATGTCCTTTAATATTCTACCCTAACTATAACATGCTTTAACTCTTAATTATTGTAATCATAAGTGTGTCTCGCGGAGGGTAAGGGTTAAAACTAAACAAAACTTTATCAATGATGTTTTTTTATTTACCTATATATTTTAAATGTATACGCTTCATATAAATGTTAATGACAATTAACATTTATCGCTGGAGCAGGACAACTACCTCCATTATTGGAGGTTATGCTTTCACAAAGGGGGTAGTATAAATATCCACATTCTACGTCCCCGTAATACCAATACTTTTGGGAAGCGTCTACTTTGAAAAGAAAAATACACTTTTCATTTCCCGTCGCATTGTTAGGATCTTTCGTTGCTTCGTTCCATTTAAAATATGTTATAACTGTTTTTAACCAATACCAATCCACATTGTTTCGAAGTCTATTTCCTGATGTCCATACACCTTTATCTACTCCAACAGTATTGATTCCTATGAAAACAAACGATTGGGTTATTTTTAGTATACAGTTTGGTCGGTAAAAAACAAATTAAATGGGGGATTGTAATTATGGTAGGTTTTAATTCAACTTCAAATCTAATAAAAATAACTTTTTTTTTAATGAAAACACTTTTTTTATTTTGTATTTAATATTGACTCGTTTGTACAAGTACCATACATACATATAGTCACGCCTTTTTCCCGTAGGGGTAGGCAGAGACCACTTTCATCAATGCTCTCATGCATGCTCGTCGGTTGTTGGTACTCTTGACCTGGCCTTTCTTTAAAACAATGTTGATCTGATCGATATATGTTCGCCGAGGTCGACCTCTACCGATTTGTCCATTCACACTCGCTTTATAAATTTGTTTTGTCAATCTTCCTTCATCCATCCTTTCTACGTGTCCAAACCATCTAAAATTAACCATCGCCTGCAACTCCTCTTCAGATGACGCTAATATGACTTAATCATCGGCGTAAAGAAGGCATTTGACAATCAAATCATTTATTTTCAATTCATACGAACTCTTTTTTAAATCTTTTAAACAATCGTTTATGTATAAGTTAAACAACTATGGAGAAGCCACACATCCCTGTCTTACACCTTTTTCGATGTTAAACCAGTTCGTGCAAGCTCCGTTTATCCTGACACAAGCAGAGGAATCCTCATAAAGTTATTTCAGTGCTCGTATTAAACTACCGCTCACCCAATACATAGACAATGTCGACCACAATTCACTCCTCACAACTCTTTCATAGGCCTTTTCCAAGTCTATAAAAGCGCGATAGATCTTCTGACTTCTAGCCAGAAAATTTTCAACTATACCTCGTAATAAAAAGACCTGATTCATACATATCCTTCCTCTTCTAAATCCTGCTTGCACATCCCACATCATCTTCTCAGTTTCATTCGTTATTCTTTTAATCATTATCTTTGCATACAGTTTGCCGACTATGCTGAGTAAACTAATACCTCGGTAGTTCTTACAGTCCTGCTGCAAACTTTTTTCCTTGTAAAGCGGCACTATAACGGCCTTGCACCAGTCATCTGGTACACTACCACTTCTCCAACAAAGGCTAAAAAGATGGTACAGTAGACTAGCTACCACGTTTCATTCAGCCTTTAGCATTTTAACTGTTATCCTGTCATACGCAGCAGCTTTAGCCAATTTTATACTGTTTAACGCTTCCACAATTTCTGTCGTAGTATTTTCACTTTAATGCAAGTTTTACTTATGTCTCCGAATAGGGCTTGTACTTGTGTATCCTCTTTCTTAAATAAACTTCCGAAGTATTCCTTCCATCTCTTTAATACGCATCCCTCTCCTTTTACCATACTACTATCTTGGTTTCTGATTTTTTCTAGTTGCGAGGTAGTATTTTTACCTCTGGCTGTTCTGTATAAAAGTGTGATAACTTAATAAAAATACAACGTACCACTCGCTTGGATATAATTGTTTGCGGCATTCCATTCAAGTTCATTTCGAAGAGAGAGCAACTGCATGCCAATGCTGTTACAATATTGAATAGCATTGTTATAAGTTACCTAAAATCAAATTTAAAAAAATAATCTACCAACTTTTGTATAAAAGTTATTTGCATTTTATTTCCGATATAAATAATTAAGAATAAGATTTCATCTCTTTAGGGGCATTTCATGTGAAGGGGTTAGCAAAAAAAATGCGAGGTTCTGAAATTCGTTCTTATTAGACCTAAATGAACCGTTAGACCCTACCAAGTACAAAGAGTTGCAAAAGAAATTAGGGCAAAAATCAGACAAGCGAAAAATGTGGTTAACGGGGCAGTGCAATGAAATAGAACAGTTAGAATCTTTAACATGTAGAAGAAAATTGGACAGACAACTGGTCAATATAAACAAAACAACAGCAGCATTGACATGAATGAGCAACGGCAAATTTTTAATGGCACAGAATAACAACTACAGGAATGGAAAAAATATGTTGAAAACCTCTTTGTGGACAATGAAAGTTTCTTACATAGTGTTGCTCTAGATGACATATACACGCTAGTTCTAGAACATAAAAGTATTTATCAGCTGAGTGACAGAAAAGAGCCACTTCGCTAACCGAGATATTAACGAAAATGTGAACATTTTATGACAGTTTTCGAAAAAAACCAATTTCGACACGTTTTACCTAAATGTTATAATAAAGCTCACACAATATAAATGTGCATGCACGTCATCAATGATCTGTTCGTTTTAAAACTTGATACCAACAATAACAAAAATCACCTTTCGTTTTATTTAATCTCGAACACATTGGGCTAGTCTGTTCGTAATATTTTATTGCATTAATCAAGTCAATGTCTTGTTAAATATTACAATTTCTATATTATTTTAGACAGTATATAAAATTGCAGATATTATACATAAATATTTTAATAAATATTGCACAGTTTAAGTTTTATTATGTATTAATAAAAACGGTTTTTCCAATTGAAGATCTATGAGCTCCAGCTGGCAGTTGACAGTTGGATTCATGAGTTGGCAATTTTATATACGTTTTTAAGACGTTGTCAAATTGGTTTTGTTTATAAAATAATTTCGACTCTGTTAAACTTTGCTTTTATTATTACTCAAAAACTGTGTGCAAATATGCCAAAAAAACTAAATATTCACTGCAAAGATCTCGTTGCATCATTAATTGACTATTTTGAGCGAGAACATGAAAATAATGGACCATTACTACCTCTGTGTAAGTTCAAATATGAATTATTTTCAATAACGTCCAGTCCAATCTTTTTCTTTAAGCGAGTAGCTAAAGCTCTTCTATTGAGTTCTTTTTCAGAAATATTGTCGTTGTAGCTTAATTAAACTTATGTTATATAGCTTAGATATACTTTTTTTGTAATTTATTAATCGCAATGTCCTAGACTAATTAATGGTAAAGTATGCTTATTAAATAATCAACAACATAACCTTATTATTTCCTCAATGTCCGTACTACTGTCAAAGTCTGGCAACGTTGTTCAAATATGAGCTTGTACTCGCTCTATGACGTGCATGCACATTTATATTATATAAGCTTTATATAAATATATGTATATATATATATATATATATATATATATATATATATATATATATATATATATATATGTGAAAATGTGTAACTGATTGTTTAAAAACCAGCTTACTTTCGCTGTATGATACCTATTTTAATATAGGTATATATATATATGTATATATATATATATATATATATATATGCAAAAATGTGTAACTGATTGTTTATTTTCGCTGTATATTACCTATTTTTATATAGGTATATGTGAGGGTCGATTGTACATCAGATAACAACTACTCCCCTGACTATGTGTCGCGACGGGTATTGAATTACATCCAATGTATAATCGTGTATGACACCCCATCTTTGGAAGCAAGATATACAGATGCTTGTTAAATAGGACAAAAGGCTATTGAATTTATTTGCTCGAAGAAACCACCTGTAAACTAGTTTCGAAGTGATTGCTCCTCATCAGTACAGGGCAGGTTTTCTCGAACAAACACATTCAACCTTAGACTCCTATTAAGTACACATGAAGGACCACGCAAAAGCGTTAGTGGCGACATCTGTACTTTTTAACAAGCACCACCCGGTAAGTAACTACCAGAATATGGAGAATAGAAATGTAAATTTTTTATAGAAAACTGTAGTGTTAGTACAGTCAATTATAAAGGTATTTTCGACAGCGTGAATAGATGCAAAAATGTGTAACTGATTGTTTACTTTCGCTGTATATTACCTATTTTTATATAGGTATATGTGTGGGTCGATTGTACATCAGATAACAACTACTCCCCTGACTATGTGTCGCAACGTGTATTGAATTACATCCAATGTATAATCGTGTATAACACCCCATCTTTGGAAGCAAGATATACAGATGCTTGTTAAATAGGACAAAAGGCTATTGAATTTATTTGCTCGAAGAAACCACCTGTAAACTAGTTTCAAAGTGATTGCTCCTCATCAGTACAGGGCAGGTTTTCTCGAACAAACACATTCAACCTTAGACTCCTATTAAGTACACATGAAGGACCACGCAAAAGCGTTAGTGGCGACATCTGTACTTTTTAACAAGCACCACCCGGTAAGTAACTACCAGAATATGGAGAATAGAAATGTAAATTTTTTATAGAAAACTGTAGTGTTAGTACAGTCAATTATAAAGGTATTTTCGACAGCGTGAATAGATGCAAAAATGTGTAACTGATTGTTTACTTTCGCTGTATATTACCTATTTTTATATAGGTATATGTGTGGGTCGATTGTACATCAGATAACAACTACTCCCCTGACTATGTGTCGCGACGGTTATTGAATTACATCCAATGTATAATCGTGTATAACACTCCATCTTTGGAAGCAAGATATATAGATGCTTGTTAAATAGGACAAAAGGCTATTGAATTTATTTGCTCGAAGAAACCACCTGTATACTAGCGGCAACTATCACTCTCTGTTTTGCCCATCTTTTTTAGGTGTTAGTTTAGAGGGCAGTGTCCAGTTAGGAGTCCCGTCACCAGTTTCAAGTCTTTCTTGTCCAACTCGAGAAGCTGTTTAGCTTTCCTTGGCGAAAGACTTACCAGCCTTTTCGCTTGCCTTTGTCCTGGCACTTTATGCCAGTGCGATTTCAATTAATCTGTTTTCCACCATCGAACCTCTTCTTTAAAATGGGCTTTGGAAATGCCTCAGAAGGGTTCTGGACCGGAAAATTTTGCATTTTCTCCTTCTTTGGCAAGGCAATCTGCTTCTTCGTTGCCTTTAACTCCCTTGTAATCTGGAACCCACATCGAAGTAACCAGATTGTTTGCTGGCAGTTCTTTCAGGGACTGTTTACAGAACCAAGTCAGCTTAGACTCACCAGTGTATGACTTTAGAGCTTTTAGTGCTGCTTGGCTATCTGATAAAATATAGATTTCTGCCCTTCGGGTGTTTCTTTCGATGCACTTTTGGGCACATGTGTCCATGGCATGTAATTCTGCTTGAAAGATGGTTGGGGTGTTACCAAGGGATTTTGAGAGCCTAAAATTCGGCCCTATAACGCCCACTTCAACCACTTCATCCATCTTGGATCCATCAGTGTACCACACTAAAGCATTCCTTCCTAGTTGAGGTCCGTTCTCTGTGCAAACTTGGTGGTTGTTTATACTTCAAACTGCATTTCGAAGTCGTACCTAACTGGCATAATATCTGTCGGCTTGGACATGGATTCTAGGGAAATATTTTCCAAAATCTTTAAATGTCCATTCCGATTTCTTGCTCTAATATTTATTGTCTGGCTCAGTCTGATGGCACTGATTGCTGCTTCTTTCTTTACACATAAGTGCAATGGTGGAAGCTTCAGCATTACCTCTACTACTGCAGTAGGGCACGTGAATGTTGCCCCTGTGATTTCCAGACAAGCTATCCGCAGCACTTTCAGCAGCTTGACTTGTACCGAAATTTGTTGCATTTTTGGCCACCATATCAATGAAGCATAGGTGACCATTGGTTTAATGATCGTTTGGTATGACCAGTAGATCATTTTTGGTTTCAGACCCCATGTCTTGCCAAAGACTCTGCGGCATGTCCAGCTTGCCGCTATAGCTCTGGAAAGAATGTTGTTGAGTTGGCTGTTCCATGCCAGTTTTTGGTCGATTATTACGCCCAAATATTTGACTTCGTTGGAAAAAGTAAGCTGAATTTCTTTCAGAATTGTGGCTTTTAGTTCGTACTTTCGCCTCCTGGTGAATGGAACCCATCACCTGGTAAGTAACTTCCAAGAATCGGAGAATAGTAATGTAAAAATTAAAAAAAATTTACATTACTATTCTCCAATATATATATATAGATATATATTTTAAATTACATAAGAAAACAAACAGGATGTGTCATCCTTGCGCAGAGGCCATACTGATCTTCTCAGTATCATTACAATACGGTAGGACTCTTAGCTTGAAGTTTTTACTTCTGTCGGTGGTTAAAGTGGATGCCAATTTTTTTTTTATAAATCCGCGGTGATATAAACCAATTTGAAAAAATTTAATTCAATACTTTTTACGGAGAAAAAAATTACCCCGTCTTATTTTAAATTTGCAATTAAATTTTTTGCCGTGCAACAATTTATTTTTTGTATTGGAGAATAAGTAAAAGGTGTGTTCTTAAAAACTGTTTTTGTTATCAAAAAAAAAAAAAAAATTTATTTTTATTCGATCCAATTATTATACGGATTTTTAAATGGATTTGTGTTCATGTAGACCTTTGTTATCGAGTGTATATAAACAGGGTTCGCGTATTGTGTTTTATGTAAATTTGAAATTAAAAATTTTAAATAAAAACATACCTTTTGGGTACCAAGATAATAATAGGAAGGTGATTGCTCCGCTAAAAAAATAAAGAGGCTAATTAAATAGTAATAATGATTTAAAATTATTTACAATAAGGTAACTTATTATTAATGAATGTTTTCATGTATTTAACACAAAGCGTTTTAATTTTGAATTATGATATTAAGGAGGTTCGGTGGTCGAAGAAAAAATGCAGCAAAGTTTTTAAAAAACATATAGAAGCCTTTAAACTTGGTTGTTATAGTTCTTTATATTAAATTATAATTTTTCACTTATAAAAGTTATAAGAAAAATAAAAAAAAAATTTGCCTTTTTAACATGGGTTCTTATGAGAAATCATTAGTTTTTAATATTAAAATAAACAAAAACAATGTAAAAAATGCAAAATTCTATGAAAAACAATTACGGGTGTGTAGGAAATTTAATAACGAAGAGTTTGGGTGCTTAAAAAGTATTATCGAATGTCGAGTTTTTGAAATATTTTATTTTTAACCATAAAAAAATTTGATTTACGGCGTAAGTGAACGTGAGCTTTAAAGAAGAATGCAACGGCGCATTCGTGCAGACGACTTAAGTCTTTAGTTACGCAATGTAAATACTGTTATTATTGCAATATTAAAAAAAGAGAAATTGACATTGCTGTCACACTTGTTAAAATAATGTAATGTCAGATATGATATGAAAAGTCTAGTATAGTATAGTTTGTATTTTAATATCTGGGACTTTATATTAATGAGTTTTTGCCATTGCGACCAATCCAACATTCTAACAAATATACATAACTTGTGTGTTGTGCACTAAACAAGAAATAATAATTAGTGAAAGTGAAAGGTTAATAAATAAACAGTTGAATAAATTGATCTTTACCCTAACACTAACAATGAACAGTAGTAAAAAGAAACTTTATTTATCTCATCCTTTTCTACTGACAGTAGAAACACATCATACAATATGTACACTTGTCTTTTAAGCAATGACATACGTTCTTTTGTTTCTCTAATTATGACCTCAAAATGTTAAAAAGAGATAGCGCTAATAACGATTAACCGGTTGTATTTATAAAAATTTATTTTGATCTCTTATGACAACTGTCATTATTTTAATACATCGAGTTTTGTTCAAAGCGTTTTATCATTTGCATTCAGATAAATTCTATAAAATCCGTTTTTTTCAAAACCTCTAATTTGTTATTTTGATTTTACGTTGAGTACAAAATTCCCTGTTTTGCATTTAATAAATATTTTTAACAAAACCTTACTTCTTAGACGGTGGTTAAACTTTCGTGAAAGGGAACATTATTTATGGTAGATTTATAAAGTCACATGGTTGATGGGTGTCTTGCATTGATATTTGTTATCAAAGTTGGATTTTAACTTTCGCGATTTCTTTGCTGTCATAATCTCGAGAACCTTATTCGGATCGATACCTAAGTTTTCATGAATTGACAGTACAGCGAGTGCACCAAGTCTTTCATTGCCCGTTAAGTTACGTAAGTAAGTCTTGATTCTTTTCAGTGTCGAAAATGACCTTTCCACATTTGCCGTTGTGACCGGAAGAGTTGCCAAAACTGTTAAAAGATATTTGATTGTTGAAAATCTTCTCGTGTCACAAAAATCAAATACTTGTAAAACCCCGGCATCTTTCTCGAGTCCCGATAATTTTTCACACCACAATTTATACTCAGCTTTTATAGCGGATTCTGATACTAGATCATCAAAGTATGGCGAAAGATGATGCAAGTCATCTATCTTTTCAATTGCAGGAAATCCAGGGAGAAGTATCTGTAAGCTTGATAAGATTACCGCGTTCTCATTAAGAAATTTGTCTGACAAAATCTGAATCAGCGTATCGAGGCAAGGAATAAAAACAGCAGACCGAAAGTACGATTCAACAGACTCTGTTTAATAATTAGAACGAGTTGTTTGCTTTAACGTGAGTCTCGGAACTTTCAGCTCCATATCGAATGAGTCGTTTGCAAGTTTTTCAGCTGCTATGAAAATTTTGCTAAACGATACTTCTGCAGTTTTTCGTTCTTCTTAAAGCATATACACGATTTCGTGAACATGCTCTACTGCTGATGCAGTTGAACTGACAAAGGAAGCGTGAAGCTGAAAAGTCTGTTACAAACCAAGAGACTGACGAGAAACTCGCTTTTCTAAATTGCTGCAAGTAAGCAGGCCACGGTTTTCGAAAAAGTCCAAGATTTTTCTGAAATTTCTTCTAATCCCATGTGGATGATTTGGAACAGTTCTACGAAAGATAGTATGCTGTCATGTCGTTCGATGAATCTTGTTTCGCAAAGACGAATAAGCCTCTTCTTTTGGCTCTCTGCAGCATGTTCTTGGATGAGATCTTGAGATCTTGGCATTCTAGTTTGTATATATATTTCTGTGATGTGAGTTCTCGACGTGTACATTGGGTAATAGTCGAAACGATATATCTGATATAGCGCTTTCGAGTGAAAGATTTTTTTCTGATCCAGATCGATATATCTCGAATTGGATCATGAACAATTGCGCGGAAAATTTCAAACACCAGTAAACTGTGCGAACCGACACCTAGTATAAGCCTATTTTATGTTTCACATGCAATTTTTGATAATCGGATTCGAGATAATCGATCTAAATCAGAAGAATATTTTCTGTTCAAATGTGCCTGTGTGTCTCACAGGCGTAGCGTTGTCTTGAAAAATATGGCCTATCGATGTACATATTTTTCAAACATAATTCACACCGTCGTTTGATATTGGGGACATTTCGTGTGAAGCGGACAGCAAAAACAATACAAGGTTCCAAAAATCGTTTATAGTAGACCCGAATGTACTTGTAGATAGTAACAATTTGTTTTTGTTAAGGGCTTAGTTGCCAAATTAAGTGCTTTTAAAAAATTGACGTTTTTAATGAAAAGATTTTTAAAAATCTGTTGTCCGCATTAAAAAATTTTCAAAAAGATATTAAACGTGTGCTGATTTGTATTCTTTTAAAATTTAAATCATATTTCTTAATTTTTTTCTACTGTATAAAACTGCGAGTATTTAAACATTTCAAATCATACTTTTATTAACTTCAACAACTTTTTTTAAATTATTTTATTTAAAAAATAAAGCCAAAAATATATTAGTTGAGAAATAAAATGTGTATTTCGTGCATAAAAAAACTTTTTTATTTATATCATTGATTAGCGCTTTCAACAATTAAGTCATCCTTAGTGCATTTTGTCAAGTGTACAAGAACCATTCCTTTTTTTTATATGCACCCTTTCTGTAAAATACGTGGACAAGAGGTAATGGCAGACACCTGGGCGAAAAGTAGATCGATTTAGCCTAAGTTACTTGTATCGGAAAATGCTTCATTTAGCCGTTAGAGGGTTTGGAAAATACGAAAATTAATATTTTTTATTACTCGAAAACGTGCTGATAGATTGCCACCATTTTTTGTGTGCGTTTTTGTACTACAAAATCACGGTTTACAGTGCTAATCGAGTTCAATAGAAAAGTGGACAATGACGTCATATGAAAAGAATTGTTTATAAATTCAACACTATCAGGGTAATCAAACAACCCCAAACATTTGTCGGGTAGTTGAACGGTTTTTTCAGAAAATAAAATAATTTAATAATAATAAAAAATGTAGTTCATAAAATAAATGTTGAAAATAGTAATTTGACGATGGCAATCTATCAGCAATCTTATTTACCGAAACGGCAGTATATCTTCTGATTGGTTAAAATCTACTTTTGTCCCGCTCCCCAAAAACGCGAAGGCCAAGAACTGCGGTGATTATTGTCTTATTAGCCTGATGAGCCATGTGCTTAAACTCTTCTTGAAAATAATACACAAAAGAATATATGCGAACTGCGAGACAATGATGGGGGACTCTCAGTTTGGTTTTCGCAATGGCTTTGGAACAAGGGAGGCACTATTTAGCATACAGGTTCTCATCCAAAGGTGCCGGGACATGTCGGTGACCGTTTACGCATGTTTCATCGATTACGAAAAAGCCTTTGATAAAGTAAAGCACGAAAAACTGATCAACATTCTTAGAGAAATAGGACTGGAACAACGAGACCTCAGAATAATAGCCAACCTTTACAGGAACCAAAGTGCTCACATAAGAATCGATAACACCGCGCCCGACGAGATCAAAATCCTGAGAGGCGTTCGTCAAGGATGCATTTTATCACCACTGTTATTTAATTTGTATTCCGACAGGATATTTCAAGAGGCGTTGGATGAATGTGACGAGAGGATATCTGTCAATGGGATTAATATCAACAATCTGAGGTATGCGGATGACACGGTTCTTGTTGCCGACTCACTGGAAGGACTGCAGGAGCTGGTAAGCCGCGTGACGGCTGCAAGCTCAGAGGCCGGACTTAGCCTGAACGTGAGAAAGACAAAGTGGCTAGCAGTTAGCAAATCAAAAAACGTGGACGGACACCTGACAATTAACGGTCAACGAATTGAGCGAGTAGAAACTTTTAAATATCTTGGGTGTCAACTAAATGAGAAGTGGGACAGCATGCAGGAGATTCGTGCCAGAATAGAACAAGCTCGTGCTTCATTCCTGAAAATGCGTAAAGTACTCTGCAGCAGAAATTTAAGCTTGCCTCTGCGCGTCCGAGTGCTTCGCTGTTACGTGTTCAGCATACTGTTTTATGGAATGGAAGCTTGGACTTTGACAGATGCGATGTACAAAAAATTGGAGGCCTTTGAAATGTGGACGTACAGAAGGCTATTAAGAATCTCCTGGGTAGAAAGAGTGCGTAACACCGAGGTACTTCAACGCCTCGACAAGCAGCTGGAAGTTCTGTTTACACTAAAAAAGCGCAAACTGGAGTATTTTGGTTACATCTTAAGAAATGACAAGTATCGACTTTTAAAGCTTATTATAGAAGGAAAGATCAAAGGACGAAGAGGCCCGGGTAGAAGAAAGATATCCTGGCTAAAAAACTTAAGACAATGGTATGGAGTGAGCACTACCACATTGTTCCGCCGAGCTGTAGACAAGGTTCAGATAGCGCTGATGATTGCCAACGTCCGAGGAGGACAGGGCACCTAAAGAAGAAGAAGAATCTATCAGCACGTTTTCAAGTAATAAAAAAAACAATTTTCGTCAATCTTCCAAACCCTCTGACAGCTAAACGAAGCATTTTCGGACGAAGTAACTTAGGCTAAATCGATTTATTTTTCGCCCAGGTGTCTGCCATTATCTGTCCACGTATTATCCGGACATTATTATTATTATCATTATCATTATTATTATCATTATCATTATTATTATTATTATACATAAGAACATGATAAAAAAATTTATATTGTGAAAAAAAAAAATTAAAGAACCGTCGATATCGGACCAGTTTGTAAAGAATTTTCTAATAATAATTTTAATAAATTTTACCTGCACTTTTTAAAACGTAGCAGCTGACTAAACCTAATACCAACTTAATATTAAACATTTTTAAAAGTACTACTGCAAGTAAGCACAACCCTCTTATTTATACTTTCGAATACCTTGATATCAAGGCAGTTATAATATCGTCAATTAGAATATCAGCAAAACGGTATGTAACAGACCATAAATAATATTCATAATAATTTAAATATGTGTTTATTTAACATAAGTTTATCTAAAAATGTAAGGTTGTTTTTCAAAAAAAGTTCGCATAACTCATGTCATTGCAACAATTTTTCACTCCCATAAATAAATTGCGTTTTTTTTTTCATACGAAGTTAAAGAAGTATCAAGAAAATTCAATTACCTAATTACTTGAATGACCGTTTCTACAACCCCTTTAAAAATTGTATAAAATAGTATATTGTATATTAGTATATTATTCAAAAGATCTTAAAATTATTAAATTTCTCTAGATATTTGATAAGTTTTGTGTTAATCGCTGTTCGACTGATTTTGCTAAAAATCTAATCAGTTCTAAGTTGAGTAATTATGCGTTGAAAACAATTGGTGTACTTGGGTTCAAAGTTTACGAGAGATGGAAAGTATGACAGTGACATTGAGCGAAGGGTGGTGGCAGGAAGACAAATGAATGGGGCACTTTATAGCTTTATGAATAGCCAGAAAGTGTCAAAAAAGGCACGTCTGGCTGTGCATAGAGGTGTGTTGGTTCCTACACTTATGTATGGTAGTGAATGTTGGGTTTGACAGAAGAAGCATAAAAATAGGATTAATGCTGCGGAGATGAGTAGTCTAAGAAGTATAGCCTGAGTGACTCGGTTGGATAAAGTAAAGAATAGTGAAATAAGAGAACGCTGTGGTGTAAAAGAAGATGTGGTTACAAAGATAGATAAAGGAATGCTTAGATGGTTTGGACACGTAGAAAGGATGGATAAAGGAAGAGTGACGAAACAAATTTATAAGGCGAGTGTGAATGGACGGAAGTCGGTAGAGGTCGATCTCGGAGAACATATCTTGATCAGATCAACATTGTTTTAAAAAAAGGCCAGGTCAAGAGTACCAACAACCGACGAGCATGTATGAGAGCACTGATAAAAGTAGAGGAAGCAAAAGATGTGTGTAAGAACCGTAGCAAGTGGAAGGAAGTGGTCTCTGCCTACCCCCATGGGAAAAAGGCGTGACTTTATGTATGTATGTATGTTCTAAGTTGCGTAATTATGCGTCGAAAGCAATCGGTCTTACGTCGATATCATTTTTTGTTCTCGAGATAATCGAGACGAAATATAATTTTGAACGCACAGAAGTCCACTTAAAAACTATTGTATTCTACTCTGGGGACCTTGAAAGATATGTCGAAAATTCGGGATTCGTAAAATCGGACCCATTACTATAACTTTCACTGGGAAGTTAATAAATTACTACTACTACTACTATGCATATTTCTGATATGATTGAAAAGTCCTTCACTACCCCATGAGCAAATATACGTATAAACATCGTACAGCTAATTGATACAAAATAAAAGCCAATACACGCTAATAATGTCGTAGATAGTTGCAAAGCAGTGATACCAAATAATAAAATATTTGGCTGTGGAGTTTTTTATTAATATATATTATTTGTTGTAAAAACCGGCACAGTTGCAGCTTAAATATAGTGAAAAATCTTGTAAAATTTCTTTCTTTACTATAAACTGACACATTTATGTCTTCACATTTTCATTCCCTTTTTGATGTATAAAAATTGCTTTATGGCAATATCTGACTGTCCATTAAAGATCTCTTTGTTGATGATGAAAATAAATCATCGAAAATAAAAGGCACTTTGTCTAGGAAATTTTCATTTAACATTCCGGATTTATTTTTTGTTTTTTAATTTAATTCTAAAAAACAATGGAGTTAAAAACAATATTATGGTTTCTATAATTTACGAAACTTTTTCATTACATGCATTGCTAACAATACGAATTGTCCAAAGTGTTTGCAACTGCAAGTCATTTTAAATGTATCAATATAAAATATCAATACAATTATAATAAATGCTGAGTAACGACATTAATATTCGGTAGCATTGTTGCACACATAACCAAACATGGAAATGTCTTAATTTAGACGTTGGACCAACGGATATCTTAATTAGCATAATAAAAAAAACCTAATTATTTTTTTTTTTTTTTTATGTTTTGGTTCCCACGAAAAGGGATATCCTGTAATGTTCAGAGAACATCGTGGGAACCAAGGGAAAGAAGGTAGGAGTTGGTGTTCTTCTTAAATTTCTGGAGGTTGTATGCCTCGGGAAACACCTCCCTAGGCAATGAGTTCCAAAGCCTCGCAATTCGTTGGATGAATGAGTCTTTGGAAAGTGATGTTCTGCAGGTCTCCAAAGTGACCACGAAGGGGTGTGAAGACTGAACTTGACGGGTTAATCTCGAAGAGACTGCCAATGGAGGAACGATTATTGATATTTTAGAAGAGCATCGCCCATGAAAATATCTATAAAATAGAGACAATAGAAACTTTTCTACGGTGTTCCAGACAAGT
Organism: Agelastica alni; assembly: GCA_950111635.1. Taxonomy (NCBI): domain Eukaryota; kingdom Metazoa; phylum Arthropoda; class Insecta; order Coleoptera; family Chrysomelidae; genus Agelastica; species Agelastica alni. The sequence continues at coordinate 16,572,018 of OX467719.1, read as the reverse complement.
GAGCGAGTTTGTAAGCGAGGCATCACCGACGAGACGAATTGCCTTTTTTTGGACAGAATCCAGTAGCTTCAGGATATGTTTAGGTGCTGCACTCCAAATATGGGAACAGTACTCCAGTACAGGTCGGATCTGTGCCTTATATATCATAAGCAGCTGACTGGAGGTGAAATAGCTCTTGGCACGAAACAAAAAACTAAGTTTTTGGGATGCACTTTTGGCAATGGACCTCACGTGGTATGGTTACTCCTGACAAAGTTATGTTAGGCACAGTGAGATCGGCTTTTCTAGAGAAAAGACATGCTTGTGTTTTGTTTGCATTGAATTCTACCAAGTTATTGGATCCCCATTCGAGAATTGTTGCTAAGTCCATATTTATATTGTTAACATTTCTTCCTCGTTCATTTCTGGTTTCACGGGCTGATATAGGGGCCCTGGATGAGAATGCGGTATGGAGGGTACTATCATCGGCAAAGCTGTGTACGGGACATGAAGTTGCTTTCAATAGGTCGTTGATGTGAAGTAAAAATAGTGTTGGTGCTAGAATGGATCCTTGCGGAACACCAGCATTTATGAGTAGAGTGTCAGATGAAACTCCATCGACCACTACATGAAGAGACCTGTTTGAGAGAAAACTAGCAAGCAGAGAACACAGCTGAGGGGGCAAGCCATAAGATGGAAGCTTGGCGAGGAGTCCCTGGTGCCAAACTCGATCGAACGCCTTGGAGATATCTAATGCCACAGCTAAAGTTTCTCCATACTTTTCAATAGATAGCTGCCATATATGTGAGACGTATGCGAGCAGGTCACCAGTTGATCTCTGATGGCGGAAGCCATATTGCCTATCATTGATAATTCCTGAGTCTTCCAGATATTTCATGAGCTCGATGTTGATGGCTTTTTCCATGACCTTTGAAATAATAGATAGCAGTGCGATAGGTCTGTAGTTGCTAGGTAGTGTCTTTTTGCCTTTTTTAGGGACTGGCTGTACTCTTGAAATTTTCCAATTGGACGGAAATACTCCCAAAGTGTAAGAGTGGTTGAACAACTTGCAAAGAACAGGTGTTAGTTCGGGGGCACATTTCTTGAGAACAATCGGCGGGATTCCGTCAGATCCACAGGCTTTGTTGGTGTTGAGACCCAGCAAAATCTTTCTGATAGTACGTTGGCGAAAGGTGATCTCGGGCATGTGACTGTCAATAGGTGTAATGTTCGAGGGTTGTTTTCCCGAAGAATCCAGAGTGGAATTTCCAGCAAATAGGTGCGCAAAGATATTGGCTTTTTCCTGGGCAGTCGTTGCTAGTGTTCCATCTTCATTGGTTAGGGGAGGAAAAGAGCTGGAAGTGAAGTTTCTTCCCACAGCTTTGGCGAAAGACCAAAATGAACGGGATCTGTTAGGACATTCAACAAGTTTTGATCTTATTTTGGCATTATGAGCATCTTTTGAACATTCTATTGTCTCTTTGCATATGCTTCTAGCCTCAACATATGCTGCTCTGGTCTCAGGTCCCGGATTTTTTTGCCATCGATGGTATGCTGCCTGTTTGGAAGCCACAGCTCTAGAGCAGTTTCTGTTAAACCAGGTCTTATCGGATGATGTTCTTCTTTCGGTATTCGGTATGTAAGTTTGCATCCCCAACATGATGATTTCAGAAATTGTCTCAGCACATCGTGTTGGATCTACTGAGGAGAAACAAACTCTCTTCCATGGAAACGCTGAGAAAAACATACGAAGACCCTCCCAGTCGGCCGAATTGTAAATAGTAAGGTAACATTCTTTCTCGACCACACTTTCAGATTTTTGCCTTACAAACCTCAGGGACTGTGAGTTACTGTCACCTGTTTTTTTACATACATACTACGACTTAAATATTATAATTTTTATTTTTACTTATATGCCCGATACATTTTTTTTATCCCAGAGAATGTTCAGTTCTTAAAAAACTTAACAATTTTTTATTTATACAAATTTCAAATTAAATACATATAAATATAATTGCCAATTTTTAAATACTGCTAATCCACTAAATAAATTTCTAAACCTTCTGTCCAAAATGTGATATAAAAATGTTTATTTATTTATAAGATCTTCTGCAGTGGAAACAATTGTACCTAACTCTGTAGGGAGAATTATATTATTATCCAGTTCCGGAAAATCACCATTTCCTATTTTAAGCAACAGGTCTAAGAACTGTCCGGCAGTAACATCTCCCCTAATATGGACTCTCATATTTTTGGTAAGGCTCAGTTTTGTCACTGAAAGTAAAAATGAGACCGCTTCACGCACGCTTTAATTTCGTCCGCTCGCGTTTCTCTGGGCACTACTGGTAAAGTCTGACAGAAATCGCCTGCTAACAATACAGTAACTCCTCCCATTTGACAATTTTTATTCCTTATATCTTGTAGAGATCAATTTGGGGCTTCGAAACCCCCTCTATGAGCCATATACTCTCATCCCCAACAATTAATTTCGTTTTTCATTCAAATATCCAAGAACAAATAAAATTGAAATTTCGAATTCTAATTAGATTTAAGTATTCTTTTATATTTGACATTCCAATTTTAAAGAGTATTGCATTACACCAAGCTTTTATGTGAGTTTAACGTTTTTTATTATAAAATCGGATTGAGTTTTCAAACATGTGACAAAATTATTTGTAGTTTAAATCACTAAGCTCTAAGAAATATTTATATCAACTTTGATGCAAATCACCCCTTAAATAACTTTCTGCACCTTTTTAACCCCGTTAGGCTACCCCTGGGGATACGGGAAAAATAGAATAGATCCCAGGTATGGTCTGCCTGTCGTAAAAGGCGACTAAAAGACTCCCAATCCAAAGTGTTATGCGACCCGTGCTGATGGATGCATGGCGGTGGGAAAGCACCGTCGCTAACGGAGCCTACAGGAAACCGGGCGAAATCCTGTAGCAGACGCCTTATACCTGTGCAGAGGGTACCTCAGGGCCGGACCACCCCTTTCCCCATACTCGTTGACTGCAAAGAAGAACTGAGAAAGCTGGTAGGCCGTAATCACGTCAAACTGATACGGGTTCCAGGACGCCAGGAAGTTGCAGGTAATGAGGAAGTAGACGAACTCGCAAGAAGAGGTTCGGAAAAACACAAAAACTACTGGAAACGTATACAAGGAAAAAAAACTCGGAAAATAATACATTAAAGGACCGTGCCATAAAAGGACGACAGAACTGTTACTGATGAACAGGAATCATCTAAGACTGTATAATGGATGCGTGGCCTGCGGTTTGTGCGGTGGGGATCCGGTGGCGGTGTAGCTCTTGCTGTGCTGCTGCGGTGCGCTGGGGGAATGGGCGGTTCTTGGGTGACTACATTGTTCCAACCCAGTACAGAATTTGAATAAACTTGTACAAGGTACGAAGTTACTGGATTGGGTGCAGCGTGGTTCTAGGTCCCGGGAACTGCTTGTCTTTTTCGGACCAGTGCCTCGCGGCGGCGCAGTGTGTGTTTTGCTGTTGGGTCCTTGCCGGGCGGTCTGTTGGTCGGGTCTTCATTGTACAATGATACAAAAACACATAGGCAAGATACAATGGGCCCAAGTGTCACCGGAGGCAATTGCCAGACGGACCTAAATAGGGGTGGAGTTTTTAGTGAGTAGTCCTGACACAGTCAGTGAAGTCTCACAGTAGACCTTGAACTTTCGGACTCATAAACTCTCCATAAAGAATTTTCTTCACCTCTAAAAAAAAAACCCTGTTAGGCGATGCGTTTTGATTAAATACGAAACACATCTATCATCAATTCTGTTAAACAATGTGTATGCAAAATTTGAAGTAGATTTGACCAAGGAATGACGTTGTCCCATACAAACTTTGCCCCCGTTTTTCACTCGGAAAATCCTTTCTTATCGGATGCCTACGTCATACAAAGAACACACACTCCAAGTTTCAGGTCTCTACGATCAGCGGTTTAGGCTGTGCGTTGATACGTCAGTCAGTCATTCAGGACAAAGCATTTATATATATATATATATATATATATATATATATATATATATATATATATATATAATGATACTTCTTATATAAATAAGACCAATATAAATTTACCGACCAAAGTAACAGCGATAGCCGTGTTAATTCCACCTCTGTACTCATAAACGAGGAAGAACGATGAAAGCTTACTGTGTTTTATAAATTAAGGTCTTCATTATAAATGTGTGTGGTTTTCATCCTAAAAAAAATAACAACATTTAAGCACTAATTTTACCTGAAATTATGTCGCATACGATTTAGCTGCATATAAAAACCCACGATTTAAATCCAAATTAGTTTAGTTGTATTTAAAACGTATGCAGTTTTACACAATGTGATTAAAGTTTATGGTTGCCTTAACCGAATGCAAGCAGCTTCTAGTGAGTCTTGCGAGACTGCATTCTTTTTAACTTGTTAGCGAAAACGTGTACTCTAATTGTGCGTAGGTAATGAAATTTTATGAACATACCAAAGTGGCGATTTTCTTTGAATTGTTGACCTTTCCAGCTGAAGCAATATTATTGGTTTAATTAAAACAAAGGTATTGGTATTTAGTAATTACTAACAAATGCATTTATAAAATACGTTCATTTTTATTTAACTTTACGAGTGACATGCGGCACGTGGATACTTTTTGACATTGGTGGTGTGGCTGACGTGCACGTGACGTCACAGCTTTAGATGGGTCACCTGCACGTGGTACAATAAATGACATATAGTCCAGGCAACGAATTCTCAAAAAAAGGTATAGAGGGAAATGTTTGGAACACATTTTTTGACTTTGTAACTTTGTTTGGACTAGTTAGGATATCAAAAGTCCCCGCTAGTAGCCCTTAAGCTAGTGGTGATGGGCGGGGTGGAGGTTTGAAGGTCCCATTTTTTATTTTTTGCTTATATCTCTGAAACTATGCGTCCCAGCGGCATGATTACTTTATACAAAATAAAAACTAATTAAATTTGCTACACGTTTTATTTTGTCAAGTTCTTGGATATCTTAAATAGTTTTCGAGATATCCGCTCTTAAATGTCTGTAATTTTGGAAAAAAACATTTTTACCTCACATTATTTGCTCTTTAACCTTTGTTGGAGAAATGGTAGCGGACCAAACGACTGGTGCAAGGCAGTTATCGTGCCGCAGCAGGACTGTTACAACTAACGAGGTATTAGTTTACTCAGCATAGTCGGCCAACTGTATGCAAAGATATTGATTAAAAAAAATGACGAATGAAAGGGAGAAGATGATATGGGACTTGCAAGCAGGATTTATAAGAGGAAGGAGATGTATGGATCAGGTCTTTTCATTACGAGGTATAGTCGAAAAATTCTTGGCTAGAAGTCAGAAGGTCTAATGCGCTTTTATAGACTTGGAAAAGGCATATGAAAGAGTGGTGATGAGTGAATTGTGGTCGACATTGTCTATGTATGGGGTGAACGGTAGTTTAATGCAAGCACTGAAATCACTTAACGGGGATTCCACTGCTTGTGTCAGGATAAATGAAGCTTGCACGGAATGGTTTAACATCAAAAAGGGTGTGAGACAGGGATATGTGGCTTCGCCATGGCTGTTTAAATAATACATAGACGATTGTTTAAAAGATTTGAAAGAGAGTGCGTATGGATTTAAAATGCATGATTTGATCGTCAAATGCCTTCTTTACGCCGATGATCAAGTCATATTAGCGTCATCTGAAGATGAGTTGTAGGCGATGGTTAATGTTATGCATGATGCCCTGAAAATCAAAGGAATGAAAATTAATGTAAGCAAAACAAAAGTTATGGTTTTTGAAAGAGAAGAAAACATGACAAATTGTGAAGTTCTGATTAAGGGAGAAAAAGTGGAACAAGTAAATAATTTTGTATACCTGAGTTCAAAGTTTACGAGAGATGTCAAAAAAGGCACGTCTGGCTGTGCATAGAGGTGTGTTGGTTTCTAAACTTACGTATGGTAGTGAACATAAAAATAGGATTAATGTTGATAAAATGACTTGTCTGAAAAATTTAGCTGGAGTGACTCGGTTGGATAAAGTAAAGAATAGTGAGATAAGAGAACGCTTTGGTGTAAAAGAAGATGTGGTTACAAAGATAGATAAACGAATGCTTAAATGGTTTGGACACGTAGAAAAGATGAATAAAGGAAGATCGACGAAACAAATTTATAAGTCGAGTGTGGAGAGCACTAATGAAAGTAGAGGAAGCAAAAGATGAGTGTAAAAACCGTAGCGGAAGTGAAAGGAAGTGGTCTCTGCCTACCACCTACGGGAAAATAGCGTGACTATATGTATGTATGTTTTTGCTCTTTTTGACCGGATAAAGGTAGGATAGGATAGGATTGTAGAGCATTAAAACTTCTTTAATAATCTTCAAAACTAAACTAAAATCTCGATCAGAGGCATTCCTTTTATATGGCAAAACAAACTATTCGAGAATGGGGACGACCATTTTGGAAGAACGAGAAACCAACGAAAAGATTCTCAAGAATTCACAAACCCTTAGTAAGATTTTTTAATTTTTTTAACAGTAACTTTTAAACATTATTTCGTTACACTAGGTGGTGACCTGTAGTGATTTCAACTAGCAGTTTTAGGTTTTTCCTATTTAGGAGTAAAATATTGTCATCTTCACAGTACTGCAGTAAGGCAGTTGGACATTTGACCTGTTTCAAGTTACCTATACCAGTGTAATGATAACACATAACAAATTAAATTAAAGATAAAGTCATTGGTTGTCACACGATTCAAATATCTAATTATACCTTTGCAATGAAACGTATTCATTAGCATACGGGTGTGTTGGTGTTACTTGCAAAAATTATTCTCGCACAATGTTAATAATGTTTTGACAAGTGGTGTTTAAAAAATGTTTCAAGGTACTGCGGTAACCTTAGCAAAGACCGATAGTATTTTTCACGCGTTACGTGAATAATAAAATATTTTAGCAGCTATTACGTGCTGTAATCTTAAATTATTTGTCTTCGATAAAATGTTGGAATAGTTAGGATATTATGCAGAAAAATAACCACACATACGTTGAATCGTATAAGGTAATTTAAAGATAAAAGTTAAAAAAATAGAAATGCTATAATTAAAAGTGATAAAATTATAATTTACTGTTTCAAGTTTGATTTCGTGAAATGTTATTATTGTAATAAATACTAAGAGAGAGTGTAATTTCACATTAGTTGTATACATGTTTTCTAATTTAAATATTAATTAAAAATAAAATAATATATAATTTTTTCTGAGAACTATACTATCATTGATTTCCCAATTTTTTTCGTCTGCAATTTAAATGAAGTATTTCCTAATATTCTCTTCTTTAATATCAATTATTTGGAGACCGTCTAGTAAGAGTCCGGCTTTCTGAATTCACTTTTTTATTAGATAAGCCAAATTTCAGCTATTACATACATATAGTCACGCCTTTTTCCCGTAGGGGTAGGCAGAGACCACTTCCTTCCATTTCCGCTACGGTTCTTACACATATATTTTGCTTCATCTACTTTTATCAGGTGATAATTATAGATAGGGAACATAACAACCATCCTTAAAAGCTGTCAAGCGGTGCAGAACTCGGATCGTTAATTGAAAACACAGGCAGCAGCGAAAAAGATATCCGCCGGCGCATTCAACAGGCACGACTAACCATGACAAAACTCAATGGAATATGGCATGACTCTAACATCACCAAAACAACTAAAATATTTTTGGTCCGATCCCTGGTTCGATCCTCCTGGTTTTTTCCATCTTTCTTCTGTACGCGTCAGAGACGTGGACTACCAAACAGGCTGATCGCCATCGTGTAGATGCCTTCGAGATGTGGTGCTGGATGAGAATGCTGTGGATTCCGTGGACGGCACATAGAACGAACATTTCAGTTCTAAATGAGATTGGTAATCCAAGGCGCCTATCCTCCATAGTATTAAAGCGTGCTCTGACATTTTTTGGACACATTCACAGAAATGACAAGTTGTGCAGGGCCATCCCCCAACTGGTCAACGACGTGGTCGATCTCCTACACGCTGGGTAGATCTAACAAAGATGTGTCTTGATCTAAACGTCAGCGGGGCTTCCGAACTGACTTCTAATCGGATGAGAGGGCGAAACACCGTTAGGAGAGCAATCGACAAATTATATATAAGTAATGCCTCGGCTAATACCAGCAACAACTGACAATAAAATGAGTTCACAACACATCTGACAAGATGTTATGACTGTGATGATCACTTTTATATCAGTGCTCTCATACATACTTATCGGTTGTTGGTACTTTTAACCTAGGCTTTTTTCAAAACATTGTCGATCTGATCAAGATATGTTCTTCGAGGTCAACCTCTACCGACTTGTCCATTTACACTCGTCTTATAAATTTGTTTCGTTAATTTTCCTTCATCCAACCTTTCTACGTGTCTAAAACATCTAAGCATTTCTTGATCTAAATTTTTTTAACCACATCTTCTTTTACACCACAGTGTTTTCTTATCTCACTATTCTTTACTTTATTTGTTAGTCACTCCTGCTATACTTCTCAGACTACTCATCTCCGCAGGATTATTCTTATTTTCATTTTTTTTTTGCCAAACCCAACATTCACTACCATACATTAGTGTAGAAACAAGCACTGCTCCATGCACAGTCAGACGTGTATTTTGACACGTTTTGGCTGTTCATAAAGTTATGCAGTTTTCTGCCAACACCCTTCGTTTAATGTCACTGTCATATTTATTTTATTTGGTTGAGGGTGCGGTCGTGGAAAATTTCCCCGCATAGGCAATTAGACTTTAAGTCCATTTTGCCGTCCCTCCCTTTATTCTCTCTCCATGAGCTTCGTGCTCTCTATGTAGAGAGCTAATGCGCTCATGGGGATCTTCATAACCTCCTCTGATTCGCAAAATTGCACACCGAAAAATTTATATCACAGCTAGGATAGTCCCGTGCAATAGCACAGTACATGTTCTAACGTTTCTGTGGCCCCCGCATTAAACCTACGACAGCTGTCGTCTTCTACGAGGCCCAATGTTTACAAGTGGCTACCAAGCCGGCAATGTCCTTTAATCAGACCCACTACCATCCCTAGTTGTCCCCTGTTTAGTCCCATCAGTTGTTGTGCTATTTTTTTGGTCAGGTCTTCCCAAGAAGCTGTGGGCCCGACATGCCTTGGGTTCGTCTTTCCACAGCGTCCTGTGCTCCCTGTCCTAATATGAGCGAATTTCCGTTTTAACGTAGCATTCTGCTACTCCAATTGCGGGTCCTGGCCCATAGTGTAACGACCTCTCACGTGCCAGTTCATCCGCTTTTTCATTTCCTTCAAACCCTGCGCGCCCAAGTATCCAAAGTAATGTTACCCTGTTGCGTCTGGTCAGGAGCCCAAGTTCTCGCTAATTAAAGTGGATCTGTCTACTGGCACGTTGAGCGCCAGTAGCGCTGCCTGACTATCCGAGCAAATACAATCTCTTTGCTCACATAGCCTTTGTTCAGGTTTTTCAGTGCACAGGCCAAAATGGCCATAATTTCTGCCTGAAAAACCGTACATTTCGCCACCGGGGCCACGCTTAGTCCCCTTCTCGAGTCTCGTAGCCATATCCCCGATCCAGTCCCCTCCGCAATCTTAGATCCATCCGTATACCAGACGAGATCATGCCCGTTTCCGGTTTAGTCGATCACTCCTCTCGATCCGGAAAAGCGTCCCTGTACATATGTCCGAAGCAGTACTTTTTTAGCATTAAATACTGCCTCGCTCTCGCTATCGGCTTCAATGCCTTCAGCTCTTTAACGATTATGTCACTGTCATATAGAAGCCTAAAATCAAAATAAATATATTTTTTTAACATTTAGTTTATCGTCCAAACGTACATCTTCCTTGTCAGACCACCTTCGAGTTATAGAAATTTATTTTAATTTCCGAACTGTTGTTAACAAATAGCGGCTTTTATTGCTTTAGTTTTATAATATTGTCACGACTTTTAACTTAAACTTACAATTAGGATTCCATTATTAAAATCCAATCTTTTATAATGGTAATATATGGTAAGAGAGTAATTGCAATAAATTTGTTACAAGCACATTTAATTTTAAGAGGTGTGTTTCGAAAAATATTAGCGGTTTGCGTTTTAATAATTATATTACAATGTTTCGCATAACAATGATAATTTATTAATTGTTAAAAATAGCAGGTATATTAAAAAATTGCTTCGATTGGTAATTTATTTGCTTGTGCCATTATTCAAACAGATTTTTACGTAATGAATACTAAAAGAGTAATAAATAAATCTTTATGTTTTTTACGCATTCATAAATTTTTTTATTTACTTATAAAAAAGCCTTAAATTGGTGGTTATTTTAATTACTTCATGTTTATTAAAAAATGACACAACAACGAACCTTGTCTTGATAAAAGTAAAAACCAAGTTTAAATAATTTATGAGAAAGAGAATATTGGAGCAACCAAACCTTGCTCTTGCTACTTACGTAGTACAGCAACACCGGTTCAAGCGAAGGAGTGGGGAAAATGGTGGGGGGAGAAGTGGTGTTGGTGAAAATGGTGGGAGATTGGGTAATTTTGACACTTGACATGTTTAACATATGACATTTTTGGCATATGAAGTTTTCGACATATGACATTTTTGACTTTTGGCATTTGACAGGGAGAGGGGTAGGGATTAAGAGAAAGAGGGGAATTATTGAGACGGGAATTATTAAGAGGGGAATTGTTGCGTAAGCAATGTCGTACGTTGAAAAGTGGTGTGACGTAAGCATTAGTTTTGAAAAAAATGTCGGTTTCTCGGAGGTTATAGAGCTGGACAGAAAAAACTCAGCTGTTAACGGGGCTCGTTACGGGGTACTGTCTAATGTTGCTTTACTATTTCTGTTGGGATCACAGATACTAACACTTTGTTTAAATTTTATTTTAAATCCTTTCACGATCCTTCGCCCTAAAACCGTTTTGAGCCAGGCAGAACCCGATCCCCTTCACCTCACCCGCGATGTCTTCGGCTGACACCCCAGCTGGCCTGCTCTCCCTCTTTGTTTGCAATGCGTAGTCTCGAGTTGGCACAGAAGTAAGTTTCCTCTCTTAACGCACCGTCTTGATCAGTGATACCAACTTGAGGGTTTTCTCTCTAAATTTAGGGGGAAAAAATCTATACGGGGAGTTTTTTAGAAAGAAGAATTTTTTGGGGGATAAAATTTTAATTGTGTATTTTCTTTTAATAGCACTACTCTCCATACTCCATACTTGTATTCAATAAAAGTTAATAAAAAAATTTGAATTGATCAAATGATACTATGTACTGTTATTGATGGTTGCTAGATGGTGCTGATGCATATGTATATATACTAGTCGTAACAGCTGACAACTGGATTTATGAATGTTATTGTTAGTTTAAAATAATTGTTTGTTTTAAATAATATAAACGTTAGACCTATAAAACTGCTTGTTAATTGATTGCTGCGTATAATTACAATGTCAAAGAAAGAAAAAATTTTAGGTTATTCTAAAAACTATACTTATAAGTGTGAAAGAGATGATAAACTCAAAGGTATGTATGTAGTTAATGGATTATTTAATATTACTAAATAAGTATTATAATTTGTTTCATTGTATTGAAAATGATATACTTGTGTCACAGTTGGTGAGTTTAAGTTTAAATTCAGTGGGTTTTGAAATTTTTTTAGGGGAAAAGTTTTCAAACAGTGGTCTTGATTTAACGTAGCAGTAGTATTGATCCGACAATCGTTGAATGCGACTGTGATACAGTTCCTTTTTTTCACGGCGATCAAACATCAAAAGGGGAGTGATTATAGAAAGGAGATGATTTTAGACCCGCTTTTTGAAAAGTTGCAGGTCATAGTTTTCTGGAAAAACTGATTTTGGAAGCCTGTTCCATTCCGTAGCAGCCCTGTAAAAAAATGACTCTTGATAAAGATTGTAGTTATTCGGCCGAATGTGGCCAGTGGTGATATAAGAGTTTTTATTTCTCTGGAGCATCTGCCATGGAAATATCTGTAGAATAATGTCTGGTCTGCAACTCTTCATCTATGTTTTAGTGGGTGAAGGGTATCTGTGTGAGTTAAGCTGTTTATTAACCGAACGGCCCTTTTCTGAATGAAATCTAGAAGACGAAGAGAATGCCTTGTTGCTGAACTCCAAAATTGCAAGCAATGCTCCAGTAGAGGTCGGATTTGAGCCTTGTACATCGTCAACAGTTGATCAGGAGTAAAAACTTTTTAGCTCTTCACAGAAAACCTAGCCTCTGGCATGGTGACTTTGCGATAATAGCAACATGGTCATGCCAAGACATATTATTAGACACCGTGACTCCTAAAATCAAAATGGAGGGACTTGATTCAAGGGTATTTTCGGACATTGTGATAAAATGATTTAAGGAATTCACTTTCTTGGAAAACGTGGTGATTTGTGTTTTCTGGGAGTTGAACTGAACAAGATTGTTCGTTCCCCACTCGACGACTGCTTTAAGATCTTTATTGATGGAGTCAACCTGTTCCTGCCTGAGTCTATTTATATCATTTACCGAAAGTGCTCGATGGGATGTGAAAGTTGAGACAAGTGTGCTGTCGTCTGCGAAACTGTAAATGGGGTTCGTGGTGGTTTTCAAGAGGTCGTTAATGTGTAAATGAAATAGGGTGGGGGACAGTAAGAATGCGTTTTTACCAGTTAACTATTTTATATAACTAGATAATTTATTATTAAACTGTATATTCATAACGAAGATTAATCAGTGCCACACTGAAGATTCGCTTAATTGTTACCAACTAACAAAACAAGATTAACAATTATTTAATTGTAGACCTTCAATAAAGAAGTTAATGATTTTAATAAAAAATTGTTAAAACATACTTATTTTGAAAGAAAACATTTTTATCATCTTGGAAACGTATACAAAGTTTTTATTTCATTGAAAATTTGGGATATCAAACCTTTAATTGTGAAATATTCAATAATTTTAAAGGACCTAGGCTATTATTTATTACAACCGTATATTTTTATTTCGCGTGCGTGTGTGTGTGTGTGTTCGGTCAAGTTTATGTTTATGGAGAATGAAAAAACTGAAAAAAATGGTAAACTTTTGGAATTACTTTTCGTCTCGATTATCTCAAGAACAAAAAATGATATCGACGTGGGGCCAATTGCTTTCAACGCATAATTACGCAACTTAAATCTGATAAGATTTTCAGCAAAATGGGTTTAGCTGTTTTTTATGGAGAATCAAAAAATTGACTTAACGCTGGCCACTTCATAATGGGAATATTTACATCTTTTAATCACGCAAATTAAAATCAGATGTTTTTTATGGAGAATCAAAAAACTGAAATAAATGGTAAACTACTCAAATTTTTCAATTTATAAATTATATTATTTTTATAACACAATTTTAAGATCTTTTGAATAATATGGTAATTGCATGTGGGAAATATTTGTATAAAAAATATGATGACAATATTTCATAAAAAGAGATAGTTTTTGGAAACAAAAATAGGAATAGTCTTGTGTCAGTATTGAAAGAATAGCATCGAAAAGGCTATAACAGTGAAAAATTATTGTTAGTAATATTTAAGCATTGTTTATAACAATTAAATATTGTTACTAACAAATGATTATTGATCATAATAATTAAAAAAAAATTTCAATTGTAATTAATATTTTCATACTAACTAGAAACGGCGCAAACACATGTCGCCAAGATGTAGTTAATTATTTTGCAGTTCCGTGTAAATGTGTAGGTATGTTCCGCAAATATTTTTCCATATCTGTATAAAATTATTTTGCTGGATCTTGGGATTCATTTTTTAAACACGCAAACGCATATAAATATCAGTTAAATAATATTTTACTACGCTTATGGGTAAAAGTCGACCTGGACTCCTGCAAACAGTTGAAAGGAGGCAGCGGCAAGCGAACCGAACAAACGAAGGCGAGCGCTACGCCTGAGGCAACCTCTGATATAATTCCTGCATTCTCGAGAAGCGGTTTCTCTCAACATGGAATGGCCGTATTACTGTAAATATTTCACCCATAATTATTATCTGGAACAAAAAGTCTTGTATAATTTTTTAAAGTTTACGTCACGTAAATAAATATACGGGTCTTTTCTAATACGTCTCCGCTTTTTCAATTTTCTTTCTATGGCCAACGGCTATATTTCCAGAATTACAAGACATAAGGATTTATAAATATTTAGAAGTAGATGGTCCTTATTTTAAACACTTATTATTAAACTTTTTTTGTCTAATATTACATTTAGTAATTTTTGTTTGTAAGTTATAAAATTTAATTATTACAAAATAACTAGTCAACGTTTTTAATGATATCCACAATTAATAATCCTTTCATGCTATTGGTTACTTTTCAGAATCAATAATTAATGCTGGCGGCATAAGATATCAATGAGTTGGACTTACGGAGTTAACGGGTAAGCTCTTGTTGTTTATTGGTTACAATTTCACGTCACTATCTTTGTTATTAATGGAGTTATCGTTATTCAATGTGGACCAAGATTTTTTCAAGATTTTGAAAAAAAATCGAAATATCTCGAAAATACTTCATTTTTGGTAAACGACATTGTGCACAAATTTTAACTAAAATTTTATGTAGAACAAGGAAAACATTATATTTAACCTCAGCGTCATACAAAACCTTCGTCTTTTTCTTCAGCTACCCTGTCCGATTATCGAACGTTGGCAATCATATTGGCTTAATAATTTTGTTTATCGCAGCTCGAAATAGTTCAGCGGATGATTTGCGATACCACTAAATGCATCACTAAATGAAGGTAATATTTCTCTGGGTATTCGAGTTTTTGGCTACAGCTTACAGCTTCGTAATTTCAGATTTTTAACATAACTGTATCCGCCATTACTTTTAATCAAAACTTTTTGCGCCACACCCTGTATATTCATAATATTTTACGTACCTCACCACTTTGTTCAAAAAAACTTACCTACATTTTTATGGGTTTATCAACAGATTCTTAATTTTCTACAGACCCAGTTTGTTATATTTTAAACCCCACTACTTGTATACCAAAGTCCTGTAACAAAAATTGTGCAACGACCGGTATATTATTTAATGATAAAATTTAATTTATTTATAGCGATAAATTGATGCTTTATTGCTATTGTCCCACATTTACAAAATTGATTACGATAAAATATTTTAAATTAATTAATATTATGCTAACAAAAAATAGCGGGGCAATAAATTCGCTAGCATAATAAATTAATTTAAAATAATATCATTGATGTTGTTAAAAAATTATTTCGAGCAGACAATTATCACTCTTTTTTCATGGATTTTAAAATGTCATCGTTAAAAGTAAGAATAATAGTACCTATTGACCTTGGAATATTTCAATTATTACAACAAAATATCGAGATTATATAACGACAGTAATTAAAATTCCCGATTACCAATTTGTTCTTGAAGTTGTTTATAAATAACAAACATAATTACACTCATCCTGATTTATGTGACGGAAAGGGATTTTTAGTAGGTAGTTAAAACTCGTTTATTGCTTTTTAAAATATTAAAAAATATTTCAACTGTTGAGTTGTTATAACTCGACAAGCGTGAGGAGTCACTTGGAAATGCGCGACCGAAAGAGAGACGCAAGTCACCCGACAAAACATAGAAAATGATCGTACGGTTCGAGCACGCTTGAACGATCATGGTCGTAGGTACAGCTTGGGTAAAAAAGTTTTTAGTTTATTACTTAAGGTTAAAAAAGCAGAAAATTGGTATACCTATCTGTTGTATACTTACTAGAAAAACGAAGTTCGTTTACAAATATAATTTCTTGCTTACCGGCTTGTTAGGAATATGGATGTTTAAAAAAATACTAAAGTAAAATGTGGTTTTTATAACCGTTGGAAAAAATTTACATTTTTTGTGAGCATCGGTTAGTTTAAATCAAAGATTACTTATTGACATTATGTGTAATGTTTTTCGTAAAGGCCTACAATGATCGTTACGTATAAAAATATTTAATTTACATTTTCACGACAAACCTAACTTAATTATTCCTAATAATGTAGGTCAGTTTATATTTAATATTATTAATATTGTTACGAAATTTGGTTCTTTCTTGGGTTCGGTGATTTTAAACTCTCGATACAGTAACAAAACAATCTTCATTTTAATACTTTTATACAATAAACTTTACTACAAATCACATAGATATTCACTTAGATATTCAGCTAATTACAACTTTTACAACTATTTAAATTTCATTTTAAATTTTAAAACTGTTCTTTGTTATGACCGCTATCCTTTTTATATTTCTTAATCATAATTCTAGACCATTACTCGAAAGCGATGGAACCATCTGGAAGTCTCTAGGCGAAGTGAGAGTTTATTAGACGGAGGAGGAAGCCGACAAAGGCTCAGTAATATGCACCCTCGTTGTAAACGATGCTCGGATGCCGATAAACAGGGCCGGATGGTAAAACAATATCTTTATTGTCCCAAACAACCTCAAGTGTTTGTAATAGGGTACACCCATAAAAATAAATATTAATTGAAATTATAAACTCGACAAAAAAAATTAGATTTATTAAATAATTCGGTAATATTTACCTATACCATTTTTCAAATATCATGTATAAAAGGTAATGCTTCAAGCGGTTCAAAAAATATAGTGCAATTAAATTAGTTCAGATATGATAAGTTTGATAACAAATTTTAATTGCATCATGTTAAAGATTAAACACGTAAATTTCAGACATACATACATATAGTGACGCCTTTTTCCCGTAGGGGTAGGCGGAGACCACTTCCTTGCACTTGCTACGGTTCTTACACACATCTTTTGCTTCCTCTACTTTCATCAGTGCTCTCATACATACTCGTCGGTTGTTGGTACTCTTGATCTGGCCTTTCTTTAAAACAATGTTGATCTGATCGAGAAATGTTCGCCGAGGTCGACCTCTACTGACCTGTCCATTAACACTCTTCTTATAAATTTGTTTCGTTAATCTTCCTTCATCCATCCTTTCTACGTGTCTAAACCATCTCTATCTATCTTTGTAACTACATCTTCTTTTACACCACAGCGTTCTCTTATCTCACTATTCTTTACTTTATCTAACCGAGTCACTCCGGCTATACTTTTCAGATCACTCATCTCTGCAGCATTAATCCTATTTTCATGCTTCTTTTGCATTCACTACCATACATAAGTGTAGGAACCAACACACCTCTATGCACAGCCAGACGTGCATTTTTGGAATTATCTCGAAAATACTTCATATAGGTATAGTATCTTGTGCACAAATTTTATCTATGTATATCCCTGTATATTGCTCATAAGAATTTGTTTATTGATTTTGTAAGGTACAAAATTAAAAATTTTCTTTTGAGAAAAATTTTATTCAGCCTTATATACATTATACACTCACGGTACAAGATCAGGAAAAGATAAGAAGGTTCGAACGTGAAATAATCAGAAGAATATACGAAGCAGTCAAAATCAACGAAGCAGAATGGCGCATCCGCAACAACCGGAAATAACAGAGATCCTGAACGGTGAAGACACTTTGAAATTTATAAAATCCCAGAGACTCCGTTGGTTTGGACACGTTCAAAGAATGGAAGACGCTAGGATGCCGAAGAAAATTCTGAACATTAAAATCTACGTTACCAGGAAAAGAGGAAGACCACGGCTCAGATGGATGGACCAAGTACTGGGTGACCTGAGGGCAATGCGGATATCCGGTTGGGGAACCAAAGTCAAGAACCGCATTGCTTGGTGGCGAATTGTGGAGGAGGCCAAGTCCCACATCGGGCTGTAGCGCCTACTGATACTAATACTAATATACATTATTGATACTCACCAGGGTGGTTCGACAATTGAGGTGTTTTCTAGTTCTAATTCCACTGTGAGTTCCTTTCATTTTTACTTCTTTTCTCACGAACCCTGCCCCGCCTAGTATTGCCTTTAACATTGCTTCTTTCATAATTTTTGCAAATTTTTTTATCTTAAATAATAGCTTTCCGAGCAGCATTCATTATGCTTGCAGTAAATTTCTTAATGTAAAAATACCTTAATCTCTGCACTTTTTGCGATACCAGTTCGGTAATAAAACCATATTATTCGTAACAAATCTATCAACAATTTTAGGAATGTAAACGCCTCGAGTAAACAAATCTCTACAAATCTAACGAAGAATTTTAAATCCGGTGTTGAAATAATATTTTTTATTTCGTATGGTATAATGTATGGTTATTAATATGTAAAATCGTCAACGTCGCACAGAATATTTCCGCTATCTCAGCTGACCGGCTTCGGGCAATGCAGCGCAGTGGTTCAAGAAGTGACTTAAGTCGGCCTTCCTCTCTGTAACAGTGAAGCCGGTAGATCTTCAACTGTTTATGTTCCGGGCATACTTCTTAACAATCGAAATATCGGCTAGTCGCGCTTTCTCATGTTTTTTTCTGTGGATATACAGTTGGTGAATTTGTTTTTGTGCGTTTTTAATAACAGGAAATAAATGGTAAGTTAATTAGTATATATATTTATAATATTGTTTAAAAAATAAAGAAAAAAGTTGATGAAATAAGTAAGGTTAGGTGTAATTAATTTTGCAACAATATAAAAAATGCAGTCAACAATTAAACATTTACATCAAAGGGTATAATGAAATCGATTTGACTAATAATCAATGACATGTTCAATAACTTGACACGCCAGAGAATACGAATATTATACATAAAACTTCATAGTCCACTTTTGTTTTTGTTTAAATAGGTAACCGACATTTGCTTCTTCACTATATAGTATAAAACAAAGTCGCTTTCTCTGTCCCTATATCCCTATGTATGCTTAAATCTTTAAAACTACGCAACGGATTTCCATGTTTTTTTTTAAAATATAGAGTGTTTAAAGAGAAAAGTTTATATGTTTAATAACATCCATTAAATAGTGGAGAAATACTGTTATTTTTGAGGTTTCTAATGAGATGTCGTAAATAATTACATTTTTTCCGCTTACATTGCAAACGCAGGCTGAACCCTACGATATTTATCAAAATAATCTACTAAGTATTGTACACATTGAAAAGGTCTACAGAAAACTCCGCGATGGTACGAGGGCGGTTTGATAAGTCAGTGACTTTTTGAATAAAACAAATTTTTTTCCGCAAATAAACATTTTATTTTTCTACATAATCACCTTTTAGCTCGATACATTTAGTCCAGCTTTTTTCTAATTTTTTTATTCCTTCCAAATAATAGGTTTTTTCAAAGCTCTCAAAATACGCGTTTGTTTCGGTAATGACTTCTTCATTCGACTCAAATCTCTTACCGCCCAGCCATTTCTTTAGGTTTGGAAACAGAAAATAGTCGCATGGGGCTAAATCTGGAGAATATGCTGGATGGGGTAGCAGTTCGTATCCCAATTCGTGGATTTTGGCCATCGTGACTAGACAAGTGTGCACACGTGCATTATCTTGATGGAACAGCACCTTCTTCTTCTTAGCCAAATGCGGCGGTTTTTGCTTCAAATCAACGTCGAATCTGTTCAAAAGCTTTGAATAATATTTGCCAGTGATCGTTTTACCTTTCTTAAGGTAATCGATGTAAATGACACCGCGTACATCCCAAAAAACTGTGGCCATGACCTTGTTGGCTGACAGACGACTCTGTTTCGCCTTCTTTGGTCCACGTTCACCCCCAGCAAACCACTGTTTCGATTGTTCCTTGTTCTCTGGCGTGTTGTGATGGATCCATGTTTCATCCACAGTAACAAAACGGCGCAAAAATTCGTCCGGATTACGTCTGAACATCGCTAAACACTCTTTTGAAGTGGTCACACGATTGCGCTTATGGTCGAGTGTGAGCAATCGCGGCACCCATCTCGCAGAGAGTTTTTTCATGTCCCAATATTCGTGTAAAATATGATGTACCCATTCAGTTGAGATACACCTACAGCATGAGCCAACTCACGCACTTTCATTCTCCGATCATCCAATATCATTTCATGGATTTTATTGACGATTTCCGGCGTGATCACTTCTTTTGGGCGACCTGGACATGCGGCGTCACTAGTGCTGGTACGACCACAACGGAACTTTGTAAACCACTTCTTAACCATTGAAATTGATGGTGCCGAGTCCCCGTAGTATTTATCAAGTCTTTCCTTAGTTTCAGTGATGGATTTTTTACGTAAAAAGTAATGCTTAATCAGCACACGACATTCACTTTTTTCCATTTTCGTAAAAATTCACGAGGTTGTCTGCTTTGAACGGCTCTCAAACACCAGCTGCACGACGTAGCTTGCTTAAAATTAGAAATTTGCTCACTGATAGATTATAGTTGACGGCAGCACTGTTGCATTTGGAG
This sequence comes from Agelastica alni, assembly GCA_950111635.1. Lineage (NCBI taxonomy): Eukaryota > Metazoa > Arthropoda > Insecta > Coleoptera > Chrysomelidae > Agelastica > Agelastica alni. Next base: position 16,551,664 of record OX467719.1, on the reverse strand, counting down.
TAACTGCGCGGGAAATTCAAAAAGTCACTGACTTATCAAACTGCCCTCGTATATGTCTATCTCTTATGGATATCCCACAATAACGTTTCTTTGTCATTTACTTTTTACGACAAATAATGGCTAATTTTCGAAGCGATTTTAACCAATACATCATTATTCCTTATCCAATTATATACCTTAAATACATTGTTGATTTAATACAGATCTATATGGCCCTTTACAGCACATGATTTAAATGAATATTTTCGAAGATATTACAGATTTAAAAATTGCGAGACGTAGCGTTTGCGGCGGTACCGGCCGGAGCTCTCTAGCAAGAAAAATAACTATACTTAATAAGGTTAGATAAGATTAGATTAAATAAAACCATAATTTACGGATTGGAATTTTCTATTAAGATCTTGGTTAAAATTTAGAGTTAGATCAATTTAATATTAGGGAAATTATTTTCAAAAATCGTAATTTAAGGTGAGGTATGTAAGTTCAGAAAAAGAACTTAGTAGAATAGGTATCTTTTGTTGTTGATCATTGTTGATTATCTTTTGTTTTTAGTCGCACGAATGGCAAATTATTTTTTACAAGAAAGCTGTGAACGTTGTATATAAAGACATTCTGTAATATATTAATTGTAAAAATGTAAAAAGGAAATAAGTAAAAATGTAGCGTACGAAATTTAGATATTCCAAAGAAATCTTCTTCATGGGGTATAGGAAAGGGGAATGAATTGTTTTACTCCAAATAATAATAATAAGAATAAATCAAAACTACTGGATCGATTTTAATCATTTTTTTAGTGTGTTAAGTTTGGACAATAACTTTTCTTAATATTTTCATAAAATTTATTTCAATTTATTTATTAAAACATAAGGTCACGACACTTCAGGATATGAAGTAAACGACTAGAGAGGGATTTGTTTCGCTAAAATCCAACACCGTTTTGACCAAGAAGGTTTTTATGCAATTCATGTAACTTCATGTAACTCCCCACTACTTGGTGCTGCAATGCTTCAACTTGCATACATTTCAACTGATAATCATAAAAATTCGTATACATAGATATTTAAATACGGAGCAAATTTAAACTCCATTCATTTTTCTACAACTGACAGGACAACCGTCTGCCGATTTTTGCTAATTTTGCATAATCCCCTATGAAGGTACCATGGCCGAGGATGGCTGGGAACAGATATTGCAGGATTACAGCCATACCTCCCAAAATTTTAATCAGTACCTAGTACTTACAAGTACCTATTTTAAAACATGCACTTTCTAATGTTGGTTCAACAAAATTCATAAACATCTCATTCTTGGTACAACCCTGAAAAATTAAAAGTTATTTTTAAAGTATCATTTATTTAGCCTGTAAAAGCTTTTAAAAAACTTTATCAAAGAGTAACTTTATTGTGATAATAAAACAAAAGTATCTTAGACAGTTGAGATTGCTACAACCTTTTTAAATATAATATCATAAAAATGTAATAACATGGTTTATAGCAGTTTAAAAGTCTCGTTTTAAAAAGATTAATTTTTCTAAAATCAGTATTTAAAATAATATATATATATATATATATATATATATACAGGGTGGGGCACCCCATACGACACGGTCCCTTTAAACCAAACCAATAATTTTTTCGGGAATTTCCCCATTTCATTATATGTGTATTAATTAAGGCTGCAAAAGAAAATTATTTTGGAGTCTACAGGATGGCTCAAAAAAGTGTGACATAACAAAGTTGTGTTTTTTTAAATTTCGTTATATTTCGTTACACGTTTCTCAATATTATAGAGAATGTTCAAAAATCATTGTCACTTTTTTATAATTTCGGACAAAGATAACTTTGTTTTTTCAAATTCAAATTATTTTACCCTGTATTTTTTTAGTCTGAACAATATAAAATTCATTTATCTTTTATTTTATATTGGGATTCCCTATACCTAGCCTAAATAGTTTTTCAGATATTGGCTTTTTGAAATAGTACTTCTTATTTCAATGCATTCTTTGAATCAAGATAGCTTTGGAACAACATTTATTTGATTTGTCCACAGAATTCTCATTGACAATTGTTATACTTCACTTCATCGAAAATATTTACTTTTTATGTTCTGACAGTAGTTCATTAAACAGACTATACAATTTTTTTTTATTATTTAACTGAAACAACAACAAAATATGAAGCACAAATGTATTTAATTTTAAGTAGATGCTCAAAATGACGACCATTCTGTTGAATACAAAGAGTCACTCTCTCTATGAACGACTGCTTAACACTTAATAATATTTGAGGCGTCACTCTTTAAAATGCAGTCCTTATTGAGGGTTTTCTATGATTGATCCCATAATAAATTTGCATTTTTATAAGCTACACTACGAAATTCATGTAGCAATCGTTTGAGAACCAACTTGTTTGGATGATTCCGGTCTGGACATTTTTAAGCGTACACCCTCGACGCCAAAAGTCAATTCTCTAAACACTCATCACTCGCTAAAATCATATCTATTTGCTCTTGAATGGGATAAGTTTTCATTTTCGACGGTAATAATTCAGTGAATGTTTTGAATAACGTAAAATACAATAACTGATAATAAAAATTCTTTCAACAAGTTGAATAAATGTAGTTTCAAAGCTATTTTAAGTCAAAGAATGCATTGAAATAAGACCTATAATTTGATAAAGCCCATATCTGAAAAACTATTTAGGTTAGGTATGGGAAACCCCAATATGAAATGAAAGATAATAGAATTTAATATTGTTCAGACCAAAAAAACACAGGGTGTTCCATTTAAAATAACAAAGTTATCTTTGTCCGAAATTATAAAAAAGTGACTATGATTTTTGAACATTCTGTATAATATTGAGAAACGTGTTCAATTGAAATCAATATCTCAAAACCTTTTTTATGATTGGTCAGAATTCGAAGGGATGATTTCAATACATTTCGATGTTATTTAGTTTCCAATTGTACCTAGCATTTTTATAAAAAAATCAATAACTCGAGAACGATTATAGTAAGTTACATGGTACTTTATATAAAATCATATTATTTTTTCTTAAACTATTTAAAAGTGAAACTAAATACAGGATGTTTCATTTAAAAAAACACAACTTTGATATGTCACACTTTTTTGAGCCACCCTGTAGACTCCAAAATAATTTTCTTTTGCAGCCTTAATTAATACACATATAATGAAATGGGAAAATTTCCGAAAAAATTATTGGTTTGGTTTACAGGGAGCGTGTCGTATGGGGTGCCCCACCCTGTATATATATTGTAACGATTTTAAAATGATGCGTTACAAATTAAAAGAAAAAAAAAATTAAATAAATAAATAAAATGAACTTGTAAAATTAAAATTGTGTTTTAAAAGGTATAAAACTTTTTATTTAAAATATATATGTATTAGGACGCCAATTGTTTTTTTTATAAAAGAAAACAATAACAAAAAATATTTAGTCTAATTTTTAATTATTAATTCGTTAATTTTTAATATTAATTATCAAGCCTGATTATTAAGTAAATTAAGGTTAAGAGCATAGAATTTTTTAATCCCAGTAGTCGGTTCTAATTAATATATGGAAATATGTTTTCAAAAATATTAACTCGTTTATTATTATTAGTTTTTTAGAACAAGAACAACAAAGAAAAAAAATGTAGACAACCCACAATACAAACTTTTTAAAATAATCTTATAACTAAAGTAAAACTTTCACTTTCTCAATCAAACAAATTTTTTTTTTAAATTATAAATATATTAACAACAGAAAAATAAATTTTAAAACAATAATTATTTGTACGTTAATTTAAAAGTCAATATTCGAAAACTCGGCAACGTGTTAAAAAACAAACTGTGTCAAAGTTAACGTCAAAAGTGAATTCTTTATAGTTGGTTGTGGTTCACAGGGCACGCTTGATTTTATTGAAAAATAATTACCTTTTTACAATTTGAAGGGGAAATTTACCTTTTTGTCCGGTAAATTGTTGTAGATCTGGTTAGTCTTTCTTTTTTCACTATTATTCACTCTCTTTTAATGCACTTCATTAAAACTTTATCTCTGGAAAAAATGCGGCAAAAAGTAAAAATGTTCACACAATATATTACAAAATAGCCAAAACATTACTACACAACAACAGAAAATCATAGCAGATCTATTAAATATTTACAAATATATTTATAGGTGTATAGGTATTTACTGGTATTTTCATAGAGGAAAGCACATGAATGTAGTTAAAAGTAATTTTGATTATTATACATACATACATAAAGTCACGCCTTTTTCCCATAGGGGTAGGCAGAGACCACTTCCTTCCACTTCCGCTACGGTTCGTACACACATCTTTTGCTTCCTCTACTTTCATCAGTGCTCTCATACATGCTCTTCGGTTGTTGGTACTCTTGACAGCTGGCCTTTCTTCAAAACAATGTTGATCTGATCGAGATATGTTCTCCGAGGTCGACCTCTACCGATTTGCCCATTCACACTCGCCTTATAAATTTGTTTCGTCAATCTTCCATCATCCATCCTTTCTACGTGTCCAAACCATCTAAGCATTCCTTTATCTTCTTTGTGACCACATCTTCTTTTACACCACAGCGTTTTCTTATCTCACTATTTTTAACTTTATCCAACCGAGTCACTCCGGCTATACTTCTCAGACTACTCATCTCCGCAGCATTAATCCTATTTTCATGCTTCTTCTGCCAAACCCAACATTCACTACCATACATAAGTGTAGGAACCAACACACCTCTATGCACAGCCAGACGTGCCTTTTTTGACACTTTCTGGCTATTCATAAAGCTATGCAGTGCCCTATTTATTTGTTTTCCTGCCAACACCCTTCGCTCAATATCACTGTCATACTTTCCATCTCTAGTAAATTTTGAACCCAAGTACGCAAATTCATTAACTTGTTCCGCTCTTTCTCCCTCAATCGAAACCCCACAGTTTGTCACAGTTTATTATAATGGATGCATAAATTAATAATAAACTTTTTTATCGATTAACAATCGATTTTGCAACACTATAATCAGTGCTGTCTACTTAGAACAATCAAACACCAAATATTTACACCGGTTGGATGAAGTAAAAAATAGTGAGATAAGAGAACGCTGTGGTGTAAAAGAAGATGTTGTTACAAAGATAGATAAAGAAATGCTTAGATGGTTTGGACACGTAGAAAGGATGAATAAAGGAAGATTGACGAAACAAATTTATAAGACGAGTGTGAATGGACGGAAGTCGGTAGAGGTCAACTTCGGCGAACATATCTCGATCAGATCAACATTGTTTTGGAGAAAGGCCAGGTCAAGAGTACCAACAACCGACGAGCATGTATTAGAGCCCTCATGAAAGTAGAGGAAGCACCACATGTGTGTAAGAACCGTAGCGGAAGTGTAAGGAAGTGGTCTCTGCTACCCCTACGGGAAAAAGGCGTGACTGTATGTATGCATGGGTTAACGTAGGTGGATTTTTGTTTAAAACGAGCGTTTTTTGGAAATTTTACAACAAATCGGCAAATTTCCTTTGGGAAACCTCCAATTTTAACGAGTTTTTTTCTACAGGGTTAATTTTCTACTTTTTATCTAAGGCGTTTGACCTTGATATGTGCAAAAATTTTCGTTTTTATACCGCCGTCTTAACCCATCTCGCTGGTGCGCCTCTTAAAACTCAAACCCCACGACACGCCACTGCATAAGAGACTATTTTACTTGAAAAAACAATATGCACTAGGGTATTGTTAAAACAAACGGAACATATGGAAATCATTTGTAAGATAATAACGCAATATTGTTTAATGTTTTGCTGTAAATATCTTTTATAAAAATAATTAACCATTAAATATAAACACATAAAACATTTAGAAAGTAAATGTTTTAACTGTAACACTAAAAAAATATGTTGGTATTTACTTAATTAATATAAAAAAATATTTTAAACTACTACAGTAATTTAATTTCATAAACATGCTGCTCTAATAAATTTATGATCTAATATAGAAATCATGGGATTTAATAAAAAATTAAAACTGTTAAATTCAAACAATCCAGCGTTCTTGGACATTATTCCACTGATAAAAATAAATACCAGCACCAACCGACGCCGACGGCAGGTCTAGGACTGTACTCTATGTAACGAACAACACAAAAAAATTTTAGCACACAATTCGACACAAAACCGTTTTTATTATCGGCATGTAATATTATATATAAGTTAAATCCCAAAATTGTAAAGAGTGACTCATTTTGTAGGGCGGTTTTATAGGCCAAGCAAATTGGACGTTTACCTTGTATCAAAAAGTTGTTTTTAATAGTTGTTGAATTTTTGAATACCGACAAACAGAGAAAGATTCAGTATTAGTTAATAAAAAAGTAAGTGGTTTCTAACAAAACCCTTTTTTTTGACCGACAATAGTCGCAAATAGGATAGACCTATCGTGTGGGCCGCGGACGGCCCGCACTGCGACTATTAGAACGAGAAGGGATTATAGAAAGGAGATGATTGTGAAGCCGCTTTTTAAAAAGTTGCAGGTCATAGTTCTCTGGAAAAACTGATTTTGGAAGCTTGTTCCATTCTGTAGCAGCCCTGTTAAAGAAGGATTCTTGATGGAGATTGGTCCTTGTAGTGTCAATCTTGAGAGTAAGTGGGTAAAACTGATCAGCGTGCCGAGTTCTTCGGCCGAATGTGGCCAGTGGTGGTACAAGAGTTTTTATTTCTCTGGAGCATCTGCCATGAAAATATTTATAGAGTAATGTCTGGTCTGCAACTCTTCTTTTATGTTCTAGTGGGTGAAGGGTATCTGTGAGAGTTGAGCTGTTTATCAACCGAATGGCCTTTTTCTGAATAGAATCTAGTAGACGAAGAGAATGCCTTGGTGCTTAACCCCAAATGTGCGAGCAATACTCCAGTAGAGTTTGGATTTGAGCCTTGTACGCCGTCAACAGTTGATCAGGAGTAAAAAAATTTCTAGCTTTCCAAATAATACTCTGGCTTCTGGCCTCTGGCTTGCTGACTTTGTGATAATAGCAACATGGTCATACCAAGACATATTATTAGACACCGTGACTTCCAAAATCGAGATGGAGGGACTTGATTCAAGGGTAATTCCGAACATTGTAATGGAATAATTTAAAAAATTTACTTTCTTGGAAAACGTGGCGCTTTTTGCTTTTTGGGCGTTGAACTGAACAAGATTGTTGGATGCCCACTTAACGATTGCTTTATTGTTTTCTTTTTCTTCTTCCTTCTTTAATGTAAGCAATTTGCTTGTTTTTCTTCGTATCCTCTGCCGTTTAATTGTTAGAAAGGTTGTCGCTCCATCTCTTGCGGGGTCTTCCAACGCTTCGGCGCCCTAAGGGCGACTTGTCTCTAGTTATTTTGACCATTCTGTCGTCATTCATCCGGTCAATATGTTCGTCCATTTTCTCTTTCTTCCCAGTAACCATTCTTTTACATTGTCTATTTTACATGTTCTTCTAATGTCAATGCTTCTCTCCCTGTCAAAATGTGTTTTTACAGCGATCCTGCGCACTATGTTCATTTCGGTGGTTTCTAATATTCTCTTTGTGTTCGATGTATCTGGACTAGTTTCTGCTGTGTATGTTAATATAGGTCGGATGACCGCCTTGTAGATTCGGGATTTAGTCTCGATTACGATATATTTGTTTTGGAGGATAGTATCGTTCAGGTAAACTGAGGTTCGTGCTGCTTTTGCCGCTTGGTTTCTTACCTCCGCCTCGATATTATCGTATCCTGATATTTCTTTGTCTAAGTATTTAAATTTCATCTCCTGTTGTATAATTTCATCATCCGCAACCAGTTTGCATCTGTTAGGCTTTTTTGAAGTGGTCATGCATTTCGTCTTTGCTGCAGATATCTTCATTTTTGGACTTTTTGTCGTTGTGCTGAATTTGAGTAGTAATCTTTGTAGGACATCTTTGTTTTCTGCAATCTGAACAGCATCATCGGCATTTCAGGTTACGAGTGCTTTTTATTATTTCGTTCATAACGATGTTAAACAATCTCCTTGTCGAATACCACTATTTATAGGAGTTTTTTCGGTAGATATGCCATTAATTTTGGCTTGTATTTTGTTTGTCTGTTGTATAGAAGGTGTACCACGTCCTTCAGTTGTATTCGGTCAAACGCCTTTTCCAGGTCTATAAAACACATGAAGGCTGGTTTGTTATACTCGATGGATTTTTCAGTTATTTGTTGCAGGAGAAATACCGGATCTGTACAAGATCTTCCTGATCTGAATCCTTGTTGTTCATTGCCCAATGTGGTGATTTCATTTATTTTATTTGTTATAATCTTTGTTACTAGCTTTAAGGTTGTATTTAGAAGGTTAATGCCTCGGTAGTTTGCGGGAATCTTTTTGTCTTCTTTTTTAAACAGTAAGATTGTGGTACTTAGGCGCCATTCGTTCGAAATTTTTTTGATGCAAAAGGATTTTGCTAATTATGGCTGTTAGCTGCTTATTCAGGCTTCACCCGCCGTATTTAAGAAGTTTATTTGAAATACCGTCTGGGCCTGGACTTTTTCTGTTCTTAACTTTTATTAATACCGTTTCTATATCGTTTATTGTTTTATTTCATACAACTCCAAAAATCAATATATTATTTACAATTTTCAGAAAAAGTCTTGTTTAACCACTTCTTTTTCTTTAAACAATGGCTTCTTAACATTAATTAAGGCACAAATACCAAAAACTATTTTATAAATATAAAGAAATATTAAATTTGATACTTTGGATAAAATTTTAATGTCCTTGACGGGACCAACGCATACAGCAATTTTTTCTTGAAGATGACATTAAAAATCACGTTTTTATATTTAATAAACGATCCCAACTAATTAACATGTTTGCCACTATTTGGCGTAAAAGTCTAGAAGCTGCATTTACATATTTTCAACATTAAACATAATGTTTTGTTTTTTTTGTGCCATATTCATTACAATAATGTTTATTATTTGAATGCAATTCCAACTTTAATGGCCAATTATTTTTGTGTTGCATTTAAATAAACTTTTGTTTATGATACTCCAAACAATTTTATGTTAAATAAATTATTTCGAAAACAAAAAATGATATCGACGTGGAACCAATTGCATTCGACGCATAATTACGCAACTTAAAACAAATTGGATTTACAACAAAATCGTTAAAACTGTTTTTTTTATGGAGAATCAAAAAACTGAAAAAAATGGTAAACTTTCGGAATTATTTTTCGTCTCGATTATTTCGAAAACAAAAAATGATATCGACGTGGAACCAATTGCATTCGACGCATAATTACGCAACTTAAAACAAATTGGATTTACAGCAAAATCGTTAAAACTGTTTTTTTTATGGAGAATCAAAAAACTGAAAAAAATGGTAAACTTTCGGAATTATTTTTCGTCTCGATTATTTCGGAAACAAAAAATGATATCGACGTGGGACCAATTGCATTCAACGCATAATTACGCAACTTAGAACTGACTATATTTTTGGCAAAATTGTTTAAACTGTTTTTTATGAAGTATCAAAAAACTGAAAAAAATGGTAAACTTTCGGAATTATTTTTCGTCTAGATTATTTCTAAAACAAAAAATGATATCGACGTGGAACCAATTGCATTCGACGCATAATTACGCAACTTAAAACAAATTGGATTTACAGCAAAATCCTTAAAACTGTTTTTTTTATGGAGAATCAAAAAACTGAAAAAAATGGTAAACTTTCGGAATTATTTTTTGTCTCGATTATTTCGAAAACAAAAAATGATATCGACGTAGGACCAATTGCATTCAACGCATAATTACGCAACTTAGAACTGATTATATTTTTAGCAAAATTGTTTAAACTGTTTTTTATGAAGAATCAAAAAACTGAAAAAATGGTAAACTCTTGGAATTATTTTTTGTCTCGATTATCTCGAGAACAAAAAATGATATCGACGTGGAACCAATTGCATTCGACGCATAATTACGAAACTTGAAACTGGTTGGATTTTAAGCAAAATCGGTCGAGCTGTTTTTTATGGAAAATCAAAAAACTTAAAAAAATGGTAAACTACTGAGCTACTGAATTTTGCAATTTATATATTTTACTATTTTTAATACAAAATTTTAAGATCTTTTAAATAATATGATTATTGCATGTTGGAAATATTTGCATAAAAAATATGATGACAATATTTCATAAAAAGAGATAGTTTTAAAAAACAAAAATAGGAATTGGAGAATTTTCAGTATTGTGTCAGTATTGAAAAAATAGCATTGAAGACGCTATAACAGTGAAAAATTATTTTTGGTAATAATCAAGCATTGTTTATAACAATTAAATATTGTTACTATCAAATGAATATTGATCATAATAATTAAAAAAAAATTTAATTGTTATAAACAATTAAAAATAGCTCCCGCTTATGAAATGATAGGAAAAAGTTTGAAAGAATATAATTTGTTACACACAATTTAAAATCGTTTTTATAATAATTTTAATAATAACAATAATAATTATAACAACGAAAGATATGGGAAGTTAGTCATGTGGATGTGGACCTCTCGGGTCGCGCCCAGACCACTGATATTTTTACATGACATCTTATATTTTATTTGCTTTTTACAATTTTTCCAATAGTATATCAAGGATTTTAAAAATGTTGCTCAATTTAAGGTTAAAATCGTCATGATTTTAGGACGTTGTATAATGTTAAATGTAATCAACTGTTGTATTTTTTGATAAATATAATTTTTTAAGTAGGGAAAAATTACCAAGTCAATTGTTTTAAAATTATTGCACTCTGTTATTTATCCTCTTCAGCTTCTCTTTAGGAACAGCCAGAAAGTGTCAAAAAAGGGACGTCCGGCTGAGCATAGAGGAGCGTTGGTTCCTACACTTATGTATGGTGGTGAATGTTGGGTTTGGCAGAAGAAGCGTAAAAATGGGATTAATGCTGCGGAGATGAGTAGTCTGAAAAGTATAGCCGGAGTGACTCGGTTGGATAAATTGAAGGGAACGCTGTGGTGTGAAAGAAGATGTGGTTAAAAAGATAGATAAAGGAATGCTTAGATGGTTTTAACACGTAGAAAGAATGGATGAAGGAAGTTTAACGAAACAAATTTATAAGGCGAGTGTGAATGGGCAAATCGGTAGAGGTCGACCTCGGAGAACATATCTCGATCAGATCAACATTGTTTTGAAAAAAGGCCAGCTGTCAAGAGTACCAACAACCAACGAGCATGTATGAGAGCACTGATGAAAGTAGAGGAAGCAAAAGATGTGTGTAAGAACCGTAGCGGAAGTGAAAGGAAGTGGTTTTTGCTTACCCCTACGGGAAAAAGGCGTGACCATATGTATGTATGTATTTGCTGGGGCGTCATCAAACAAATTTTTCGTGTCATTTTGGTTGACCCCTTCTGTGTTAAAAATTGTTTTAAACATTTTTTTGGGATTTTAACCATTATAAGTTTTAAGACACTGTATAAATAATATTTAAACCGTTTAATTCGTTAATAATTTCTGTCAAATTAAAGAGAAACCACATTTTTCTAACATTTAATATATCCGCAGCGATATACGTGTCATGCCGTTTCGCTCTATTTGTTTTAAGAATATATGGAGGTCAAAGAATAATTTCATCAAATGTTTATGAATTTGTTACAATACAATTAATTAATTCGTATGTGAGCATGTATGGACATATTTATTGTTTAAACATCACGATTAACTGAAAGTAAATTGCGTTTACAATAATTAATAATATTTTATACTTATAACAATTATTATTGCGTTTTATATGCGTAAACATGTAAACTAAAGTATTGTTTATTGTGTATTGAAATTAAAATAAATAATTTTATGAATTTTCATAAAAGTACATTTTGCAATAAAACATCAAATTTAATACGGAAATGCTAATTTTAATTAAATAATACGATTTACAAAAATTAAATAAAAACAAACATATATCACTTACGTACACCGTCGAGCACAAAATAAGAGTCACCTTGTAATTGGATAAATTTTCAAAATTTTGACTTTTTTTGGATTTTTTCTGGGTGTCACATAGTTAACTAACTCTACGCGATGATTTTGTCGTAGATTGTAGGTTGTAGGGATGGTCGTGAACGCTATGCTGTCTCTCAAGCACTTCGAGGCCCGGGATTTCGAGACTTCGTACAAAGTTTATCAGTTTCCTACGAGCTCAATTCCTGACATCGGAGGGTTTTAGGAAGGCCCATTTCATAAACTGGAGCCTCTTGCAGAAAAGCGCTGGGCATTCGCAAAGCAAATGTTCTTCAGTTTCAGCAAAGTGCTCGAATTAGCGGTAACTATCACTCTCTGTTTTGCCCATCTTTTTCTGGTAATACTTTAGAGGGCAGTGACCAGGAAGGAATCCTGTCACCAGTTTCGATTCTTTTTTTTCCAATTTGAGAAGCTGTTTAGCTTTCCTTGGCGAAAGGCTTACTAGCCTTTTTGCTTCCCTTTAATTCCATTTCTGTTTTATCTGTTTCATTTGTGTCCACAAGGTGGGATACTTTCCCTCCTAATGTGGTCACTTTTAGTCGACTTTCTGCTAAGCGAGCTTTCCATGCAGGGAGTAATTTTCAATGCTATTTGAATAATTTGATTATAATAGTTAGAATAAATTTGAAGCGACGATCTCAAACGTCCTCCAAGAAGTCCTCTAAACAGTATACAGATGGTGCGAGAGGAAACAGATGTCTGTCAACTCCCGGAAAACTGTAATTATTTCTTTTACAAGAAGGAAAAAGCTAGAGAAGTTTCGGCAGCCTGTCCTATACAGCATTCCATTTTCGGCGGAAGTAAAATAGGGATAAAAGACTCACCTGGAACAATAAACAAAGCCAGGTTTTTTCTCCGGAATCTCAGAAGAGTATACGGTAAATCTTGGGGAATGGATCCTAAATAGATTTACTGGATTTATAAAACAATGATAAAATCTATGGTCACGTATGGTTCACTAGTCTGGTGGACCAAAGGGTTACAACAGACAGCTAGAGCAAAGCCTGCTGGCATGCCTGGCCATAACTGGAGCTATGTCCAGCACACCAACGGCAGCGATGGAACACCTCCTAAATATTCCTTCCCTAGGAAGGCCAGGAAAGTCTCATACAGATTCCTGTCTTTGAAAAGGAAAATTATTGAAGAGCAGCTCGGGGACCACCCCTAACCTAACCTAATTCCGGGATACTGAGTGAAACAAAAACCACCAAATTCTCGGAATGGTTCCTGACATGCTAGCCGCAAAATTACACGTAAAAAAGTTGTTTAAAGTCCTTTTTTCAAAGAGAGACGAATTGGTAAGGGAGGACGTTTTCTACAAATAATTGTTTCATGTCAGTGGAAATTATTATCATCACTGTTAATAGCCGCTATCACCTTATATATCGGAAACTCATATGTTACAACTATTGGCTGTATAACCATAACGCGATATTTTACCGCCGTCATTGTTTGATAAATCAAGACCAGTAGATCATTGTGGCCATCATAACATATGCCTCCCAGAGCACAATCTGATCTGCTACCGAAAAGAGTGGTTGGCGCCATTAAATTTTCATTGTACCGCTGTCCTCTTTCTCTCCAGCCCAACCGTGTCTGCATGCACGGTGCCTCGCCTTTAATAGTGGGTGTGTAGCACGTCTTTCTACTTTTCAATTACGTATATGCAACCTTCTCCTGATAGTATGACCAGAAATAACAACTCCAGTGCCTTGTCTAAAAAAAATGTTAATTATTGAAGCCATGAATGTTGGGTTTCGCTTTGCAGTCAGGACTATGAAAAGGTCTGGAGCTTGCGTTGTGGCCCGTACAAACTGACGACGCTTTGCGAAACATTTAACCGCGTAGTGACTTCTTGTTTAGATAAACCTTTGCGTATCCAACGGCACTAATTGCTGAAACTGCATGTAACGGGAATTTTTATTGAAATTTTTTTAAAGCCGGTCCTGTTATTAAGCCGTCCCACCAAGTGTTTTGCAGACTAATGTTGATAATATTGAGATATTAAAAAGCCATTGCAAAATCGAATTTATTCATTTAGTAGTAAGACAAGGTTAAAAGTTTAAAGTTAAGAAGGTCGGGTGCATTTTTATTATGTACTTATTTGAAATTCTTTAGGGTATAGTAAACTTGGTAAAAATAATTTTAAGTATTGTATTGTATGTTGCTTTCAAATGTAATTTAACTTTGGTAATTTATTTTAAGTAAATAACAATTAACGTTTTGACATAATATCTAAACATGTTTTAACAATTAAAGCCAGATGGTGAAAAATTACAGGAATTGCCTTTTGATGCTCCTGAAACGTTTATATCTGACCAATGCCAATTGCTGCAACCACCAGAACCACAAAGAATGTATACTTTTACAGATTTGGATCCTGTCATTGTACCATGGATATTGCTAATCGTCAAATCCTTTATTGGGATATTTCCTACCGGATGTCCCGTGGCACCATTATTGGTGTAATCCTCTTGAACGTTAATTGCATAGTATGATATTTCTAAAAAATATTAAATAATCTATTAATTGCAATTACAATAAATTACAAATTAAAGTGAAATTAAAAAACAGTTAAAGTAAATAAAATTCGGCGAGAAATTTCTAAAGGTATAGCTTATTATTAATCACTATTTTTTATTGTTTATTCCCGTTAAATGAAGCTAGTATCATAAAAGTCCAGTAAAGAAGCAAGCCTGCATTTTTAGTATTCATAGTTAAGAATAATTCTACTATGACCATCATTAATCCTCTTCATTTTCTTGTTACCTAAAGGTAACAGGAAATAGTCGAGTATAGCTCTAGCCTTTTCTTATCTCTTCCACATCATCACAGAAGCATCACGACCGATAGAATAGGGTTTTCCCACATTTGCATTATTTTGTAGACGGTACATACCTGATAATTTTATGTTCCTATAGGTAACGCTGGTAATCTCGCCTTTATAATTACTGGGTATGGTTTTAATGTGTATACCGTTTCTTGAATGTTGTACGACAGAATTTTGGAAAGTAACATTGTGCACGGTATTCAAAGAATATTCTGACCATAATCCTACAGCGATACTTAAACCGTGTCCGCCGGTACATTGTAAATTATCAAAAAGTAAATGTTGACCTTGATTTACGCAAACGCAGTCATCTTGATTCCATACCACACTGTCCTTAATAGTGACTTTGTAGGATCTAGCAACGTCAAAGCCATCTGTATTAGCTCCACCATGCTGAAAAATATGTTTGTTTAATTATTATACATATTAAGTACCAAATTAATATACAGCGCGGGCCATAAGTCAGTTATCTTTAGAGTCTTTGAACTGTCTTGCGTATTGGTAGTCATTAGTGCACTTGACCAGAGTGTAGTACCATAAGTCATTTGACACTATACTCTTTTCCAAAATAGTACGAAGTAATAAATCATTTTCTAAAATCTGTTATGTGGGCGTACATAATTGAGTTGGTTAAAAAGTGGAAAATATATTTTTCCAATTTCGGAATATAAAATGACTTTTTTTGTAACTGCTACGGGTAAAGAAAGATTTTCCTTCTAACTAGTTGAAAAATGGATTTCTTTATTAACATAGTAAGGAAATAAAACGTCTTTCGTATTTCGAAAAATGAAAGCTTGATCACAAATGGCAGGAGGATGTGATGCCCTCCGCAAACACCCCTTCACAATAAAATTGGACAAGATTCTGAAAAAGATCTTAATGGGAAAGAATTATAGAACAAAAATACCAACCAGAGAAGACTGGTTAAAGAAAACACCATTGACCAGCCTAGGAGTAGAACGATGGTACACTGACGGTTCGGGGTACCAGGGACGATACGGGGCAGGTGTGTTTGGAGCATCCTGCAACCACAGGGAAAGCATACCCGTAGGGAAACACGCCTTGGTTTTTCACGCCGAGGTCTATGCCATACTTAGGTAAACCACACACCTGACAGAAAACAGAGTGACCAACAGTGAGATTGATATTCTCACTGACAGTCGCGCGGCCATTGGGGCTCTCGACGTAGCCTTTCTTTAAAACAATATTGATCTGATCGAGATATGTTTTTCGAGGTGGACCTCTACCGATTTGTCCATTCATACTCGCCTTATAAATTTGTTTTGTCATCTTCCGTTATCTATCTTTGTGACTACATCTTATTTATTTATTTTAGTATTCTTCACTTTATCCAACCGAGTCACTCTGACCATACTTCTCAGATTACTCATATCCGCTGCATTAATCCTATTTTTATGCTTTTTTTCTTCTTGCTAAACATGCCTATATTTTTAATGGTACTGTCAATTCTGTAAAATACCATCATATGCTTTAAAAGTGCTGTTAGAACTGGAAAATAATCCACTTTATAAACAACAGAATCTAGTTAAAGAAAAATTAATCTAGCACAAGAAGAAGCAACCACTGATTATGAATTGACTGGGACAAATGGGTACCATTTAATGACCTCCAAGATTTCCAGTTATCACAGTCTGGAATATACTAAAAATAAATTATGGTTTTAAAAAAACTAAAAAACACGCTTTTAGAGTTATTCAAACTTAGAAGTAAAAATAATTCTTAAACATATGAATAAAATTGTCATACAAAGCACCCCACGCTTTTAGAACAGTGACATTAAATTTCTCGTCAGTAATTTTATTCTTATGTTAAAAATTATTTTTTACTTTGATTAACTATAAAAGCGTGTCTTTTAGTTATTTTAAACTATAATTTATTTTTCGCTTTAAAGTTCGATTTGTTTTACTCACCCTTTTGCCATTTATCACTCGGCATTGGAACTGTTATATTTCTCTTACTCTCATGCAAAGAATACCCAAAGAAATTTATGAATCTTGGCGAAACTAATCAGGATAATCGGATATTTTAATCGAATTATTGCATTGTCGTCGGTCTTTGACAAGTGTGCAAAGTTTAAATTAAATCTTATCGCTTAAAGTAGGGCAAAATCGAGGCCAAAAAATTAGTTACAAACAAACATGCAAACATACAGGTGAAACTAATATAAGCGCGTTAATAAAGTCCGTACTAGTATTTGTGTGTGAATTATAAAGATGTTGATACTAAATTTGTATTTTTTACAACTGACCTACCCTGTATAATGCTTTTTTATCTTTTAATTTACGTTTACATAAATAGTAAAAAAAATTTACCTTATCTCCATCTTTACAATCGATATTCCAATTTTCTAGAACGATGTCGTGTGAATCGGAAATTCCAATGCAAGTATGAGGACAGTTTTTGACGTGAATATTTTTAAAAACTGAATTTCCCGTAGCTTGAATTAGCATCACTCTGGGTTTTTTCTTATTGCTGTGATCTCCTGCTCCGTCCCACCAATGGGCTCCACGACCGTCAAATATATGACCTAAAGTACAACTTTTGCGTTAAGATATTGTTTAATAATATTTATACCATTAACATTAACGACTGACATGCAGAGTTCTTTTGATTTTAAAAAATTAAATTTTTATCTTCATTTAATGTTATCCACAAAGTATGCACCATATGTGAACTTTTTTATTAAGGGTTTTTCGACAAAAAGTTATTCCCAATAAAAGTTAGTGCATCTCTTCAAACTAAACATATACCAACAAAATAAAGTAAAACACACGTAATATACAAGTAGCCTTTAAACAATTAATTTTGAAAGAAGAGTAAACTACAGTATTGTGCGAATTAATGTGAATACAGACAGATTTACGTTGTTTATTAACAGGATAAAAATCAAACAGTACTCGTTGATAAATATGTTACTATTATTTACTAAGAAATATATCCCCCTTTGATTTTGTCATCTCGGTACAACACCTGAATGACAGCCTTAATAATCTTGCCCTTAACCCTTAAAAATAAGTTTCTTATATGGTGCATACTTTGGTGATGACACTTTATAAAATCTCCTTAACTATCTATAGAATAATTATGATTTGTAGTATTTACGTGGCCAAACTATACAGATATAGAAAAATGCCATCACAAACATAACTTTTAAAAAAAACCGCAACTCAGTTCTTCTACCGTAAAAAGTTGTAAGACCCATGTAATACCGAGTCGGTTAATTTATTCAGTCCCTACTTAAGGTCACTTTGTCTCAAGTTATCACGTAATTAGCTAACCCAACAATATTTTATAGTGACCATATCAATATTAAAAATCTTTTATGTTTTAAATAAATAGTTTGGCAATCTAATTTAATATAATATGTATTACTTGTGAGATACATTGTGTTTTCATGCGATGGCCAAGTCAATCTATTTATTTAAAACGTAAAAGATTTTAAATATTGATATGGTCACTATGACATATTGTTAGGTATGCTAATTACGTAATAACTTAAGAGAAAAGGACCATTAAGTAGGGGCTGAATAAATAAACCGACTTGGTATTTCATGAATCTCATCATTTTTTACGGTAGAAGAATTGAGTTGCGAGACTTTTTTTACAAGTTATGTTTTGATGGCATCTCATTTCTTTCTGCAGATTGTCCTTATACATATACAGGTACACTGATTCATTCACTGCAAATGTAACTTTGTAATCCTATCTAGAAAACTGGACCGAAATTGCAAAATATTTTAGTTTTTCTTTGATTTATACACTAAACACTAATTTTATTCTAAATTTTAAGCTTCTATGTCTGGTAAAAGTGCCTTAGAGTTTTGATGATCGGTCATTCAGTCAGTGAGTGAGTGACAAAATTAAGAAACTTTGACTAGTTATAATTCTTAAACTACTGGTTTAAGTTAAATGAAATTTGAAATATAACGTGTTTATACAATGCCTGCTTGGTTACAAAAAAATTCAGACTAGTTATATCCACAACGAAGTTATAGGGGGGTCGAAAATGGCCTGAACTGCTTCGAGAAAAGGAAAACAGAGAGCTGGACGTTATCCAGTGGACCAGTACAACATTTAATAAAAATTTTAAAAATAACTGCAACACTTAAATTTAATTTGTCACATTAGCCACTTGTGCTTTTTGTGTCTTGTTTGCGACATTACTATTACTAACCACTATGAAATTATTAGTGACGGCGTGCACGTCTGACTTAACAGAAAAAAGATCTCGACGCATGCAAAAGATCAAATAATTTTTCTTCTAAAAACGTGTTCATTCTTACCATAACGGCTTTAAAAATAGAATAAATATTCTAATATTATAAATATTTTAATTCTAAACAAAAAATATTACAAATCTAATGTGATAAAAAGGTTTAAATAAACCACTATGTTCTACCATATTTTGATGATAATCATTAAATGTCAAGATAACATCTTATTTAAATCACTATCTCAATAAGTGTCAATTACTCTAATACATCAATTTAGAAGTATGTTGTTTAATCCTTGTCATTACTGATAAGTTGTTATTTGTCATTATAAATTTTGTGAAATTTAAGTTCAATATATGTATATATATATATATATATATATATATATATATATATATATATATAGAGAGAGAGAGAGAGAGAGAGACAAAGAGAAAAAACGATTTGTAAGCTTGAGGATGCAGTCAAAGTACTGAGCTGGTTTAAATAATACTCTTTGTTATTTGGTCGAGCTTTCTCTTCTTTTTCTTCTTCCTTCTTTAATCTAGGCGGATCGCCTGATTCTTTTCATCGTCCCTCTGCTTATTGCACTGCTAAGTTGTCGCTTCATCGTTTTCGGGGGCGTCCTAAACTCCTGCGACCCATTGGTGATTTGTGGCGTGCTGTTCTGACTATTCTTTCGTTGTCCAGTTCGTTGTTTAGTTCTCGCTGTGTCTTGTCGAGTTTCTGCCGTGTATGTCATAGTTGGTCTTACTATCGCCTTGTAAATTCTTGATTCGGTTTCTATTTTAATGTTTTTATTTCGCCATATTGTGTCATTTAGGCATCCTGCTATTGTTGTTGCATTCGTTGTCTGTTCTCTCACCTCCGCCTCAACATCACAATAGCCTGAGATTTCTATGCCCAGATACTTATATTTTATTTCCTGTTGGATAAGTTTGCCTTTAACTTTCAGTTTGCACCTTAATGGCGTTTTTGATGTCGTCATGCATTTAGTTTTCTGGGCCGATATTACCATATTAAGTGATTTAGCAGTGCAGTTAAATCGATGTAGTAGTCGCTGCAGATCGTCTTCATTTTCAGCAACTAGTACTGCGTCATCGGCATAGCATAAAACAGTAATTTCACGGTCATCCATTCTGTATCCTTTCAGTAAACGTACTTTGCTTATTACTTCGTCCGTAATGATTTTGAAGAGCAGAGGGCTAAGGGAATCCCCTTGTCGAATACCTTGATCCACAGCTATTGGTTCGGTCGTGGTCCCATTTATTTTTCTTGAATCTGATTTGCTTTGTATATATTTTCTATGGTTTTAATAAGATTATGTGGGATTTCCTGTTGTAAAGAAGGTGTATAACATCTCTTAACCGCACACGATCGACCTTAGGGTTCAATATGTTACCATAAGTTATTAAAATAAATGATATTTTAAGTTGTTATAAAATATTTTATGTTGTTATAAATAAATTTCAGGACTGACCATTGAACTTGGTACCCGATTAGATCTTACTTCTTTTGTCGTTGAAAACAACAACCAAGGCGTTTATGATAATATTGAACTTGGCTCTTATTTCACATTTATGTTTTTGATGGGATGTAATTAACAAAAAACACAAATGGAAAATATTATCGATAATTTTGTAGTTTTCATTTAATATATTGTGAAATTTTTTACATTTACGTTTTTTGTTTACTTCAGCTATTTTCCGTTAATTTCCATATTTCATGAACAATCTGACAACGCTGCAAATGTTTATAATGATGACGTGAACGCAACTTTATTTGGCTTCAGCTATATCTGTGTGTACACGATGGTGGCATAAGAGCAAGTGGACGCAGACATTAAAAATTTACTGTGAACTGCATACAGCCCTTACACGGGGGTTGACGGTAATAAGTGCGATAATATATAGCGATAGATCACAAGTTTGATTAAAATTTGCACATTTTTAACGCACGTCTTCATATTATTCATTTTGTTAGTTTTATATTAATTAGGCACTTACTGTTTGTCCCTTGCACAGTTATTCCATTTCCGACGATCCACACAAGAGGACCATCCCATTCGGCATAAGCAAATGCTATGTCACCATTAAAAGTCAAATGACTGCCACTTTGTAAGGCAAATTTAAGCGTTTCACCAGCAGGCACTGCAAAGCTTTCGACTGTAATAGTTTTGCAGCTCTTAAGGACGTTATCGACATCATTGAATCTGGAAATGGTACAGCCAGCTCCTATTGATTCACCTGCAAAACAAATAAACATTGTTTTTAAAACTGGCGCATAATTTTATTTGTGTATTTATTTAAATTTAACCTAATTTAAAGTATTGTTATAAATTTTATGCAAATAAATCAATATATTTTATACATACATACATAGTCACGACTTTTTTCAGTAGAGGTAAGCAGAGATCACTTCCTTTCACTTGCTACGGTTCTTACACACATCTTTCGCGCTTTCTACTTTCATCAGTGCTCTTATACATGCTCGTCGGTTGTTGGTACTTTTGACCTGGCCTTTCTTTAAAACAATGTCGATCTGATCGAGATTTGTTTGCCGAGGTCGACCTCTACCGATTTCTCAATTCACACTCGCCTTATAAATATGTATCGTATATCTTCCTTTCTTTTCCGTCCTACGTGTCCAAACTATCTAAGTATTCCTTTATCTATCTTTTTAACCACATCTGCTTTTACACCAAAGCGTCTCCTTATTTTACTATTCTTTACTTTATTCAACAAAGTGGCTTCAGCTACTCATCAGACTACCCATTTCCGCAGCATTAATCCTATTTTTATGCTTCTTCTGCCAAACCCAACATTCACTACCAGACATAAGTATCGAGACCAGCACTTCTCTGTGCCTTTTTAACACTTTCTGGCTACTCATAAAGTAATGCAGGGCCCCATTTGTTTCCTTGCCAACATCCTTTGCTTAATGTCTCATTCATACTTTCCGTCTCTCGTAAACTTTGAACCCAAGTATACTAACTCATTTACTTTTTCCATTTTTTCCTTCAATCTATACCTCGCAGTTTGCCATGTTTTTTTTCTTTCAATAACCATTACTTTCTTCTTGCATTACATTTACTTTTATTCCTTTGATTTTTAAAACATTATGCATGATATTAACCATCTCCTGCAACTCCTCTTCTGATGATGCTAATATGACCTGATTATCGGCGGAAAGGAGGCATTTGAGGATTAAATCATTTATTCTCAATTCATACGCACTACCTTTCAAATTTTTTAACAACTATCCTGAAAGCCTGCAACGACTGTTCAACAAAATTGTAAAAGTAGGAGATCAGCTAAATATAAAAATAATGTGATAAAAACAAAAGTAATGGCCATAACAAGACTGCCAAACCTGTGAATCTAAATATATGCGGTACACCAATAGGCAAAGTTAAAAAATTTAAATACCTTAGCAGCTACATAACAACAAACGTAGACTCCGACGTTGAAGTAAGATCACGAATAGGACGAGCCAAAGCCACATTTCTAAAGATGAAGAACCTGCTATGTAATCCAACATTTAACTTACAAATACAATACCGTTTCGTAAAGGTGTACGTACGTACACTTAGTTCTCTTGTATGGAGCGGAAACATGAACACTAAAGGTGGATACCATGAACAGACTGGAGGCTTTTGAAAGTGGATCTTCAGACTATTAAAATTACCATGGACTCAACATGTTGCTAATAACTAAGTACTTAGACGTATGGGAAGAGAAAGGGAAGTACTTACTACAATCAAGCAAAGAAAGACCGCTTATCTAGGTCACATATGCCGTAATAACAATAAAATCGAGGAAAAACGTACACCTGGCCGCAGACAGCATTCGTGGTTAAAAAATGTACGCGATTGGACTGGTATGAACACATCAGCTTTGATTCATGCAGCCAAGGATCGCAAGAGGTATGCCGAAATTGTTGCCGACCTGAAGAAGAAAATGGAGGTCAGCGGAGGCCATTTTGAACATTTAATTTGTAAATTTGGTAAAATTTAAAGTTTTTTGTTATAACTGATATTAAATAAATTAGGTAAATCCGAAATATCTTTAAAGTTATTTAATATAAAAAAAATTACATTGTGTAAAGAATTTAATTATTTTTTTAATAAAATTTAACGTTTTTTTTAAATTTTAAAGAAATGGCTTCCGACTTTCTGGTTGGGTCAACACCCAACACCTTATTTATATTGCTATCAATAAATAATAAAAAAATACCTAAAATTTAACCATTTTTGTGCTGTAAAAAAAAAATTTAAATAAAAAATGAATTACTTCGTGCAGCTTTTTTACTTACTGGAGTTGATAGCAGGAGAGCATGCACGCAGTTGAAACACCGCAAACAGACATAAAATTTGTAATTTTTTTATCATTTTGAGACCAAATAAAAAACAAACTGCGATATCGTTCATGAAAGTTTATCTTAAATAGGAAAAATTAATTGATGTAGTTATCAATCATTTTTTGGCTTAACTTAATACTGCCAATAATTTTTATATGACAAGCAACTTAAAAAAATACTTTACTTGACATTATATCACTCAATGATGACGACTTGTGTTACAAACTTTATCTTGATAAATTTATTTGAAGGTAAAGCCTATTAACTATTGTAATGTGCTCTTATAAAGCAAAACAACAATCTAACCATCTTGTTTAAAGTTTTGGGAAGACTTCTAAAACGTAAAAGACGACGGACTATATAGGGTGATTTACATACATACATAAAGTCACGCCTTTTTCCCATAGGGGTAGGCAGAGACCACTTCCTTCCACTTCCGCTACGGTTCTTACACACATCTTTTGCTTCCTCTACTTTCATCAGTGCTCTCATACATGCTCGTTGGTTGTTGGTACTCTTGACAGCTGGCCTTTTTTCAAAACAATGTTGATCTGATCGAGACATGTTCTCCGAGGTCGACCTCTACCGATTTGCCCATTCACACTCGCCTTATAAATTTGTTTCGTCAATCTTTCTTCATCCATCCTTTCTACGTGTCCAAACCATCTAAGCATTCCTTTATCTATCTTTGTGACCACATCTTCTTTTACACCACAGCGTTTTCTTATCTCACTATTCTTAACTTTATCCAACCGAGTCACTCCGGCTATACTTCTCAGACTACTCATCTCCGCAGCAATAATCCTATTTTCATGCTTCTTCTGCCAAACCCAACATTCACTACCATACATAAGTGTAGGAACCAACACACCTGTATGCACCGCCAGACGTGCCTTTTTTGACACTTTCTGGCTATTCATAAAGCTATGCAGTGCCCCATTCATTTGTGATTTAAAATTCGAAATTTTAAAGACGTATTGCTGGGATCAAAATAAGACTTTTTTTTAAATAAACATGTGTCCTAAAATGCACCTTCTTCAAACTACAGCCACTGTAAGTTGCGTCAAATAAACGATTATTTAAAATTTTGGTTATAATAACGAATCTTATCTTTCTAAATTGGCATACCGCCATTTTTTATGCACCTCTTCATTTTTTGCTTCAAAACTTAGGTAAACCCAGTTTTGGGGAAGTTGGAGGGGGTCCACACTTTTATTGGCCCAAATTTTATGTTTGAAAAGAGAAACTCTAAATTTAAACAACATACTTTGAACCATATATAAATCTAAAAATATATAACTAATCGTTTGCCAAAAAATTATAATCAACGCAAGGGCGGTATTCTCTATGACTACTACTACTACTTCTCTGTAGCACTACAAATCTTGGTGGGTTTTGCCTCCGTTCCTCTCGGTTCGTCATAAGTTGGGTATCCATTTCATACCCCATGACTTCTCGAGGTCGCTTTTGATGTTGTCGCGCCATCTTAGCATTGGTCTTTCGAGTGGTCTTCTTGTTTGCGGGTTGTTTTGCCACAATAGTTTTACTAAACGTTCCTTTGGCTACATTTAGTCAAGCCTTTTTCACGTTGGGGTAGGCAGAGACCATAACTGGAGCTCTGTCTAGCACATCAACGGTAGCGATGGAACACCTCCTAAATCCATCTGCCCCACGAAGGCCAGCATAGTCTCCTACAATTACTGTCTTAGGAAAGGAAAATTAATGAAGAGCAACTCGGGGATCACTCCCAACTTAATTTAACCTAACTTCGGGATATTGAGTGAAACAAAAAACCACCAAATTTTCGGGATGGTTCCTGACATGCTAGCCACAAAATAACACGTAGAAAAGTTGTTTAAAGTCCTCTTTTCAAAGAGAAACGAATGGGTGAGGGGAGACATTTTCTACAAATATTGTTGTATGTCAGTGGAAATTATTATCATCACTATTGATAGCCGCTGTCACCTTCTACATCGAAAACGCCTATCTGTCGGAGACGTTAACGTCACTAAGGTGACGCGAAACCGTAAGTTTCCCCCTACCAAAAAATGTTTAACGCGCCCAATGAAGTTGTTCTCACTTCGAATTTTTTTTTACGTAATTACTAATTAATAAAGAGTTTGTTTGAAATTAATACTTTCAAATATACAATTTCTTTCTAAGATATTCCTTGATTTTTAAAACTACCCAGTACGACCCTGACGCCGACAAAAAAATCATCTAAAAACACGTTCATTTATTATCCCTCCAAAATATTCCGATAGGGTCGTGTGCAATTTTAGAAATCAGCTATACGATCACGTGAAAAAGACGAAGCCACGTTTGACCCGGCTTTCGGCCTCTCGCCCTCTTTTCCATTTTAACAGCCGAGCAATAAACAACGCTCGCGTACAGAGCACTGCTTCCTCTTTCTCATTTCGACCGTCAAGCAATGCACAACGTCGGCCGAAGCACACAATTTTCGCCGCTAAGAGAACCTCTTACCAATACCACGTAGTAAGATGCACATAAATATAATTAAATAAAATAAATTAAATTCAAAGCTAACAACCAGTGAAAATATACTGAAGATACAGGAGACTTGAAACTCTACGCTCCACGTATTAAAATATACAATATATTCTCGATGACAAGTGTGTTGTTTTATTTACTATGATAACAAAATTCACGGCGATAAAAGACAGTAAACCCTTCAGCCTACAGCAGATAAAAAAACCCATCGAGCCAGCTTGACTGAATTAGGAATCTAACATTTACGTTGCGGAAGACGTCGTCAGCAAGAATGAGTCGAGGCTATAGATGTTCCGGTGGTGAAGCTACCCACACCTCAGCGCATTTTCACATCTTTTCGCTTTGATTGGCCATTGCTCGCTTCTCGTGGTCGTTGCTGGCGCGCTTAGAAATAATTGTTCCAGTTATGCAATGTTTATTAACAAATATAGATTAAATTCTCCGGTCCTTTTTAAAGTTGAAAATTAATTATTTCGTATTTTCCAATTATGCCTACGTGGAAAAGCGTTTTAAATATATATTTTCGAACCGGCTTTTAACAAGAGCTGTGTTACGTTCATGGGGTAATTAATGTTAGTAGTTCATTGGTGGGTAATGACACGCCGCGTCGGCGACAATATCGCATGTCGTTCGAATCTAATTTGTTACGTTGCTTTGATAATGAGCGTTTGATAATTAATAAGACAACAAAGTTCCATCGGATTTAATTGGCTATTTATAGTTGACAGTTATTTTTTGCACTGTAAATTCCAAACTGGTTTTTGGTAAGGTTCATAAGTTCCATGCAATGAAATGTACGGCTTCGTATTAAGATTTACAGAAAATTAAACAGACAAAAGCCCTTCTGGACACTCGGGCAAATATCCAATAATTTTTTTTCCTATATAAATCATTTCTTCTTCTTCACGTGCCATATCCTCCTAGGACGTCGGCGAACATCATTATGATTTTTATTTTATTAGCAGCGGCACGAATTGTAGAATTAACACCATACCACTCTCTCAGGTTTTTTAGCCAGGACGTTCCTTGAATTTTGCCTTGCATGATATTCTGTAAGATACGGTACTTCTCCCCTCTCATAACATGTCTAAAATATTCCAACTTACGTTTTTTGATGGTAAACATGACTTCCAGTTGCTTCTGAAGACGGGCAAGCACCTCTGTGTTTCGAACACTGTCTACCCATGATATTCGTATCAAGCGACGATAGCACCAAATCTCAAACGCTTTTATTCGGTCACACATTGCCTTTGTTAAAGTCCACTCTTCCATTCCATAGTACAGAATTGGTTATACGTAGCACCGTAGTAAACGAATACGAACGGATATTGACAAGTCTCGAGATGTAAGAACCTTCTTCGTGCTGTTAAATGCTGCCCCAGCCTGCTCGATGCGGGACCTTATTTCCTGCGTGCTATCCCACTTTTCTGAAACTGAAGACTTGCGGAATCTGTTGGTTGCCTGTACTTAGGTTTGCTGGAAGCTCACCATTCTTGCTAATAACCATAGCTTTGGTTTTGCTGATATTGAATTTGAGCCCTTTTTCTTCGCTTTTAGCCACAACCCTATCTAGTAACGCCTGCAAGTCATCAGCATTTCCTGCAGTCATGTCCTCAACTTTGACAGCAGCGATTTGATTGTAATACAGATTTTTTATAATGCGGACGTCTCTGCCATCTAAGTTCATATTCTGAAGGATGTTGATAAGTTTCCCGTGGTCGACACAGTCAAATGCTTTCTGGTAATCGAGAAAACATGAGTATACATCGGTGGACACGTCGCGGTATCTCTGTATTAAGACCTGTATGCTGAATAGGGCTTCTTTCGTTTCAAGCCCGTTACGAAATCTAAATTGAGTATCAGAGAGGTGTTCCTCGCATTTACGGTATGATCGACCATGTATTAATTTAAGGAATATTTTTAGCATATGACTCCTTATGCTAATCGTGCGGTAGTCTCCGCATGTTTTTGGTCATGTCTTCTTAGGTAGTGTGACAAAGACAGACTCCAACCAATCACTTGGTATTTTCCCAGAAACATAAATGGCGTTGAAGAGGCTGACCAATTTATCTGTAGATTGGTCGTTGAAAAGCTTGAGTACTTCCGAATAGACGTCGTCTGGTCCAGCGGACTTTCCAGTTTTAGCTGCCTTGATTGCATGAACCACCTCCGCGTGTGTGATCAGTTGACATATTCTTTATGTTTTTGGTGTCTGTAATAGTTGTAACGGAAATATTTTTCATTATATTTTGTTAGTTACATGCTTTCGGTTAGTCTAAGACGAGACGCTGATTTGTTACTAATTTAAAAACTTAAATATATAAAAACGGTAGATGATAGACAGAAAAGGTTTGCAAATTTTGAATCAGCACACCGAAAAACCTCTATAGCGAATGTTACAGCGGCGGTACCAAATTAACCCATTAACGCCCGAAACTATATTTTGTCTAATAGTTTATAATTTTTCATCATTTTGACTTAATATGAGTCTAAAGTGACGACAAAAAATATTTTTATTAAATGTTAAATTACAAATACCGAAATATATGCCGATACCAAATGATATCACACTGGGCTCCTATACTACAATAAAATACAAAATAATTAAATTGTTTAAAAACATATTTATTTGTCAAAAACATCAACTACTCTTTGAAATGGTTAGAAAAGTTAGTTTCTGTTTATTTTAGTGATTACCTCTGCAGTTACTTAGGGTGGGTACACCCTGTATGTATGTTTATTTAAAATAGTCTCACATAAATTAATTTTTTTCTTAATTTTATTATCAGAATAATTTTTTATATGTGACTTGTCGACCTTGATAGTCCCAAATATGATTGCGGGACAAAAACAATGATCATATTTTTAATGTTTGTTAATAGCCTCCGTTCCTTTTGACTTATTTTTACGTGTTTATAAAAAGTAAGGAGTCGGTAATTACATTTTCAAGGTCTGAGAAAAAAAAACAATAGTTTCTTGTTACACGTAGAAAGGAAACAACACTGATTTAATTAATTTTAATTAATATTTCAATTAAATGCTCGTCTTTAAAAAATAATTTATTGAAAAATTGAATTAAATTTTATTTAATATACTCTATATATAAAATGTATGCTTTTCCAGATTTTAATTGTTTTTATTAAAAATTAACAGATGCCAAACTTTATAATAAAAATTCCATGTGAACATCCCCTAGAACAATTAAAAAATATCTTAATGTGGTGATCAGTAGGAAAATCAAAGGTTTATTTTTAGTGATATGTTAACAACATTTATATCTACAGTATACAGAGTCAATAATAAGTTAAGCAACAATACAGCAAATATAATTAAATCTTTTAAATGTATGTTATTTTCTCAAAAACAATTACGTTTAGGTATGGAAAAGTGAACTTTTGTTGTAGCTGAGGTTGATGGCCTTTTTGAACGGGGTTTATGTCCGACTGCTTTACGACCCTCACCAAATAATTTACTTAAAAACATGGAATTTTGATAAACATTTATCGCCAAAACATTTTTCTAACATAATTAATACATGATACATAAAAACTATATTTTTTTTACTAAATTTGATTCACAGATTTTTTAATTTTAAAAATCACTAACAATTTTCTTTAAACACAAAAAACGCTGCAATTGTTACCCTATTAGGGGAAATGTCATAAAATGTATGTCATCTGTTCACAACAGTCATACCAACCTACATACATACATATAGTCACGTCTTTTCTCCGTAAGGGTTGGCAGAGACCACTTTCTTCCACTTGCTACGGTTCTTTCTTACACACATCTTTCGCTTCTTTTACTTTCATCAGCGCTCTCATACATGCTCGTCGGTTTTTGGTACTCTTGACCTGGCTTTTCTTCAAAACAATGTTGATCTGATCGTGATATGTTTGCTGAGGTCTACCTCCACTGACTTGCCCATTATCGCTGTTAATCTGTTTCGGTTAATTTTCCTCCATCCTTTCAACGTGTCCAAACCATCTAAGCATTCCCTTATCAATCTTTCTAACCCTATCTTTTTTTACATCACAGCGTTCCTTAATCTCACTTTACTTTATCCAACCGAGTCACTCTGGGTATACTTTTTAGTCTACTTATCTCCGCAGCATCAATCTTATTTTTCTGCTTTTTCCGCCTAACCCAACATTCACTACCATACTGATAAGTGTAGGAACTAACACACCTCTATGCACCGACAGACGTGCCTTTTTTGACACTTTCTGACTGATCGTAAAGCTATGCAGTGCCCCATTCATCTGTTTTCCTGCCACCAACTTTAGCTCAATGTCACATTTATACTTTTCGTCGCTCGTAAACTATGAACCTAAGTAGGTATACAAACTTATTTAATTGTTCCATTTTTTTTCCTTCAATCAGCACCTAGCAGTTTGTCATGCTTTTTTCTCTTTTAAAAACCATTACTTTCGTCTTGCTTACATTTAATTTTATCCCTTTGATTTTCAGGGAATTACGCATAATATTAACTCTTCAGATGACGCTAATATGACCTGATAATCGGCGTAAAGAAGGCATCTGACGATCAAATCATTATTCTTAATCAATACGCACTTTTTTTAAATCTTTTAAACAATCTTATATGTATAAGTTAAACAGCCATGGCAATGTCACACATCTCCGTCTTACTCATTTTTCTATGTTTAGCCAGGCCGTGTAAGATCTATTTATCCTGACACAAGCAGTGGAATCCTCGTAAAGTGACTTCAGTGCCCGTATTAAACTACTGCTCACCCCATACATAGAAATTGTCGACCACAATTCATTCGTCTCTACTCTTTTATAGGCCTTTTTCAAGTCTACGAAAGCGCAATAGACCTTTTGACTTCGAGCCAAAAATTGTTCAACTATACCTCGTAATGAAATTACTTTATCCATACTGATCTCCTTCCTCTTCTAAATCCTGCTTGCACATCCCATATCATCTCAGTTTTATTCGTTACTCTTTTAATCAATATATTGTCACGTGCCCTATTTTTTCCCATCTACCGTTTCATTATTAATTGTGTCTCTGATAGTCTGGTGTTCGTAAATAGTTTTGCATACCGTATTTTGTTCGTCGTAAATAGTGTTGCATATCTAGTGGGGATAGGATTTAATTATTAATGGCTGTGACATTTTGTTAAGTGGAGTGGGAGTCTTTGTATTAGATTTCGCCTTGATTTTTGGCCTCGATTGTCGTGTGTTCTCAGCTATATTATTGTTTGGTTTGCTTCTCTGTGTGGATGGGCTCGCTATCAACACGCACGAACGCGATTATGAGTTAGGAACTTAGGTTTGCAAAGGTTGGCTTACGTGGGTTCCGGTCATTTTTCTGATACTCGGCCTGGGAGTGAGGAGTGGACAAGAGTCGCTTGGTGTCAGTTGTGGAGGTCGGGTGAGAGTTTTTGGAACGATTTGATATTAACACGTGAGCAGAACTTCTACGGTTTTTTCTTTCATATCTGGCTGTATTTGGGCCATCTTAATTGGATTTTGAAGAAAAACCATTTAATTTTTAACTTGACCATTCTGTCGTGCCTTTGTGGTGGATATTTTGGTTATTAGGGTCGAGTTAAAATGACCGCGTGCGGGATCTGATGGAGTGAAGCCATTGTTAAGTACCAGGTGCAGTTCCATAATTAATCCGGCCAGGAGTAGGCCACAGGATTCGTGAATTCGTGTATCCAAAGGTTACAAGTGATTTATTTTAGTATATTTAAACGATGTGACTTATTTTTGACACCACGATTAAGTTTTGTTTTAATTTATTAATATGGTACACTGTTGAAAACTATTTATTGCATTGGATAATATGCCAAGGCTGAACTTTGATTAAAATAATATTCTCAATAGTTCTTTGTGTCCAAGTAAAAACGTTTATTCATACTTATTTGTAAATATCCTACAATATTGCTATTTTGAAGGACAGCCATCGTAAAAAGAATTATTTTTAAAATAAGATCGATTGTTTTAACAGTGTAAATCTTTATGTAAATGAAAAAGAAAAAAATTTGATTAAATTATCAGCCGTTGATGAAGTATTGGTAAAAAGTTGACTTGTATATGTTCTTTTTTTTTGTAACCTAATAAGGTTCGTCATTCTTACCTTTGTTTTAATTATTTTAATGGAATCGTAAACTTTGGATTTTTGATTTATTGTTGTTTCATAAAGTTGTAAATTTTGAAGTTTCGATTTATTGTTGGCTGTTAATTTTGATTATATGTGTTATAATCATGTTATTGAGCTGTGTATTTTAATTTATTGTGTGAGTAAAGTATCCAATATATTTTTGCTATAATTTTATTTATCTAGTTCAACATAATTGTTTGTTGTTTATCGTGTGACTCTGCTGGTGCCTACAAGACCTAGGGGCTTCCGACTTGTACCGTCTAAGTCAGTGGCGCGGTTCACTTTTATATTTTTTTTCTTCTACCCTCTACGGCTGAGCTCGGGCATAATTTGCCAGTAGAGAGACCACTGGTAGAGTACTCTTTAGAGAACTAAAAAGGCGTGGCAATATTTGCGTACAGTTTGCCGACGATGTTGAATAAACTAATGCCTCGGTAGTCCTGCTGCGAACCTTTTCTGCAATATGCTGAACCCCAAATATGCGAGCAATACTCCAGTAGAGGTCGGATTTGAGCCTTGTACGTAGTCGTCAAATATTTCCATGGCAGATGCTCCAGAGAAATAAGAACTCTTGTACCACCATTGGCCACATTCGGCCGAAGAACTCGGCACTCTGATCAGTCTCACCCATTTACTCTCAAGATTGACACTACAAGGACCAATCTTCATCAAGAATCCTTATTTTACAGTGCTGCTACGGAATGGAATAAGCTTTCAAAATCAGTTTTTCCAGAGAACTATGACCTGCAACTTTTTAAAAAGCGTGTCCACGATCATTTCCTTTCTATAATCCCTTCCCCTTCTAATAGTCGCAGTGCGGGCCGTCCGCGGCATATCTGCGACAGTTAACAGTTAAGCGTTGTAACACGGTCGATTCTTGGTTTAAAAAATTCGAGTTGCATTCATAACTGTACAGACGTACAATCCTATTGTATTTATTAATATCACTGTGCATGCACGAGCAGCTGATGGGTGTACCGCTTTCTCGAGATATTCTCAATTCTTTATTCAATTTCTTTAATAAACGGTTCAAAGAATTTACAGTTTTCACAGCATTTTTTAAAATAAACTCACAAACAAAATTACCGCACTACGTAAATAAATTTAGTTAGTTGTAATATTAACTTAAGGTTTATAACTAAAATTGCAACAAAACTAAAATGTTTACCGAGAAATACAACGAGACAAAAAAATTTAAGAATAAACGTTTAATTCCAATACAATCTATTTATATCAGAACAATAGGTATATATTTTGGTTATCAGACAAATAGACATGCAGAAAAATGATCCAGTGGTTATTTCCTATTGAATCTTAGTTACAAACGCACCTACTTAAAACTAGGAACAAAAAATATTAATATGCTAAAAGTTAAATAAAATTATTGATAAGTTATTATAAAAACTAACAAATAAATTAGATGCCTATCAACCAGTGGAGCAGGCAGGATTTCCAAAGGGATACAGCACTATGAATCACTTGCAGACCATTCAAATGTTAATAGAGAAGAAATACAAAATACAATATACCACTTCATTTCGTCTTTATAAACTTTCATAAGGCAAACATGGGCTGTCCTGCGTGCGATGGCTGGAGCAAGAATTGATTTAAGATATTCTACCCTTCTTAAGAATATATACAGAAGCGCTACTTTCCGTACAAAAATTACGGAAGACTTGAGAACCGAAAAGATTTCAATTAACAGGGGAGTTCGCCAGAGTGATCCTATATCTCCAAAACTTTTTACATTGGCCTTGGAAGACGTTTTTAAAATGCTACCATGGGAAAATAAAGGTGTAATCGTTGATGGTACCTTTTTAAACCATTTACGCCTTTTTTCCGATGACATAGTGCTTATTAGTTCAGATATAAATATATTTTTTTTATTTGCAGGTTAGTATTTATCGACTACATAATTGTCATCCTGCATCAACGTATGTAAGTACTTGTGCTGATATTTTAATTATTTACATAATTAGTTATTATGTTCACAAAACAAACATTTAAGCGGAAAACGTTTTCGGTAATGCCAAATGCTCGTGCCACATCTCTTTGCCGAGCGCAATTTTCTAGAATGCCAATGGCTCTCAACGTTTGTTCGCGGTTTAAACGGTCTCTTTTCATGTTTAGTTCAAAAATGTTCACACAAGATATTTCGAAAGGAGGAAGAACTAGCTATGGTTAACGTCATATGGATGCAGAATGCAAAAGGCTGTTCCAAACGGATAAAGGGCATTTATTTATCCCTGAGAAGATGAAAGAACTAGCTATGGTCAACAGGTGTTCATGTCATTAAAATGGGAAAGGAAAACAAAACGACAGAGACAAAAACGAAGAATAAAACTGACATGGATGGCATTTAGAAAACTGAGTCATGTAGTTAAAAACCCTGACATCACTATAAACCTCAAACGAAAAGTCTTTAACAAATGCATCCTGCCTGTCGCAACATATGGTTTTGAGACAAAGGCTTTAATCAAGAAGCACATCAATAACCTTGGAAAATGCAAAGGGCCATGGTACGGGCAATGCTTGGCGTTAGCTTACGAGATAAAATCCGTAACGAGGAAATAAGAAGGTAGTGGACATAATACAGCGAATCGCTGAGCAAAGGGTTGGACATGTTGCCAGACTCAGTGTGGACAGATGGGTATCAAGGCTTGTACACTGGAGAGCACGGCAAACAAAGAGTAGTGTCGGCATGCCACAGAGAAGATGGTACCATACAGCGACAGACAGAACAGCATGGAAACAAATAAAAAGACCTTTGTTCATGACTGGACAGATAATGGCTGAAAAAGATGAAGAAGAAAAAGAATATTTTTTTTTTACTGAAAATAGTCGCAAAAAGGGTAGACCTAACGTGTGGGCCGCGGACGGCCCGCACTGCGACTATTAGAAGGGGAAGGGATTATAGAAAGAAAATGATTGTGGACCCGCTTTTTGAAAAGTTGCAGGTCATAGTTCTCTGGAAAAACTGATTTTGGAAGCTTTTTCCATTCCGTAGCAGCCCTGTAAAAGAAGAATTCTTGTTGGAGATTGGTCTTTGTAGTGTCAATCTTGAGAGTAAATGGGCGAGACTGATCAGCGTGCCGAGTTCTTCGGCCGAATGTGGCCATTGGTGGTACAAGAGTTCTTATTTCTCTGGAGCATCTGCCATGGAAATATCTGTAGAGTAATGACTGGTCTGCAACTCTTCTTCTATGTTCTAGATGGTGAAGGGTATCTGTAAGAGTTGAGCTGTTTATCAACCGAATGGCCCTTTTCTGAATGGAATCTAAAAGACGAAGAGAATGCCAAATGTGCGAGCAATACTCCAGTAGAGGTCGGATTTGAGCCTTGTACGTCGTCAACAGTTGATCAGGAGTAAAAAACTTTCTAGCTTTCCACAGAAAACCTAGCCTCTGTTTTGCTGACTTAGCGATGAAACTTTACCATAAAAATGGTACGAGGCTTTAAATATTTTAGATCAATTGGGCATATCTGAAAACCACACACCATATTTTCAGATTTTAAGTAGGTATGGAAAGTTCAAACTCCCAAAGAATCACGTCGTATTAAAATAGTATTTACACATACTTCTACTCTGTACACGTATTATTTTCCGGAAAACACAAATGTGCTCATAAAAATTTATAAAATTTCGTTAACGAATTAAATTCCCATTTTCCACTTAGTTTATTTGTAAAATTTAAGTTCATAATCTTAAATTAAATCGTCCCATAACGTTCATACGTTTGTCACCAGCTGGCGTTAAAGTTATGATGCACTATTCCTATTAAATTCAATGTCATTCCTGACCCTTTTACCGTTGATAAACTTATTTACAAAAATATTTATTTCGAAACATTGTTAAATAAATTATGCTGTCTGTATCCAAGTTTTTATTGCGCTTTTTTGGATATTAAAAAAGAATAATATATTGTTAAGGCAACGTGATTCGGCGATGCCAGCCAGTTCGACAACCTTCTCAAATCGAGAAGTTGAAATTATTAAAAAGAGTCGCTGCATATAAATCACATCGAAATCGACGTTCACCGTTAATCGGAGAGAGAACACGTAGCGAATTTCATTTAGAGTAAATTACTATAATTTAGGTACACTTTTATTTGGCACCGAAAAAGCGATCAATTTGAAAATAGATACAATTTATTAAGCAAGCGATAGCAGAAGTTTAGAAGTACCACACCAACAACAAATACGTTGATTATGTAGATTGTAGATGTAGATTGTAGGAGGGGGCCGTGAAGGCTATGCAACCTCCCAAGCACCTCGACCTATCAGATCTTTTGTGCATATCCCTTGCAGAAAATCGCTGGGCATTCGCAAAGTTAATGTAGTGTTAATTCAGTGAGGAGCCCCGTCACCAGTTTTAAGTCTTTCTTGTCCAACTCGAAAAGCTGTTTAGCTTTCCTTGGCGAAAGGCTTACTAGCCTTTTCGCTTGTCTTTCTCCTGGCACTTTATGCCAGTGAGTCCACCGAACGGTGCTGGGCCAGAAAATTGTGTATTTTCCCCTTCTTTGGCAAGGCAATCTGCTTCTTCGTTGCCTTAAACTCCCTTGTGACCTGGAACCTACATCAGATAATCTGATTGTTTGCTGTCAGTTGTCTTATGAACTGTTTACAGTCCCAAGTCAGCTTAGACTTACAAGTCTACGTCTTTTTTCGTTCTCTAACGAGTACTCTACTAGCGGTTTCTCTACTGGCAAATTATGCCCGAGCTCAGCCGTAGAGGGTAGAAGAAAAAAATATAAAGTGAGCTGCGCCACCGACTTAAACGGTATAAGCCGGAAACCCCTAGATCTTATAGGCACTAGCAGAGACACAAGATGAACAACTATGATTATGGTGAACCAAATAAATAAAATTATAGCAAAAATATGCTGGATACTTTACTCACACAATAGATAATTTAGGTACACAGTTCAATAGCAACATCATAACAAATATAGTCAAAATTACCAGCTATGGTAAAATTTTCTTGCTAAAACAAACCAGAAATGTAAAATTTACAACTTTATAAAATAACTAGAACAGAAGTAAGAGTAACAGACTTTACCAAGTTACAGAAAAAGGTAAGACATTTATAAATTAACTCATCAATAACACTAATTCAAACATTTACATAAAGGCAAAGAAAATGCACTAGTTAACCGTTTACATAAAGATTTTCACTGCCAAAACAATCAAGTTCATTTAAAAATACCTTTACAATGGTTGTCCTTTAAAATATCAAGATTGTAGGATATTTACAAATAAGTAGGAAGAAAATATGTTTTTACTTGGACATAAAGAATTATTGAGAAGGTTATTTTAATCCAAGTTTAGTTTTGGCATATTATCTAATGCAATAAATAGTTTCCAACAATGTACTATACTAATAAACTAAACAGAACATAATAGTGTTGTCAGCATGAGTCACTGCGTTATATATTTAAAAATAAATCACTTATAACCTTTGGGTATACGAATTCACAAAGCACTATATTTATAAACTGAAGCAAGACTTACTCGTGGTGCCGAATGAGACATGGCGTTATGTATTTAAAAATAAATCACTGATAACCTTTGGGTATGCGAATTCACATGTACTCCTGTGGCCTACTCCTGAACTACTCCGGGGGCTGGTTAGATTATGGGGCGGCACTGGTTAGATAACAATGGCTTCCCTCAAATAGATCCCGATAACGGTTATTTTAACTTGACGCCAGAAATCCAAAAGAAATCTCCACAACAAAGGCAAGACAAAATGGTCAAGTTAAAAATCAAATGGTTTTTCTTCAAAATCCAATTAAGATGGCCCAAATACAGCCAGATATGAAAGAAATCCCATAGAGGTTCTGCACACGTGCTAATAACGCACCGTCCCCAACAACGTTCACCGACACCTGGCCTCCAAGACTCTCAAAACACGACTGCCGCTCCTATCCCGGAAATCAAGAAAAATGGCGCGGAATAAACGTCAACCCACAATCTTCTCAAATCTGTGCCTCGTCCTCGTCCGTGTGGATATTCAGTCCCATCCACACAGATATTGCAAACCAACTATCAAAAGTTATGCAACACTACTTACGAGTAAGGCACAATTATGATGAACCGTAGATGGGAAAAAATAGGCACGTGACAGTGTATACCTTCAGAACTTTTAGTGCTGCTTGGCTATCTGATAAAATATTGATTTCTGCCCTACAGGTGTTTCTTTCAATGCACTCCTGGGCATATATTTCTATGGCATGTAATTCTGCTTGAAAGATGGTTGGGGTGTTACCAAGGGGTTTTGAGAGCCTAGAATTTGGCCCTATACCGCCCACTCCAACCCTTTTATCCATCTTGAATCCATCAGTGTACAACACTACAACATCCCTTCCCAGATGAGGTCCGTTTTCTGTGCAAAGTTGGTGGTTTTTTGTAACCATTTTAAACTGCATTTCGAAGTCGTACCTAACTGGCATAATATCTGTCGGCTTAGACATGGATTCTAGAGTAATATTTTTCAAAATCTTCAAATGTCCATTCCGATTTCTTGCTCTAAGATTTATTGTCTGGCTCAGTCTAAAGGGACTAATTGCTGTTTTTTTTATTACACATAAGTGCAATGGTGAAAGGTTCAGCATTACCTCTACGGCTGCAGTAGGGCACGTAAATGTTGCCCCTTTGATTCCCGGACAAGCTAGCCGCTGCACTCTCTGCAGCTTGACTTGTGCCGAAATTTGTTGCATTTTTGGCCACCATATCAATAAAGCATAGGTGACTATTGGTTTAATGATCGTTTGGTATGACCAGTAGATCATTTTTGGTTTCAGACCCTAAGTCTTGCCAAAGACTCTGCGGCATGTCCAGCTAATAAATTGTAGTTTAAAAAAACTAAAAAACACGCTTTTAGAGTTAGTCAAACTAAAAAGTAAATAATAATTTATAACTTGGGAATAAAATTATTGACGAGAAAATTAATCTCACTGCCAAAAGAAAATTTAATGTCAATCAATGTCACTGTTTTGTATAACATTTTTAAACTGGCTCTGCGTTTCGGATGAAAGCACTCTACGCTTTTAGAACAGTGACATTAATTTTCTTGTCAGTAATTTTAGTCCTGTGTTAAAAAAAAATTTTTACTTTTTAGTTTAATTAACTCTTAAAGCGTGTTTTTTTTAGTTTTTTTAAACTATAATTTATTGTGAAATCATGTGGTCAAAATCCAAAAGAGAATGGAAAGCGCAAACGTCAGAGTACAAATAAAATTCCGAAAACCAATGCTCGATGCCGACAACAATTCCGGCAGAATCAAATTAAAACGAGCGAGTCTTACAGTAGTAACATTTGACATCTCACCTTGGTAATGAGCAATTCTAAAATTATAGTCTGAAAAAATGGATTAGGTAATATAAGATATGATTTTTTATAACAACAATAATTATTTGTAATGAAAATTGTAGTTTATTTAAGTTTTAAAAATTAACCTCAAAATTTAAAAAAGCTAAATACTAAATTACTTGATTTAAATAAATATTTATTATTACTTACTTGAATTTTATATCAATGATCTGCACTTTATTGAGGCTTATTGTCAACAGTAAATATTCTTTTATATAGTTTACGCATATAACATTAAACATTATACACAACACTGTAACTTAGGTGCACAGCTGATGGCTGACAGTACAACCTCTCGGAAAATTAGTTGACGGCTATCTGACGGCCAACTTTACCACTGCGAACTCATTCGTCAAATCAAATTGCGCGTGCTCTCGCGACTTCCTGTTACATTTCACGAAATCAGTCCCACAAATTGGAAGAAGCGAGAGGAAAGATGTTACACATCTGTTACACACTTTCGTCCCATTTCACGAAATTACTTCCACAAATTGCAATTTTGAATAAAACTTTCCGATGTAATCCGTTCCTTTAGATTATTTTCTTTAATAAAATAATATAAAATAAAAATTAAAATATACAGATTTCATTTAAAATTACATTCGGAGTTGAAAAACTTCGTCCAATACGGGGGTTTCCTGATAGCACAGTTTTTTTATTTGTTCGGTTGCCATTGCTAAAGTCAACGCTGGAGTTGTAATATTGTTTTTGGGTAGATAACTAAAAATCAATTTAGTTTTATCTCTTTCTGACTTGCTTTATAAATTTTATAGATATTTTTAAAAATATCGGTCCTTTCAACCCAAACAGCTAGTTTAAGTTCGCTGCAACTGATGGTAGCGGAAATATTTCAAATCAATCTGTGTCTTTTGATATTTTTGGGTTTCAATTGATTTTGATTATAGAGTCTTGGACAAAATTAACGCAACAACATATTAAATTATACACATTGCTATAATGAATTCATTTTAACAATTTTACTGACATTGGTTTCGTTAAAAGTTATAAAAAACTAGTGCTATAATTCCGATTGCATGAACTACTGACATACGCCCTAATCTACATAAGTTATTTGCCTCGGACCTTTGTCGCACGTTCACAGTCGCATTAAAATTTTATTTTTTAAAGTTCGACAACCATTATTTAGGACAGATTTTTTGTGGGCAACTCTATATCATTGTGTTTGCAATAAAACAGCGCTTATTTTATGTTTAATTTATAGATTAAACAAGTAGGTAAAAATAACCAGGACCAAAATACCTGTTTATACCTGGCAACCCAATAGTTAGACCGGGAAAAATTTAGGCAACCCTACGTTTGCATATTCTATAGGCTTTGTACTTACGGTTGGTGTAAAAATTTTTTTTTAAACT
Organism: Agelastica alni; assembly: GCA_950111635.1. Lineage (NCBI taxonomy): Eukaryota > Metazoa > Arthropoda > Insecta > Coleoptera > Chrysomelidae > Agelastica > Agelastica alni. Next base: position 16,510,834 of record OX467719.1, on the reverse strand, counting down.
CATCGGTGGAAATTAAAAAAAAAGTGATTCTTAAAATTTTTAATTCATTATAGCCTGGCTAGGATTTTTTTAGGCAACCCATTTTATTTTTTATTTTTAACTTACTAAATTACTTAAAAATAATTTTAGGTACCTATTATTATATTACTACCGTTTTGTTTTACATTTTGTGTGCAAATTTAAAAATGAAACTTTTTTCGACAACCATTTTGTATCAGTTTTGCAACATTCATTACTGGATAAAGGTGTTATGTACATTTTTTTCAAAATCATGTTTGCCTTTTTAGATTATTTTTAATTGAGCTAATGTGACTAAAACTATATTACTTTTTATTAATACGTAAACATCATAACTTTTAATAAGCTTGACACAGAAAAAATTACTTAACAAAAACTTAATTCCCAATTTTCTCAAAAATTTAGATTTGTAACATAACACTTTATCCATTCGTGTCTTTAATTAAGACAAAAAATATATTCTAGTTTAAATAACCGAAAGTCCCAGTATTAGTTCCCCTCCCTACAGTACTTTTACTTCAGTTGTTTTATTAATTATCCCCTTTGGATTAATCTCTTTTTGCACATTGTTGTCACCCTGTATACGAATTAATAACGGTTAGTGCCTCATTAAAGTTTCCTAGACGATTGGGTCGAAATTCGTTTTTTGAATTTAAGCTGTCATTAAAAATTATTATTGCATGCACGTTAGCCAGAATTAAAAATAAATTATGTAATAATTTTATCATGATTACAGTTTATACGTTGTGCGTGTAAGGTATTAATAATAATAATAATAATAGCCAAGGAAATATATTATTTTTTCGGCTCAGATATTAACTTTATATTTACTATGTTTCTATATTAAAAATTAGATTAGGGAAGATTGTTAAATTATTTTTTAAATTTATTACACATATACACTGCTCATTAATTGAAATGGATAATATAAAAATTTCCGAAATTTCGATGTATATATTTAAAATTTTTATTTTCTTCAAAAAAGGGGACTAGATAGAGAGAGAAGCGAGAATATCAGAACAGCCTGTAAGGTCAAGAACATCAATGACTGAGTAGCAAACAGGAAAAAGGAATGGAATGAACATATAGGCAGAATGGACAACCGCAGACTTGTGAGAATTTCTCGCGACAAGTCCTCATTGGGCCGACAATATGTTGGACGCCCCAGGAAACGATGGAGCGACAGCTTCACGCAAGTGGACGATAATTAAAAAAGCGATTTTCCTAAAATCAAGAATAAAGAAGAAGATATTTGAAATAAAATACATAAGTCACGTGGAATGAAAGTGGAAATAACCAAAGCAACCTAAAAATAAAGCAAAATGGGTGTTTTAGAAAAAGTAACAAATTAAAGAAAATAACATATAAAATAACAGCTGTATACGAAATTTAATACCACGTAGGACCATCTCGGACTTGCCTTAATGATGTTACTCTATTCTTATAATCCCATTTTGGTTTATAGGGTTGTTTACAATTCTTGCATGATTAGGACGATCATTATCATCAATAAAAACAAATCTCTCGCCTATGGCGCCAGCAAATGTTACAACTATTGGCTGTATAACCATGTCGCGATATCTTGCCGCCGCCATTGTTTGATGAATCGAGACCAGTAGATCAGTGTGGCCATCATAACATATGCCTCCCAAAACACAAACTGATCTGCCACCGAAAAGAGTGGTTCCCGCTATTAAATTTTCATTGTACCGCTGTCCTCTTTCTCTCCAGCACAACCGTGTCTGCATGCACGGTGCGCCGCCTTTAACAGTGGGTGTGTAGCACGTCTTCCTACTTTTCAGTTACGAATATGCAACCTTCTTCTGATAGTATGACCAGAAACAACAACTCCAGTGCCTTGTCTAAAAAAGTTGTTAATTCTTGAAGCCATGAATGTTGGGTTTCGCTTTGCAGTCAGGACTATGAAAAGGTCTGGAGCTTGCGTTGTGGCCCGTACAAACTGACGACGCTTTGCGAAACATTTAACCGCGTAGTGACTTCTTGTTTAGATAAACCTTTGCGTATCCAACGGCACTAATTGCTGAAACTGCATGTAACGGGAATTTTTATTGAAATTTTTTTAAAGCCGGTCCTGTTATTAAGCCGTCCGACCAAGTGTTTTATAGACCAATGTTGATAATATTGAGATATTAAAAAGCCATTGCAAAACGAATTTATTCATTTAGTAGTAAGACAAGGTTAAAAGTTTAAAGTTAAGAAGGTCGGGTGCATTTTTATTATGTACTTATTTAAAATTCTTAAGGGTAAAGTAAACTTGGTAAAAATAATTTTAAGTATTGTATTGTATGTTGCTTTCAAATGTTATTTTGCTTTGGTAATTTATTTTAAGTAAATAACAATTTACGTTTTGACATAATATCCAAACATGTTTTAACAATTAAAGCCAGATGGTGAAAAATTACAGGAATTTTTATTTGTCGCTCCTGTAACGTTTATATTTGACCAATGCTAATTGCTGCAACCACCAGAACCACAAACAATGTATACTTTTTACCTGTCATTGTACTATAGATGTTGCTAATCGTCAAATCCTTTATTGGGATATTTCCTAACGGAGCCTTACTGATGTAATCCTCTTGAACGTTAATTGCATAGTATGTTATTCCTATAAAATATTTAATAATTTATTAATTGCAATTACAATAAATTACAAATAAAAGTGAAATTAAAAAAAAATTAAGGTAAATAAAATTTGCCGAAAAATTTGTAAAGGTATAGCTTATTGTTAATCACTATTTTTTATTGTTTACTCCCGTTAAATAAAGCTAGTATCATTATAGTCCAGTAAAGAAGCAAGCCTGCATTTTTAGTATTCATAGTTAATAAATGTTAAATTCTTTTCAGGGGGTAGAGAAAAATCGAAAACTACCCACATCCAAAGTCATTTTTTTAAAAATATCTTAAAAACGTATGAATTTGAAGACAGATTCATGGAAGGGTGGCTTAAAACCAAAGCCATTTTTTATGGGCTCTCCAAAGAACTAAGTAACAGACTAATCAGTGTGTAAAGAAATCAGTTGAGACCGATCATCGGGCTGATAACTGGTCACTGGTTCATTGCAAGGCAACTTATGCTCTATGTCCAAGATGCAGGGTGGAAAAAAAAACTGCACTTTATGTGTTGGTTAACAGGCAACAACACAGCTATAAAGCTGAGCGCCCGGCTCAAACCCAAAATCCCAGTCATTTTTTTAAAAATACCCCAAAAAAAAAAAAATGAAGATATATTAAAATTGTTTATAAAATTGGTCAATATAACTTTTGGCGTATTTGCAATATAAGATCGAAAACTGTTAATTTTTTGACTTTTTTTTTAATCTCATCCACATAGTGTAATAAGAAGATGTAAAAATATAATTTTTTGTTATTTATTTTTTTAAGTTATTTACATTTATATTTTAAAAAAAAAAATTTTTCATCATACATTTTTTGTACATTTCTTTATAAGATACTATGCAAATTTTTTAAAAATATAGGAGGTTAGAAACTGTAAGCTCCTTGTATAAACTTTTGCAATATATTATGGGTAAAAAGTGTATTTGTTTTATTACTTTATAAACAAAATTCACGGCGATAAAGCCAGGAAAACTGACCTACAGCCTACAGCAGATAGACATCAGAGGACAGTGTCCAGTGAGGAGTCCTGTCACCAGTTTTAACTCATTCTTGCCCAATTTGAGAAGCTGTTTAACTTTCCTTGGCGAGAGCTCACTTGCCTTTTCTTCGCCTGTCTTTGTTCTGGCACTTTATTCCAATGAGATTTTATTTTTTCTGTTTCCCAGCGTCAAACCTCTTCTTTTGGCACTGGGCAAAATTGCAAAATTAGAATTAAATAACTTGTTTCGACCTACTCCAGGCATTAAAACCCTAGTTTCAATACATTGAATTGCTTAAATGATCATTCGATAATTGATTATAAAAATAATTGTATTATGACCATCATTAATCCTCTCCATTTTCTTGTTATTACCTGAAGGTAATAGAAAATAGTCGAGTATAGCTCTAGCCTTTTCTTATCTCTTCCACATCATCACAGAAGCAGCACGAAAACTTGTAACCGATAGAATAGGGTTTTCCCACGTTTGTATTATTTTGTAGACGGTACATACCTGATAATTTTATATTTTTGTAGGTAACGCTGGTAATCTCGCCTTTAAAATTGCCGGGTATGGTTTTAATGTGTATACCGTTTCTTGAATTTTTTACGACAGAATTTTGGAAAGTAACATTGTGCACGGTATTTAAAGAATATTCTGTCCATATTCCTACAGCGATACTCAAACCGTGTCCGCCGGTACATTGTAAATTATCAAATAGTAAATGTTGACTTTGATTAACGCAAACGCAGTCATCTTGATTCCATACCACACTGTCCTTAATAGTGACTGTCGGATGTAGCAATGTCAAAGCCATCTGTATTATGTCCACCATGCTAAAAAATACGTTTTTACAATTATTATACCTATTAAGTACCAAATTAATATACAGCGCGGGCCATAAGTCAGTTATCTCTAGAGTCTTTAGACTGTCTAGCGTGTTGGTAGTCATTTATGCACTTGACCGGAGTGTAGTACCCATAAGTCAGTTGGCACTATATTCTTTTCAGAAATAGTACGGAGTAATAAATCATTTTCTGAGTGCTGTTATATGGGCGTACATAATTAAGTTGGTTAAAAAGTGGAAAATATATTTTTCTAATTTTGGAATATAAAATGACTTTTTTTGTAACTGCTACGGGTAAAGAAAGATTTTTTCTTGTAACTAGTTGAAAAATGGATTTCTTTATTAACATAGTAAGGAAATAAAACGTCTTTCGTATTTCGAAAAATGAAAGCTTGATCACAAATGGTAGGAGGATGTGATGCCCTCCGCAAACATCCCTTCACAATAAAATTGGATAAGATTCCGAAAAAGACCTTAATGGGAAAGAACTATAGAACAAAAATACCAACCAGAGAAGACTGGTTAATGAAAACACTATTGACCAGCCCAGGAGTAGAACGATGGTACACTGGCGGTTCGGGGTACCAGGGACGATACGGGGCAGGAGTGTTTAGAGTATCCTGCAACCACAAGGAAAGCATACCCGAATTGTGGCCCTCGTGAGTTGCACCACAACATTATCAGTAATGTGGGACTGCATGCAGGTCCTCACTGAGTTAGCGACGGTAAATAAGGTCAATCTTAAATGGGTTCCTGGGCATATAGGGATAAATGGCAACGATGTAGCCGATGAACTGGCAAGAAATGGGACTCTAGAGGAACCAAGAAGCCAGTTGGTCGGATTGCCAATTGCCGAAGCAAAACATGGGTTGAAATTAATTCTTGAGCAAGAACATGTAGCTCAGTGGAATGTAAATACTTGCTGCAGAACTTTAAGACAGCTGATGAATTAACCTCTTCAGAAGAGGGCAGACGCACTCTGGACGATGAACCGGAGTGGGCTAAGCAGCACGCTTGGCCTACTTACTGGCCATGTCACACTTAGGGCGTACCTCTTTAAACTTAAGCTGGCGGCTAAAAAAAAACTGCTGATTATGCGGCGAAGAGGAAGAAGAGCAGCATACACATTCTGTGTCATTGCCCGATGCTAGCGGTGTATATGGATCCAAATAATCTAAATGAGATAGGGCCAACAGAAATCTGCGGTTTGCCAAAGCCAGCGGACTGAAATTCTAAAGCCCTGAAGACACAGCAGTAGTCACAGAGGATCAAAGATCTAGGTGACATATAGGTGCCTATACCAATGGTCAAAACGCAAATATGTAATGTAAATAAATCATTATCTGAGGGCTGTTATATGGGCGTACACAATTGTATTTTTTTCCTGAGTTGTACGATAAATAGTTTCGTTAACTCTATTAATCAGACACTCAGTTCACTATCTGACAAGAAGCCAATCCCAACTTTTACGAAACGATATTTTGGAGCGACTGGAACAGTAAATAAACACAACTGCGTGAAGTGGGAGTCTACGAATTTCCATGTGACGATGGAGACAAAATCCAGTCGTTGGTGTTTGAGCTGAGATTTTAAGCAGTTTGCTAATTATACATACATACATATAGTCATTATCCATAATTATCCTGTGGATGCTCATGCGAGCATTTAATGTGGTGGTTTCCATTGCATTCCACATCTCAATGCCGTTGACTAATATTCAGTTCCTCCGCCTTTGGGTCGGTTTCTGAACCGCAGGACAATGAGTTGCCCTACTACATGCCAGTTTATCCACCCGAAGCTGTTGACCGGGAAGTAGGGGACTATTTATACCAGCAGTCACTCGGTCTTACGGTAGGATATTAGGGAGGAATTATCAGGATTTGATAGGTGATATGGGACAATGGTTTACCCCGTATGGAGGTGGAAGATAAACCAGAGCTCGCGTGGACAGGGGCGCATCTCTTAAGTAGATCTGTTACTATTGGGATTATATATGAGTATCTACCCGCTACCCGCATTAGAAGAATGCATATAGATACAGAAGTGGCCAATATTGTAAAACAACGAAAACTTGAATATTTCGTACATATTATAAGACACCCAGAAAAGTATGACATTCTACATTTTATAATACAGGGTAAGATTAATAGTAAGAAACACCCCGGCAGACAAAGAACTTTCTGACTTAAAAATTCTCAGACAGTAGTTTGGTCTCACCACTATACAACTTTTCCGAGCGGCTACCAACAAAATAATGATTGCACACATGATAGCCAGAATGATCGCCAACGATCGTTAAACGGTCATGGCACCTAGGAGAAAAAGATATATAGTCACGCCTTTTTGCCGTAGGGGTAGGCAGCGACCGCTTCCTTCCACTTGCTACGGTTCTTACACACATCTTTTGCTTCCTCTACTTTCATCAGTGCTCTCATTTATGCTCGTCGATTGTTGGTACTCTTGTTGTTGATCTGATCGTGATATGTTTGCCGAGGTCGACCTTTACCGACTTCCCTGTCCATTCACACTCGCATTATAAATTTGTTTCGTCAATCTTCCTTTATCTATCTTTGTGACTACATCTTCCTTATTTATTTCAGTATTCTTCACTTTATCCAACCGAGTCACTCTGGCCATACTACTCAGATTACTCATATCCGCTGCATTAATCCCATTTTCATGCTTTTTTTTTCATGGTACTGTCAATTTTGTAAAATACCATCATATGCTTTAAAAGTGCTGTTAAAACTGGAAAATAATCCCACTTTATAAAACACAGCATCTGGTTAAAGAAAAATTAATATAGCACAAGATGAAGCACCCACTGATTATAAATTGACTGTGACAAATGATTACCATTAAATGACCTCCAAGATTCCCAGATATCATAGTCTGGGATATACTTAAAATAAATTATGGTTTAAAAAAACTAAAAAACACGCTAGAGTTAATCAAACCAAAAAGTAAAAAATAATTCCTAACATACGAATAAAATTACTAACGAGAAAATTAATGTCACTGTTTTAAAATCGTGCGGTGCTTTCATTTTGCAACGCAGAGTTAGTTTAAAAAAGTCATACAAAGCACCCCACGCTTTTAGAACAAAGACATTAATTTTCTGGTCAGTAATTTTATTCTTTTGTTAAGAATTATTTTTTACTTTGATTAACTGTAAAAGCGTGTTTTTTATTTTTTTTAAACTATAATTTATTTTTCGCTTTTTAGTTCGATTTGTTTTACTCACCCTCTTGCCATTTATCCCTCGGCATTGGAATTCCGCGCGCAGGCGTAGTGCACGCACTAATTCTATTTCTCTTACTCTCATTCAAATGATTCCCAAAGAAATTTATGAATTCTGGCGAAACTAATCAGGACAATCGGATATTTTGGTCGAATTATTGCATTGTCGTCGGTCTTTGACAAGTGTGCTAAGTTTAAATTAAATCTTATCGCTTAAAGTAGGGCAAAATCGAGGCCAAAGAGTCAGTTACAAACATGCAAACATACAGGTGAAACTAATATAAGCGCGTTAATAAAGTCCGTACTAGTATTTGTGTGTGAATTATAAAGATGTTGATAATAAATTTGTATTTTTTTACAGCTGACCCACCCTGTGTAATGCTTCTATATCTTTTAATTTTCGTTTACATAAATAGTAAAAAAAAATTTACCGTATATCCATCTTTACAATCGATATTCCAATTTTCTAGAACGATGTCGTGTGAATTGGAAATTCCAATGCAAGTATGAGGACAGTTTTTGACGCGGATATTTTTAATAACTGAATTTCCCGTAGCTGTAATTAGCATCATTCGGGGTTTCTTCTTTTTGCCGTCTCCTGCTCCGTCCCACCATAGGGCTCCACGACCGTCAAATAAATGACCTAAAGTACAACATTTTGCGTTAAGATATTGTTTAATAATATTTATACCATTAACACTAACGACTGACATGCAGAGTTCTTTTGATTTTAAAAATTTAAATTTTTATCTTTATTTAATGTTATCCAAAAAGTATGCACCTTGTGTGAACTTATTTATTAAGGGTTTTTCGACAAAAAGTTATTCCCAATAAAAGTTTGTGCATCTCTTTAAACTAAACATACACCAACAAAATAAAGTAAAACACACGTAATATACAAGTAGCCTTTAAACAATTAATTTTGAAAGAAGATTAAACTACAGTATTGTGCGAATTAATGTGAATACAGACAGATTTACGTTGTTTATTAACAGGAAAAAATCTAACAGTACTCGTTAATAAATATGTTACTATTATTTACTAAGAAATATATCCCCCTTTGATTTTGTCATCTCGGAACCACATATGAATGACAGCCTTAATGATCTTGCCCTCAACCCTTAAAAGTAAGTTTCTTATATGGGGCATACTTTGGGGATGACACTATATAAAATCTCTCAGTAACTATCTATGGAATACTTATAATTTGTAGTATTTACGTGGCCAAACTATACAGGTATAGTCAAATGCTCTCACAAACATAACTTGTAAAAAAAACCCAACTCATTTCTTCTTCCGTAAAAAGTTGTGAGATCCATGTAATACAAAGTCGGTTAATTTATTCATTCCCTACTTAAGGGTCCTTCTTTATTAACTTATTACATAATTAGTTAACCTAACAACATTTTATAGTGACCATATCAATATTAAAAATCTTTTGTTTTCAATAAATAATTTGACAATCTAATTTAATATAATATGTATTATGAATAGCCAGAAAGTGTCAAAAAAGGCACGTCTGGCGGTGCAGAGAGGTATGTTGGTTTCTACACTTATGTATGGTAGTGAATGTTAGGTTTGGCAGAAGAAGCATGAAAATAGGATTAATGCTGCGGAGATGAGTAGTCTGAGAAGTATAGCCGGAGTGACTCGGTTGGATAAAGTTAAGAATAGTGAGATAAGAAAACGCTGTGGTGTAAAAGAAGATGTGGTTACAAAGATAGATAAAGAAATGCTTAATTGGTTTGGACACGTAGAAAGGATGAATGAAGGAAGATTAACGAAACAAACTTATAATGCGAGTGTGAATGGACAAGTCGGTAGAGGTCGACCTCGGCGAACATATCACGATCAGATCAACATTGTTTTGAAGAAAAGACAGGTCAAGAGTACCAACAACCGAAGAGCATGTCTGAGAGCACTGATGAAAGTAGAGGAAGCAAAAGATGTGTGTAAGAACCGTTGCAAGTGGAAGGAAGTGGTCTCTGCCCACCCCTATGGGAAAAAGGCGTGACTTTATGTATGTATGCATGTACTTGTGAGATACATTGTGTTTTCATGCGATGGTCAAGTCAATCCATTTATTTAATACGTAAAAGATTTTAAATATTTATATAGTCACTATAACATGTTGTTAGGTTAGCTAATTACGTAATAACTTAAGACAAAAGGACCCTTAAGTAGGAACTGAATAAATAATCCGACTTGGTATTACATGGATCTCATCAATTTTTACGGTAGAATAATTGAGTTGCGAGACTTGGTTTTTTTACACGTTATGTTTTGATGGCATCTCATTTCTTTCTGCAGATTGTCCTTATACATATACAGGTACACTAATTTATTTACTGCAAATGTAACTTTGTAATCCTATATATTTATTTGAAATTAAAAAGTTATTTACGCAGTTGGTGTATCTAGAAAACTTGACCGAAATTGCAAAATATTTTAGTTTTTTTTTATTTATACACTAAACACTAATTGTATTTTAAATTTGATTTGATTTTGATTTATATATATATATATATATATATATATATATTATGTTTTTGTTTGCTAGAGGTTTGTTGGTCAGCTCTCTTGCACACAATTCGATAGCGAAGACTTTATCCCGAAAGATTGTAGCATACCTGCCAAGACTGGTAGATATTTCAATCTTTGGTTTCCTGCTGAAAACACCGGCCCCAATTCCATCTGGGGTTTTTGAGCCACCTGTGAACATAACGTGTTCAGTCTTTGGGAAGAGACTCCCCTCACCCATTCGTCTTTTTTCGGAAAGAGGACTTTGAACGACTTTTCTACGTGTATTTTTATGGCTAGCATGTCAGATGGTTTTTTGTTATACTTAGTATCCCGAAGTGATCCCCGAGTTGCTCTCCAAAAATTTGCTTTTTCAAAGACAGAAATCTGTAGAATACTATTCTAGCCTTTCTCTCTAAAAGAATATCTACGGAGAAAGATTTAGGAGGTGTTCTATTGCTGCCGTTGGTGTGCTGGACATAGCTCCAGTTATGGCCAGGCATACCAGCCGCTAAAGGCCAGCAAGCTTTGCTCTAGCTGTCTGTTGTAACCCTTTGGTCCACCAGACTACTGAACCATACGTGACCATAGATATTATCATTGTATAATAAATCCAGAAAATCTGTTTAGGGTTCATTCCCCAAGATTTGCCGCAGACCCCTCCGAGATTCCAGAGAGAAAACCTGGCTTTGTTTATTGTTTTTTTCAAGTGGGCGTTCCAGGTGAGTTTTTATCTAGAACTACTTCCAGGTATTTCACTTCTGCTCTCTTCGTATAGGACAGGCTGCCAAAGCTTATCTCGCTATTCCTTTTTGTAAAAGGAGAGCAAGTGGACGCAGACATTAAAAATTTACTTTGGGACTGCATACAGCCCTTACCCGGGGACTGACTGTAATAAGTGCAATAATATATAGTAATAGGTCACAAGTTTTATTAAAATTTGCCCTTTTGTAACGCACGTTTTCATATTATTCATTTTGTTGGTTATATTTCTTTTTTGCTAATAAAAAATATTAATTAAAAAATAAAATATTACACCTGACCTGATTATCGACGGAAAGGAGGCATTTGACGATCAAATAATTTATTCTCAATTTATACGCACTATCTTTCAAATCTTTTGAACAATCGTTAATATATAATGTTACAATTTGCGATCCGGCTCTGTCGACTGTCGCCTTGAGGCGACAGCACATCGACCACAACAACGCGGGGAATTCACCATTTTATGGCCACCGGCCTGGGACCTGTACCAGTAATCCTTCCATCTTGTTAAAACGCATTCCTTTCGTTTTACCATCGCATAATGTTAAAAATTGGCATGAATGTTCGGAACACCATTATAAATGAAATGTGGGAGGTCTCCATTGATTCCGCATTTGCAAACAAATTAATGCAAGGTCAAAGTTTTCAAATAAGGGTTTTTTTACGTTTATCAGTCGAACGCTAAGTTTAATCATAAAAATAGTTTTATTAAAAATTAAAGACCAAACAATTATCTATAAAAATAGTAACTTTTTTTTCTTAGATTAATCGATTTTGAAATATAATAGTTCAAAAAATTTAAAAAGTTATGTTCATCATAATACGCACGCGTTTCCATGCCACCTGTGACCTAGCGTTTTTTAATGTGGGTTACTTGGTAGTTTCAGGATAAACGGAGCTTGCACGGACTGGTTTAACATCGAAAAAGGTGTGAGACAGGGATGTGTGACAGGGATGTGTGACTTCGCCATGGCTCTTTAACTTATACATAGACGATTGTTTAATAAAAGATTTGAAAGAGAGTGCGTATAAATTGAAAATGAATGATTTGAAAGTCAAATGCCTTTTTTACGCCGATGATCAAGTCATATTAGCGTCATCTGAAGAGGAGTTGCAATAACGGAAGAACAATAAATAATATACGTTATGCCGACGATCGAGTGATCATTGCGGACAATCCTGAAAGCCTGCAACGACTGTTCAACAAAATTGTAGCAGTAGGAGATCAGCTAGATATAAAAATTAATGTAGGAAAAACAAAAGTAATGGTCATAACAAGACTGCCAAACCCGCAAGTGAATCTAAATATATGCGGTACACCAATAGAGAAAATTGAAAAATGTAAATACCCTGGCAGCTACATAACTACAAACGTAGACCCCGACGTTAAAGTTAGATCACGTATTCTTCTTCTTCTTATTTTATCGTTGGCGATCATTCTGGCGATCATGTTTTGCAATCATTATTTTGCTGGTAGCCGTTCGGGAAAGTTGTATAGTGGTGAGACCAAACTACTGTCTGAGATTTTTGAGCCAAGAAGTTCTTTGTCTGCCGGGGTGTCTCTTACTTTTAATCTTGCCCTGTATTGTAAGATATAGTGTCATACTTTTCTGGGTGTCTCATGATATGTCCGAAATATTCAAATTTTTGTTGTTTTTTTACAATATTGACCACTTCTGTATTTTTATGCATTCGTCTAAGCACCTCCTCGTTTGTGATCTTTTTTACCCAACTTACTCTTAGAATTCTCCTATACAACCACATCTCGAAAGCTTGTAGACGTTTGAGCGTGGCTTCTGTTAGTGTCCAGCTCTCGACTCCTCACAAAAGAACTGGAAAGACATATGCTCTAATCATCCTCATTCGCAGGGCAATCGACAGATCGTGACTGGTAAAAAGTTTTTTCATGCGAATAAATGTTGCCCGGGCACACTCAATACGTATTTTGATTTCAACCGATGGATCCCAGTCCTCGTTTATCCTGCAACAAGGTAGCTCGCACTTGAGACTCTAAATAATTGTGTTCCGTTAACGTAGACACTAGCAACTTGATTATGAATTCCTTTGCTTATTAGCATGTATTTGGTTTTTGCCGTGTTTATTTTCAAACCAAATACTTCGCAAGCTTCAGTTACCCTATTAATAAGTCTCTGTAGGTCATCGATGGACTGCGCGAGTATTACAGTGTCATCCGCGTATTTTATGTTGTCGAGAATTTGTCCATTTAGCAGAAATCCCAAATCCGTGTCTCCTAGGGCCTGCCCAAATAACTCTTTAGAGTATAAATTAAAAAGGAGTGAAGATAATATACATCCCTGTATCACACCTTTCTTCACTTCAACATCACGTATAGGGCGAGCCAAAGCCACATTTCTAAAGATGAAGAACCTACTATGTAATCCAACATTTAACTTACAAATACGATACCGTTTCGTAAAGGCTTACGTACACTTAGCTCTCTTGTGTGGAGCGGAAACATGGATACTAAAGGTGGATACGATAAACAGACTCGAGGCTTTTGAAAGTGAATCTTCAGATTAATAAAAATACCATGGACTCAACATGTTGCTAATAATGAAGTACTTGGACGTATGTGAAGGAAAAGGGAAGTACTTAATACCATAACGCAAAAAAAGACCGCTTATCTAGGTCACATTTACCGTAATAACAAGTATAATATCCTGAAATTGATAATCAAAGTAAAATTAAGGAAAAACGTACACTTGGTCGCAGACAACATTTGTGGCAGAAAAATAAACGCGACCTTTATTTAATGAAGATGGCACCTGAAGAAGAAGATACCAGTCAGCGGAGGCCATTTTGATCATTTAATTTGTTAATTTGGTGAAATTTAAAGATTTTTTGTTATAACTGATATTTATTAAATAAATTAGTTAAATCCATAATATCTATATAAAAAAAAAGTTACATTGTGTAAAGAATTTAATTATTCTTTTAATAAAATTTGACGTTTTTTGAACAAAATGGCTTCCAAGTTTTTGGTTGGGTCAAGTTTTCGTTAGGACATCCTGTATATTGCTATCAACAAATAATAAAAATATACTTAAATTTAACCATTTTTTTTATTTAAAATAATATTTATCTTGTAGGAAAAAAAAATTTAAATAAAAAAGGATACTTCGTGTGGCTTTTTTACTTACTGGAGTTGATAGCAGGAGAGCATGCACGCAGTTGAAACACCGCAAACAGACATAAAATTTGTAATTTTTTTATCATTTTGAGACCAAATAAAAAACAAACTGCGATATCGTTCATGAAAGTTTATCTTAAATAGGAAAAATTAATTGATGTAGTTATCAATCATTTTTTGGCTTAACTTTATACTGCCAATAATTTTTATGTGACAAGCAACTTAAAAAAATACTTTACTTGACATTATATCCCTCAATGATGACGACTTGTGTTACAAACTTTATCTTGATGAATTTATCGAAAATGAAGGTAAAGCTTATTATCTCTTTTCAACGTAATGTGCTCTTATAAAGCAATACAACAATCTAACCAACTCGTCGACCGGACTATATGGGGTGATTTAAAATTCCAAATTTTAAAGACGCTGGGATCAAAATAAGACTCGCTTTTATCTCTTTCAGATCGGAGTATTCCTCTTCGTGGTTGATTATAAACAATCTGTCGGACATATATGAGGTTAGGATGTCAACGTATTGTTCTGGTAGCTTTTTGTTTAGTTTTTATATCAAGCCTTAGTGCTATCGTGCACGTGACATGACGCAAGATCGTGGCCGCTTTTGAAATTGAAAAAAAAATCGCCATTTTGAAAACTCGATCGCGTTAGATTATTATACAGGCGACTCGGCTTAAAGGACAATTCTCGAATGGGGATCCAATAACTTGGTAGAATTCAATGCAAACTAAACACAAGCATGTCTTTTCTCTAGAAAAGCCGATCTCACTGTGCCTAACATAACTTTGTCAGGAGTAACCATACCACTGAAGTCATCCATATCGATGCTTGGTATTACTATCAGCAATAACCTTTCCTGAGAAAATCACGTGAGGTCCATTGCCAAAAGTGCATCCCAAAAACTTGGTTTTTTGTTTCGTGCCAAGAGCTATTTCACCTCCAGTCAGCTGCTTATGATCTATAAGGCACAGATCCGACCTGTACTGGAGTACTGTTCCCATATTTGGAGTGCAGCACCTAAACATATCCTGAAGCTACTGGATTCTGTCCAAAAAAGGGCAATTCGTCTCGTCGGTGATGCCTCGCTTACAAACTCGCTCACTTGTCTGGAACACCGTAGAAAAGTTGGCGATTTGTCTCTATTTTATGGATATTTTCATGGGCGATGCTCTTCTGAAATATCAACAATCGTTCCTCCTTTGGCAGTCTCTTCAAGATTAACCCGTCAAGTTCAGTCTTCACACCCCTTCGTGGTCACTTTGGAGACTTGCAGAACATCACTTTCCAAAGACTCATTCATCCAACGAATTGCGAGGCTTTGGAACTCATTGCCTAGGGAGGTGTTCCCCGAGGCATACAACCTCCAGAAATTTAAGAAGAACACCAACTCCTACCTTCTTTCCCTTGGTTCCTACGATGTTCTCTGAACATTACAGGATATCCCTTTTCGTGGGAACCAGAACATAAAAAGAAAAAAAAAAACGTCCTCGTAGTGCCGATCCATAATCTGACGATTATGTGAAGGGATTTTCCTAATTTGACAAATTAAAAAAAAAATATTTTTTTAAATCACTGAATAAAATCACGGAAAATAGTATGCCAACTGCTTCGAAAAGAGCCATCTCGATATGATATTACATTTATTCTCTTTTAGTGGTTTTTTTGGTTAAATTGGCGCCCTATCGTGGTTTTTTTTTTTTTTTTTTTTTTTTTTTTTCCTAATGAAAATAGTCGCAAAAAGGGTAGACCTATCGTGTGGGTGGCCCGCACTGCGACTATTAGAAGGGGAAGGGATTATAGAAAGGAATTGATTGTGGACACGCTTTTTAAAAAGTAAAAGAAGGATTCTTGATGAAGATTGGTCCTTGTAGTGTCAATCTTGAGAGTAAATGGGTGAGACTGATCAGCGTGCCGAGTTCTTCGGTCGAATGTGGCCAATGGTGGTACAAAAGTTTTTATTTCTCTGTAGCATCTTCCATCAAAATATCTGTAAAATTATGACTGGTCTGCAACTCTTCTTCTATGTTCTAGAGGGTAAAGGGTATATGTGAGAGTTGAGCTGTTTATCAAACGAATGGCTCTTTTCTGAATGAAATCTAGAAGACGAAGAGAATGCCTTGGTGCTGAACCCCAAATGTGCAAGCAATACTCCAGTAGAGGTCGGATTTGAGCCATGTACGTCGTCAACAGTTGATCAGGAGTAAAAAACTTTTAAGCTTTCCACAGAAAACCTAGCCTCTGGCTTGCCGACTTTGCGATATTAGCAACATGGTCATGCCAAGACATGTTATTGGACACTGTGACTCCCAAAATCGAGTTGGAGGGACTTGGTTCAAGGGTATTTCCGGACATTGTGATGCGAAACTGTAATTGGGGTTCGTGGTGGTTTTCAAGAGGTCGTTGATGTGTAAAAGAAATAAGGTTGAAGACAGGATGGAACTCTGGGGGACCCCGGCATTGGTTTTAAACGCATCAGAAGAAATACCGTCAACTGCCACATGTAAAGAGCGATCTTGCATGAAGCTTAAGAACCATTGACGACGTTTGTGTGGGAGACCATAGGCAGATAATTTACTTAACAATGCCTGGTGCCAAACGCTGTCAAAGGCTTTAGATATATCCAAGGCTATTGCACGAGATTCACCAAACTTTTCACCAACTTTTTTAGTATTTTAGTTCGATTCATTTAGAAAAAAAAAGGATATATCTACGAACTGATGTATTCGTTCCACCGAATTTACTTTAATTGCGAAATTCAAGAACACACATCATCGAATTAGAGTCTATATTTTTTTAAACACTAATTTTTTGCTTAAGAATGAAAGAAAAATCAAATCATTGTTTGTATCGACCATTTCCTTAAGTCGATATTGACATGCCCACCATATTAAAAATCTAATTATTCTACTCACGTTGTTAATATACATTACTTTGCAGCAAAATTTTGGGGACAATTTTAATGATTACAGTTAAATGTCGGAAAGTTATTAACTTTTTTCAAATAAAAAAAATAGCTAGGATATTTTTTTTATTTTAAAAATATTATGATTTTCGTGACTTTCCGACATAATTTACATAAAAAGTAACAAAATATTTCAATTATGTATTACCATAATTGTTTAGTTTTTAAATAAAGTGAAGAACTAACATTAAATTATCGTCCGTAGAACGGTGTAATCAACGACAAATGTTCGCAGAAAGTGCCTAATACAATGTAAGATAAAGTATATGAGAGATATGTCGTCACTTATTTATTGGATGTGTCGGGTCGGGAGACTGACAGAGCGGTTAATGGCGGGCGTGAGCAATTTCGTCTTAAAAAGTAGTTCGTTACTCGCCACATCCCGATTAAAAATTTGTTCCCATTATCACACAATTTTAAATCCGTTTTTCTACATTCTTCTGACAAATTGGCAACAGTCCATATTGATTGTGTACCCTGTACAACAAATATCTGCATTTAGGAACAAGGTCACCAACTTACCACAGTCATAACGTATTTCTTTTTTTTTTCAGACGACGTTCGATCAGTAAACTCGATTTTAATTGAATTCCCAATTAAAATAAGAGTCATTAGCGATGCCGCAGCTATTTACTTCTTCTTTTCCGTCGCACGGCGCCTCCGTCTTAAGCGAATCGCTATTTACATGCATGGACAATCGACTATAGACAACTGCCAGCGGATAGTGTTCGTTTTTTAGTGTCTAGATGTTTTTTTGTGTTGAATCGGCAAAATGTTGTCTACCAGTGTATTGTGCATCAAAAAGAAAAAGAAGAAGACTTATAGTTTGTCGGCAGAGGGTAAAAATGGTCGGAAGCTGGAACAAACGGATAAAAATTTGAGGTAAGTCTTACTGCGTCAAAATCCACAACATTTTTGACGGTTATTAAACTATCAGAGAAAATACCATGAGCGCTCGCAGAACGCTACTAAAGTATCTTTGGTTTGCAATATTTGCGCCATCTTGTGTTTATTTTTTGAAATCCTAATTATTTTATCAACTGCGGCCCTAAATAGACCAGTGGTAAAGGTTGCAAACCAAGTTCTCAGGTTTTTAAGCCATGAGATCCTTCTTTTGCCTTGTACCCTCTTTCCAAGCACCTTTCCCTGTAGGATAAGCTGCAACAGACCTTATCTTTCGCTGTTTCTCTTGATGTGTCACAAGTATTCCAATTTCCGACTTTTGACTGTTCTCATGATCTCCATTTTCTTGTTTAAAATGTCGAGTACTCTTTTGTTTCTAACATGCGCTGTCCAATGAAATCTTAGTATACGTCAATACAGCCACATATTAAACCTTTTACCGGCCGCATCTTCGAGAGGATGATCCCAACTCTCGTTGATTATAGTTTCCAAATATGTTGTTTTCTCTACCTTTTCAATAACTGTATTATTTATAAGCTGCCTGGGTGGTGGTGGATTTTTGCTTATCACTATCACTATGTATTTGGTTTTATTCATATTTATATCCATTGAAAGCCGAATTGAAAAGAGCAGAAATGTATTCATTAAAATGTCAGCAGTTTTTAAAAGTCGAGACCTAACCATGAATACACAAAACTAAGAATGTTACGCTGCTATGTGTTTTCCGTGTTACTATACGGAGTGGAGTCATGGACACTGACAGAAGCAATGACGAAAAAGATCGAAGCATTCGAGATGTGGCTCTATAGAAGGATGCTAAGGGTATCATGGACAGATCATGTAACTAACATTGAAATCCTTAAAAGAATGTCAAAAGAAAAAGAAATCATGAATATAATTAAAACGAGAAAAATACAATATCTAGGTCACATTATGCGAAATGAAAACAGATATAATCTCTTGCAGTGCATATTACACGTTACGGTAGCGGACGAATTTTCAAAATCGTCCCCTACCTTCAAAAAACGAGCACGAAAATAATGAACTGAGCACCAAATTAGCACCTAAATAAGGTACTTTCGGAAACCAAATCGAAGAATTTCGCCTGCTGCCGTCACGGGGGTTCCACGTAATATTTTTTTATCCACACACAAGTTCATTGAGTATGCGTGTCCTCTGGGTATTTAGTTCGAACATAATTTCATCGTTTTGAACGTATAGATCTGGTGATATAGTAGCAGCAGCAGCATTGGGATTGGTTCGTTTACGATGCTGATAGCAATCAGGCAAATTGTCTTTTAATTCCACCGAGGCTTCAAATTGATCCGGCCCGTTATGTTCGTTGCAACCAAACTACCGACGTACATAGCATGCCATCTCAATTATCACCCCAGTTTAGTCTTAGCTTTGATGTACACAATTTTCTGCAAATAACCGTTTTTATAATATTATCGATATCTTTTGACGGAAAAAGCGTACAAATTCCTTAACACCTGATACGTATACAGTGTGGAACAGCCAAATGGAATAAATTCGATAACGAATAAATGAGAGCGTGTTGCGAAAAACGCTTGGACACCAGTCGATTTGTATTTTTAGATGCGCATTTTTTTCAAAAAAAAAATAATTATATAGGGTGTGTTATGTGACAGTGGCCGATACCAACTTTCTTATTTTAAATACAACTCCCTGTATATTACTTATTTTTTGGACTCTTCAGAAAATTCTAGACATAATTCATGTACAATGTCCCATACCTATCTTAAATATTAAGTGTTTTCAGATGTATTACAAAAAGTAACATTAAAAAAAGAAAATTATTTTATTTCACAAATAATGTAAACAAAAAACATTAATTTCAATGTAAGAGATGTTCAAAATGTTCGCCGCGAACGTCTTGGCAACATGCTAATTTGGTATAGAAATGTCTTCTAACGTTACTCAACATCTCAGGCGTGACTGATCTAATCGCAAGCGTGATTCGTCTTTTTAAGTCAGTGTAAGTCGAGTGGTTTAGTTTTGTATACAATACTTTTGACATATCCCCACAAAAAAAATCTAATGGCGTCAGATCAGGAGATCGTGCTGGCCATTCTATCGAACCGCGCCTCCCCATCCACCGATTTGGAAAATTTTGGTTCAGGTACTGCCGGACATTGATTTGGTAATGGGGCGGTGCTCCATCTTGCTGAAACCATAGTATATTGGCAGGAACTTGTGGGTTTGCTGGATCAGGATATAAGTTTGTCAAAGTTGGCACGACATTATTTTGGAGCAGTTCTAAATATTTATCTCCATTCAAGTTGCCATCAATGAAAAAGGGACCTACGTTATGATTTCCAACAATTCCTGCCCAAACATTAACTTTTTCAGGATATTACGTATGTTCCTCTCTTATCCAGTGAGGATTCTCATTAGTCCAATAGCGGCAATTTTGACGATTAACATGACCGTGAAGTGTAAATGTGCTCTCATCAGAAAACAAAACATCTTCTAATTGGATCACATTGTTATCTAACATTTTCATCATTTGTTCACAAAAATACGTTCTCCTGTCGAAATCGTCTTCCATGAGCTCCTGAGTTGGCATCATTTTATAGGGATGCATTTTACTTTCCTTTAATATTCGAAAAATTGATGTGTGGCTAATGTTGAACAGTGAGGCTGCTTTTCTACCAGAATTATGTGGGTTTTCTTGAAACTTAAGCATAACATCCAATTTTGCATCATCGCTTAGTTCATTGGCAACTACTTTTTTTGTATGTCTTACATGAACAAGCTCGCGAAACTGTTTTTTTTATTTTGCTAATTGTTCCTTGGGATATAGGCGGCAAATTTGGAAATTTTTCGTGAAATAAGCGAGAAACTTCCATTTGTGTCCGTGTGTTATCTCCATAACCAATCATTTGTAGAATGGTTATTTTGTGCATTTCTGTTAAATGAACCATTTTTTTGATATCATAACGTACAGTTAACGAAATTCAAACGACAATAGCACTGACACTGATCACTACTGTCATGCAGACAGACAACAAGTTGCTAAGGCTATGAGTTTTATACGAAAATAAACAAAACTGTTTTTGTATTTTTTTTATTTCATATCAGTAAAAAGGAACGCATTAATGGTATTTGCTTATTTTCTCGATATTAAGAGCTAAATGGGAAAAAAAGTATTGAGTGTTATGTAGCGAATTTGTGAAATATAATAATTTTCTTTTTTTAATGTTAATTTTTGTAATACATCTGAAAACACTTAATAATTCCGAAACAGTTGAAGATAGGTATGGGACATTGTACTTGAATTATGTCTAGAATTTTCTGAAGAATCTAAAAAATAAATATTAAACAGGGGGTTGTGTTTAAAATAAGAAAGTTGGTATCGGCCACTGTCACATGACGCACCCTATATAATTATTTTTTTTTGAAAAAAATGCGCATCTAAAAATACAAATCGACTGGAGTCCAAGCGTTTTTCGCAACACGCTCTCATTTATTCGTTATCGAATTTATTCCATTTGGCTGTTTCACACTGTATAATACACGAGTTTAATAGATAGTTTCCAATTATGATTTTAATAAAGATAAAATTACAAGAAATGATGTTTTAAATACCGGTATACCGTTAAATTTATAACTGTCTATAATTGGTAATAACTATTTTTTAATAGATAAGTAGAATCGTATTAATCCAATAAGATATATTTTGAAAGAAACACAATTATAACTTACGCCAAATGGGAACTTGTGAAAAAAATTACCGCTAGCGTTTCCTGTACGTAATAACGTAATAATGTATTTGCAACGAAACTATTAAATGGTTATATGCTCTTCTTCTTTCGCTGCTATCCATTAATGGATGTTTGCGATCACTTCTGACCATTTTTTCCTATCTCTGGTGGTGGGAATTAATTCTCCCGTGGTTCCTATTCCTGTCCGATGTTTGATATTTCGGAGCAACGACATCCTCTTTCTGCCTACACTCCTTCTTCCCTCTATTTTTCCTTCTATTAATAGTTTAAGCAAATGGTATCTTTCGTTGCGTAAAACATGTCCCAGGTACGCTGTTTGCCTGCGTTTTATCGTACCCAGCAATTCGCATTCTCTTTCTATCGTCCTCAAAATTTCCTCGTTGGTTTTCCTTGCTGTCCAAGATTCTTTGATAGATCCACATTTCGAATGCCTATTCATTGTGCTAACCTTCAATGTCCAGCCTTCCATACCATACAACAGTACGGCCTTACGTAAAATTTTGTGAATTTTATTCTGAGATTGATGTCAAAGTCAGAGTTCGTGAAGACGTTTTTGAATCTCAGGAATGAGCTCCTCGCTTTTTCCATCCGGCATTTGATTTCTACGTCTGAAGACCAGTCTTTACATTACCAAGTCCCCAGATAGTTAGTTTTTTTTACTCGTTCTATGTCGTCACTATCGTATGAGTGTTTCGCATTCTGGAACTCATCCAATTTGCGGGTGATTACTAGGAATTTTGTCTTTTTTATGTTGATGTTAATTCCCATAAATCGGCTGTGCATTCGAACTAGGTCCAGGAGCCTTTGGAGGTCATTCATATTATCTGCTTTCAGGACTGTGTCATCTCCATACCGTATATTTTTGATCCATGTGCCATTTACTTTGATGCCTAATTGTTGTCCTTCGAGAGCTACTTGGAAGATGTTTTCAGAGTAAATGTTAAACAAAAGTGGGGAGAGGATACATCCCTGTCTTACATCTCTAAGGATTTTCTGTTATATGCATAATTAAATAATTTAAATAAATACATATGGGGCATTCTACGCCAAATTGGACAACGTTCTGCCTTTGCATCTCCGATTTATTTGAAATTTCCACACCTGCAATTTTGAACCATTCAAAATACGTTATTTTGACAGATCACCACGGCAACGAAGGTATTTTAGTCGAAATTTTTTCTCGTGGGATACCGAACAGCGAAGAAGAAGCATGAAAATAGGATTAATGCTGCGGAGATGAGTAGTTATAGAAGTATAGACGAATCAAAATAAGCGCTACGCCGCCCGGTGGTGACAATCAGAATAACTAAAAATTTTGACATAGTTCTCACATTCTCCTTTGTTTATGTGTGTTTTCTTGCAAATATTTATTACTTGAAACCATTTTTGAAAGACAAAAAACAGTTGAGTACAGAGGAAGCATTGTTAAATGCCAAAATAGCAGCTGCTAGAGTACATATTGAACGAGTCAATCAGAGAATTAAGATATTCAAAATCTTAGGTTGAAAATTGCAGTGGTCTCTCGTGAAAAAAGTTAAGGATATATTTATAATAGCTTGTGCTATAACAAATTTGTCCAATTCAATATTAGCAGATCATAGATTTTTAAGAAATTAGATTATTCACAGATAATGAAATGCAGCATTTCTCAATGAGTGTAATTCAAATGAAAAGTTTTCAAGACTCTTTTCAATTATGTTATGATTGAATGTATTTCATTATTTTTGAAAATTTATTTTCCAAGCCATAATATAATTCTATAAATTGGTATCAAATTAATCGATATTAGTTTCGAATAGTGTAGTTAATCAGGTGCATCTAATTTATTTTTAGGAAGATCTTGTGTAAATTAAGATCACCTCTCAATGAATGAAAAAATTGTTGATGTGTTATAGTATTCCTAAAAATCTTCAATACATCAATCAATCATTATTTTTTATACTTTGTTGGGAATTCAAATTTGAATGTTTTTTTTTTATGAAAATAGTCGCAAAAAGGGTAGACCTATCGAGTGGGCCGCCGACTGCCCGCACTGCGACTATTAGAAGGGGAAGGGATTATAGAAAGAAGATGATTGTGGACCCACTTTTTGAAAAGTTGCAGGTCATAGTTCTCTGGAAAAACTGATTTTGGAAGCTTGTTCCATTCCGCAGCAGCCCTGTAAAAGAAGGATCATTGATGGAGATTGGTCCTTGTAGTGTCAATCTTGAGAGTAAATGGGTGAGACTGATCAGCGTGCCGAGTTCTTCGGCCGAATGTCTGCAACTCTTCGTCTATGTTCTAGAGGGTGAAGGGTATCTGTGAGAGTTGAGCTGTTTATCAAGCGAATGGCTCTTTTCTGAATGGAATCTAGAAGACGAAGAGAATGCCTTGGTGCTGAACCCCAAATGTGCGAGCAATACTCCAGTAGAGGTCGGATTTGAGCCTTGTACGTCGTCAACAGTTGATCAGGAGTAAAAAACTTTCTAGCTTTCCACAGAAAACCTAGCTTCTGGCTTGCCGACTTTGCGACGTTAGCAACATGGTCATGCCAAGACATATTATTGGACACCGTGACTCCCAAAATCGACATGGAGGGACTTGGTTCAAGGGTATTTCCGGACATTGTGATGGGATGATTTGAGGAATTCACTTTCTTGGAAAACGTGGCACTATGTGTTTTTTGGGCGTTGAACTGAACAAGATTGTTGGTTCCCCACTCGACGATTGCTTTAAGATCTCTATTGATGAAATCAATTGTGGGTTGATCAATTCAGGTAATTAAAGAAAACGTTCCACTAAAGTTTATTATTCTTGCAAATAACATATAACATCTTTTTAAAAAAGTTAGTCTTGACTACTTTTAATAATTTTTTTTGTAAAATTATGATTACAATCAATTTTTAATATTTCCACACTCTTATCAAATGAAGCATATAATATAAAATAACAAGTAGACAATAATTCAATAATTCCATGCCCAACTGAATTTGCCCATAATATTTACCACTATTCCCAGCTTTACATGAACACAACATGGTCTTGATTTTAATGGTCTCTTTCTCCAAGTCACAATGAAGTTCTCCTCGAATTAAGTGCACTGCTCCGAAGACACAAAGCACAAATCATGATTTTGTCTGGAGTAGAAGAATTCAACCGTCCACATAATATTATATGTCCAGCATTTAAATTTCTTCACCTTCATAAACACTTCTTGAAGTATTTGTGCCTTCAAGATACCCCAAGTATTCTACCAAACTCGGTCTTGCCATTTGAATCTGAAAAAAGGTACAAGGATTAACCCGTGATCTTCTAACCTAAGATTTCTCTCAATTTGGCTACAAAACAAATGATGATACTCACTTACCGCCTTAATAACAATGAGAATATATAGACAGTAACACAATCGTTCACTAAAAAAGCCTGAAAAGTCTTTATATTCGTGGTAAAATTAGATTTCAAAAACGCAAATACACACACAACAAATACAACATAACATTCCAATGTCAATATTTATAGTTCTACGGCTGCCCACATTGGCGCTGCATTCTTATTTTCAGATGCCTATAGCCAGTGACTCGGTTGGATAAAGTAAAAAATAGTAAGATAAGAGAACGCTGTGGTGTTAAAGAAGATTCGGTTATGAAGATAGATAAACGAATGCTTAGATGGTTTGGACACGTAGAAAAGATGAATGAAGGAAGATTGACGAAACAAATTTATAAGGCGCGGTTGAATGGACGGAAGTCGGTAGAGGTCGACCTCTGCGAACATTGATCTCGATCAGATCAACATTGTTTTGAAGAAAGGCCAGGTAAAGAGTACCAACAACCGATGATCATGCATGAGAGCCCTGATGAAAGTAGAGGAAGCAAAATATGTGTGTTAGAACCGTAGCGGAAGTGAAAGGAAGTGGTCTCTGCTAACCGCTACGGGAAAGAGGCGTGACTATGTATGTGTATGCATGAAAAAAAATTTAGTTATTACTTCATAATATTCAAATCAAAATATTTCGAAAACAATACACAGTATCGAGTTTTACTACGAGTACATTTTTGGTGTAAAATTGAGTGATGTCTAATTTCACTTGAAATTTTTATTAATAAATCTAACACTAAAAAAAGTTATGTTCAATACTACTTGGTACGAACCGTGTAACTAGCGCCCTCTATGAGAGTCAGATATAAAAACAAATTTATGGGATGTATTAGCTTTTAAAACATAATCGTATAAAATTCCATTACAACGTTTCCAGTAATTTCGGCAAAATCGTAATAAACGTGTATACATTTTTTTTCTTCGACACTTTTTATCTTGAATACGGATAAAGTAACGAAATTTTTTTACCAAGCAAACCCCAATTATTTTTCAGTTTTCTACCTATCCTAGAGACAGGGTTACCTTTTTTTAAACACCCTGTATTAAAATTTATTTATTTTTAAGGTACCAGAACGTTTTATCGTTCTAGTTTTATTGCAAAATATTTTCTTTTTAGTCGTTTTCATAGTATTCTTCGAAGACCAACTTGTGCATTATATTTGTTAAGTTCTAAGAAATATCGTGATTTTTGTGCAAATTTTGCATGCAGAAAAACCGAGTTGAATCGTAATATAAACGACCTCGTACTGTTTAAAGTTGATAAGTAATAAATAAATAAATAAATAAATAAGCGATATTTAACACCATATATTTCAATATGTACATTATTTTATTAATTATACAGCAAATTCTTAGCTCACACGAAGTCCATACATTCGACTCAACTGGTTCAAGGTAAGCGATCTACTATAATCAGCTCACGATCATGTAATATAAAAACTAAACCGAGAACGATCGATGTAGATGTCGATGGCTGGTTGATACAAAAAAACTTGCATTCTCAACAAGGTGAGAGTTGAATGCTTGTTAAACAATGTCTTTCGCAAAAGTTTGCGAGTCGTGCAGCAAGTAGCTAATCAACTTTAGCAGTAATGATATAAAAAAGAAACAAATATTTAACATTTTTAATAATATACAGTGTTTTCATACAATAACCAGTCCAAATAACTTTTGATTTTGCGTAAATGTAGGTTAGGTTAGGTATCATGTGAGTGGGGCGTGGTCGCCCCTCCACTGCGACCCTAAGTAAGTCTATTGTAGCTCACCCCTAGAGGTTAAAGTTCACCGCACAATCCAGCCCTTCTCACGAAGTTCATGGTTGTATGGGGTGAGAGTTTTTTGTCAAATTATACTCGTATTAACCTTCAAATTTTCATACTAATGCGACAGTTGCAATTGTACATGTGATTTGGATAACATTTTCTTGGCATGTAAAAAATATACCCAGCATAGAGAAAAAATTTATAGGAAACTAATAAAAATCCATATTATTCCTCCCTTCAACTTAATGCACCTCCTAGCATTAAAAAAGCTGCCAGTATACAACATACAATCACTCAAATCATTCCATCACAATGTCCGGAAATACCCTTGAATCAAGTCCCTTCATCTCGATTTTGGGAGTCACGGTGTCCAATAATATGTCTTGGCATGACCATGTTGCTAACATCGCAAAGTCAGCAAGCCAGAGGCTAGGTTTTCTGTGGAAAGCTAGAAAATTTTTTACTCCTGATCAACTGTTGACAACGTACAAGGCTCAAATCCGACCTCTACTGGAGTATTATTCGCACATTTGGGCTTCAGAACCAAGGCATTCTCTTTGTCTTCTAGATTCCATTCAGAAAAGGGCCATTCGGTTGATAAACAGCTCAACTCTCGCAGATACCCTTCACCATCTAGAACATAGAAAAAGAGTACAGACCAGACATTACTCTACAGATATTTCGATGGCAGATGCTCCAGAGAAATAAAAACTCTTGTACCACCATTGGCCACATTCGGCCGAAGAACTCGGCACGCTGATCAGTCTCATCCATTTACTCTCAAGATTGACACTACAAGGACCAATCTCCATCAAGAATCCTTTTTTTACAGGGCTGCTACGGAATGGAACAAGCTTCCAAAATCAGTTTTTCCAGAGAACTATGACCTGCAACTTTTCAAAAAGCGGGTCCACAATCATTTCCTTTCTATAATCCATCCCCCTTATAATAGTCGCAGTGCGGGCAGTCGGCGGCCCACTCGATAGGTCTACCCTTTTTGCGACTATTGTCATTAAAAAAAAATGTTACTGACATTCATCAAAACATGCAATCTAAAGCTAGCTGTAAGTAAACCCTTTGTTACCTAATCAAAAGTAAACATTTTCTTACTGAACCGTGGTCTACCTTTTCTGTGAGTTAGTCACCCCGAATGACCACTGGGTGTGAAAAGTATAGGCTTATCCCATCCAAACTAAATAATATTGGTACCATAGTTACTGGCTTAATGGACATTGCTTCATCCCTCGGCCATATAATAATAATAAAAAAAACCTTTAAATTCATTGTTTACATTAGACATATAATTCACGAACTAATTGTTTTAATAAGCGATGTACGATGTACTTTATAACACTATCACTTTTGCAAACTCTATGACACAGTTAATCACAAAACTACGTATCTTCAATACAAACGTAAAATCTGTTCTTCTTTACGGATGCGAAACATGGAAAACCACTAAAAGCTCATCCAGGACTCTGCATGTTTTTGTGAACAAATGTCTAGGCAGGATATTACGTATTTTGTGGCCGGCCCGCTTTTCAAATGAAAAGTTTCGGAGAAGAACAAACCAGACTCCAACCGACACAGAGATACGGAAGCGCAAATGGGGATGGCTGGGTCACACCATTTGAAAACCTGAAAATTATAAAGCCCGAATGGCCCTGGAGTGGAATCCCTAAGGCAGCCGCGCTAGGGGCCACCCAAAGACAACCTGGCGAAGAAAGTTATTAAGTGAAATACGAAAAATGAATAAATCATGGTCAAAATGATTGTCAGGAATAGAGTCCGATGGAGAAACTTTGTTGAGGCCCTATGTTCCGCCATGGAATGATGGGAATACAGTATACTTTATGACACCGTTAATAAAATAAATATTTTCTACGTAAATTATTGGTGACATACTTAAACTCTTTCTAGTCGTTAGCTTCATGTTTGAAGCGTCGTGATCCTATGTTAGTCTCATATTGTGTTTTTGGCAGTTTCCCTCCATTCCTCTCTATCCGACGTGCTTCTAATGCTGTCTTGGAAGGATTTTCCTGTAAACTGCTTCACCTGGCCCAGCCATCGTTTTGTGTCGTTTTCCCTCTACCTTCCCTTGGACCATAAGTTTTTCGAGATTGCCATCTTTCGTCCTGCTGACATGTCCAAAATACTTGAGAATCAGTTGTTTGATTTTAGTTGACAATCTGACTTGGATGTTAAGTTTTTCGAGTATGGATACGTTGGTTCTGCGGTCTGTCCAAGGAATCCTTGTTAGTCTTCTCCAGACCCACATCTCAAACGCATCCACTTGGCGATGTCTGTGGCTTTTAAGGTCCAGGATTCTGCTGCGTATAGCGCAATTGGAAAAATGAGGGTATTTACTGATTTGCATTTTGTTGTGGTTGTTATATGCCGATCTTTCCAAATTTCGTTGAGTTTGGTCATGGCCGTTTTGGCAAGAGCTATCCTTCTTCTGATTTTTTGACTTGATCCGCCATTTCTGCTGATTTTGGTACCTAGATAAGTTATTTCCTCCACGTTCTCGACATTTTTAATATTGGACATTTCTTCCATGCTTACCAACTTTTTCTTAAATGGACAATCTTACGTTATAATATATCTTTTTTTAAATCTGTACGTAGGGTTTAAGCAAAAATTGTTGGAAAAACACCAAATTTGGAAACTTGCCATAAGAACTCCATGTTCTTTAAAGTATTTTTTATTTAAATTCTCTGGTCGTGGAGAAAATATCGTCTGTTACACGATTAGAACGAAAAATCTACCAGTGTCATCCATAAACTCATATTTTTCAACCTCTTTATTACTTATACATCCCTATATCATAACCCCATGGGGAAATACTATTACTTCACATTTCCGTTGTCAGGACTTTTTTGGGTTTGCGTTTTTTTGTTTTTAAATAGCTGTAAATAATGGTTTTTCCTTTGCCCAGACACAAAGTGGACTAAAACATTACCACCTTTAAAATTGGAAATGATTTTAACTTTTAAATATCCTGATATTTTTAATTAAATCTCATTAAAAAATAAAGCCTGAACGTCACACTTTATATATAAAAAAAATAGTAAATTTACAAAAACAAAATGTCTCTTCTCTTTAATACTATCATTTTTATTAAAAAATGAAATCAACAAACATTTTAAATAGTTCTTTTGATTTTCAAAATTAAATTTACTTTTTTAAGTGTTCTTAAGTGTTTTATTTATTAAATAAGTAAAAAAATATTTTTCCAAAAAAGTGCAAAACATCCCCCCTTCCAAATCATGTTTTTTCCCAGGCACAAATTCTACCAATTCACCCCCCATCTTCCAGTTACTACTGCAGTAGCAGCCGAGAAGACTTAAGAGATGAGTGCTAGAACCGTACAAAGGATAACATGAAAGTAGAAGAAACGATGAATTAGAAATGACGTGCACGTAAAAGCCCCAACTTGGTTTGATTGACCTCTATATAAGCTTATATCCTCCAGTCGCACCCAAGGAGAGACCCATTCCCAGTTTAATTGTGCTAAAAAACTGATATAAGTAGTAACTGTGGTTGAGTCTCTGTCGGTGGGTTTTAACGATACGATACGATACGTATAAAAGTCTAGCGATGGGCGATCGTTTTTACGAACTATGATTTAATCACTGACACTAGTAAATATCAAATTTTTAATTTGGGAAAAATAGCGTCACGATTTATCGTAACTCCACCTTGTTCTTGTTTTTATTGCTCCTGCTACTACTCAGCTCAGGGTTCAGCACGTTCCTTTCTGATAAAAGTATTAAATATTATATTGCAACAGTTGTTAGTCGTTTTAAATATATCGATATATCGCTTCTACAAATATTTCCGATTTATTTATAATAAAACAATTGACATATTGATGTACAGTGTGAAACAGCCGAATAAAATAAATTCATTTTTTTTAGTATTGTCCATATTTATAAAAAATCACGGAAAACGTCAATTTTAAATTATGAAATAGTATCCTATATAAAATTTCAGGTTTTTTTTTCTGTTTTTGACAAAATCGAGAACTAAACGGAATTACTCAATAAATTTTCAATGTGTTTAAGTGAATTTCGACGATTACAAAGGGAGCTGAATGTGGGCATAAAATTTGTTCATTGCATGATGTTTTATAATCTTAAGTTGATTCTGGATTTTTTATAAATATGCGCAATAATTAAAATAATGAATTTAATTTTATTTGGCTATTCTACACTATATGTTGTCTAAATTAAAATTGTTTTATGAGGTGACCACATTAAATTTGAAAACATTTGACCGTCATTTTTTAAAGTATGATTAAAAAAATCCCCTCGGAAACAAATAAAACGACCAGATCTGTTTAAAATAATGCTTAAAACAAATTTTATTAAACGAGAGTTGGATCTTTTTACTACAAAAAATGTCCGTTCCAAAAATTAAACCAACTATTTTAAATTTTTTTTAAAATGTAATTCAACCTATTTCAATTATGCGATAATTAATTATTAATGATAAAATCACGCTATCGCCCATCTCTACTAACAGATAGTAGACCTTCTGCGCGTCCTTTACTACGTAATTAATCGAATCGACCAATCAGAGATTGTGACGCTTCTAACAATAGCCCGGTCATTATTTTACAACTGACACAATTATTAAACTATTATAATACGGTAAATATGCTAAAATGTTGATGAATTTATGACTTGGATATTGGTTTTATTTTTTAAAAATAAATGAACATACAGTTCTATACTTATAAATATTTATTGAAAGCGGTTTTCTTTATTTTTAAAAATGGTTTTGATGAAATATTTTTTCAACAAAATTGTTTTTTGTTTATTTCTTAGTTAATTTATTCAATTTTCGCAAAACTAAATCTTGAATTTTCATTAACTTTTGGCAGGTGTTCATAATTCATGCAACAATAACTTTTTATTGCAGAAAAACCAAAATGGCGGCTTTTGAATATGATTTTTCTAAATATAAGTACAAGTATAAGGTTTTTAGAGTCAGAGAATATGATTTTGGTCAAAAATTGTTATTTTTGTCAAAATTCATAAATTCGAAATGGCGAATAAGTTTTGTGATTATGGTTCGATTCGAGTCTAAATTGGTACGTGCGAGTTTTCGAAGTAAAAGAGTACGATTTTTTTGTCAAATTTTTTAAATTCAAGATGGCGGTCGAGTTTTGTAATTATGGTCCGATCTGATTCTAAATTGGTATTTTTTTTTTATGTTCTGGTTTCCACGAAAAGGGATATCCTGTAATGTTCAGAGAACATCGTGGGAACCAAGGGAAAGAAGGTAAGATTTGGTGTTCTTCTTAAATTTCTGGAGGTTGTATGCCTCGGGGAACACCTCCCTAGGCAATGAGTTCCAAAGCCTTGCAATTCGTTGGATGAATGAGTCTTTGGAAAGTGATGTTCTGCAGGTCTCCAAAGTGACCACGAAGGGGTGTGAAGACTGAACTTGACGGGTTAATCTCGAAGAGACTGCCAAAGGAGGAACGATTGTTGATATTTCAGAAGAGCATCGCCCATGAAAATATCTATAAAATAGAGACAAATCGCCAACTTTTCTACGGTGTTCCAGATAACTGAGCGAGTTTGTAAGCCGAAGAGACGAATTGCCCTTTTTTGGACAGAATCCAGTAGCTTCAGGATATGTTTAGGTGCTGCACTCCAAATATGGGAACAGTACTCCAGTACAGGTCGGATCATAAGCAGCTGACTGGAGGTGAAATAGCTCTTGGCACGAAACAAAAAACCAAGTTTTTGGGATGCACTTTTGGCAATGGACCTCACGTGATTTTCTCAGGAAAGGTTATTGTTGATAGTAATACCATTGGAGTTTTCGAAGTAAAGGATTATGATTTTGTTGTCAACATTTTTAAATTCAAAATGGCGGACGAGTTTTGTAAATATGGTCCGATTTAATTCTTAATTGGTACGTGGGAGTTTTCGGAGTAAAAGAGTATGATTTTTTTGTCAAAATTTTTAAATTCAAGATGGCGGACAAATTTTCTAATTATGGTCCGATTCGATTCTAAATTGGTACGTGGGAGTTTTCGGACTAAAGAAGTATAATTTTTTTGTCAACATTTTAAAATTCAAAATGGCAGATGAGTTTTGTGATTATGGTCCGATTGGATTCTACATTGGTACGTCGGAGTTTTCGAAGTAAAAAAGTATGATTTTTTTGTCAAAATTTTTAAATTCAAGATGGTGGACGAGTTTTGTGATTATGGTCCGATTCGATTTTAAAATTGGTACGTCGGAGTTTTCGAAGTAAAAGAGTATGATTTTTTTGTCAAAATTTTTAAATTCAAGATGGTGGACGAATTTTCTAATTATGGTCCGATTCGATTCTAAATTGGTACGTGGGAGTTTTCGGACTAAAGAAGTATGATTTTTTTGTCAACATTTTAAAATTCAAAATGGCAGATGAGTTTTGTGATTATGGTCCGATTCGATTCTACATTGGTACGTCGGAGTTTTCGAAGTAAAAAAGTATGATTTTTTTGTCAAAATTTTTAAATTCAAGATGGTGGACGAGTTTTGTGATTATGGTCCGATTCGATTTTAAAATTGGTACGTCGGAGTTTTCGAAGTAAAAGAGTATGATTTTTTTGTCAAAATTTTTAAATTCAAGATGGCGGACAAATTTTCTAATTATGGTCCGATTCGATTCTAAATTGGTACGTGGGAGTTTTCGGACTAAAGAAGTATAATTTTTTTGTCAACATTTTAAAATTCAAAATGGCAGATGAGTTTTGTGATTATGGTCCGATTCGATTCTACATTGGTACGTCGGAGTTTTCGAAGTAAAAAAGTATGATTTTTTTGTCAACATTTTTAAATTCAAGATGGTGGACGAGTTTTGTGATTATGGTCCGATTCGATTTTAAAATTGGTACGTCGGAGTTTTCGAAGTAAAAGAGTATGATTTTTTTGTCAACATTTTTAAATTCAAGATGGCGGACAAATTTTCTAATTATGGTCCGATTCGATTCTAAATTGGTACGTGGGAGTTTTCGGACTAAAGAAGTATGATTTTTTTGTCAACATTTTAAAATTCAAAATGGCGGACGAGTTTTGTGAATATGGTCCGATTTAATTCTTAATTGGTACGTGGGAGTTTTCGGAGTAAAAGAGTATGATTTTTTTGTCAACATTTTTAAATTCAAGATGGCGGACAAATTTTTTAATTATGGTCCGATTCGATTCTAAATTGGTACGTGGGAGTTTTCGGACTAAAGAAGTATGATTTTTTTGTCAACATTTTAAAATTCAAAATGGCAGATGAGTTTTGTGATTATGGTCCGATTCGATTCTAAATTGGTACGTCGGAGTTTTCGAAGTAAAAAAGTATGATTTTTTTGTCAAAATTTTTAAATTCAAGATGGTGGACGAGTTTTGTGATTATGGTCCGATTCGATTTTAAAATTGGTACGTCGGAGTTTTCGAAGTAAAAGAGTATGATTTTTTTGTCAACATTTTTAAATTCAAGATGGCGGACAAATTTTCTAATTATGGTCCGATTCGATTCTAAATTGGTACGTGGGAGTTTTCGGACTAAAGAAGTATGATTTTTTTGTCAACATTTTAAAATTCAAAATGGCGGACGAGTTTTGTGAATATGGTCCGATTTAATTCTTAATTGGTACGTGGGAGTTTTCGGAGTAAAAGAGTATGATTTTTTTGTCAACATTTTTAAATTCAAGATGGCGGACAAATTTTCTAATTATGGTCCGATTCGATTCTAAATTGGTACGTGGGAGTTTTCGGACTAAAGAAGTATGATTTTTTTGTCAACATTTTAAAATTCAAAATGGCAGATGAGTTTTGTGATTATGGTCCGATTCGATTCTAAATTGGTACGTCGGAGTTTTCGAAGTAAAAAAGTATGATTTTTTTGTCAAAATTTTTAAATTCAAGATGGTGGACGAGTTTTGTGATTATGGTCCGATTCGATTTTAAAATTGGTACGTCGGAGTTTTCGAAGTAAAAGAGTATGATTTTTTTGTCAAAATTTTTAAATTCAAGATGGTGGACGAATTTTCTAATTATGGTCCGATTCGATTCTAAATTGGTACGTGGGAGTTTTCGGACTAAAGAAGTATGATTTTTTTGTCAACATTTTAAAATTCAAAATGGCGGACGAGTTTTGTGAATATGGTCCGATTTAATTCTTAATTGGTACGTGGGAGTTTTCGGAGTAAAAGAGTATGATTTTTTTGTCAAAATTTTTAAATTCAAGATGGCGGACAAATTTTCTAATTATGGTCCGATTCGATTCTAAATTGGTACGTGGGAGTTTTCGGACTAAAGAAGTATTATTTTTTTGTCAACATTTTAAAATTCAAAATGGCGGACGAGTTTTGTGAATATGGTCCGATTTAATTCTTAATTGGTACGTGGGAGTTTTCGGAGTAAAAGAGTATGATTTTTTTGTCAAAATTTTTAAATTCAAGATGGCGGACAAATTTTCTAATTATGGTCCGATTCGATTCTAAATTGGTACGTGGGAGTTTTCGGACTAAAGAAGTATGATTTTTTTGTCAACATTTTAAAATTCAAAATGGCGGACGAGTTTTGTGAATATGGTCCGATTTAATTCTTAATTGGTACGTGGGAGTTTTCGGAGTAAAAGAGTATGATTTTTTTGTCAACATTTTTAAATTCAAGATGGCGGACAAATTTTCTAATTATGGTCCGATTCGATTCTAAATTGGTACGTGGGAGTTTTCGGACTAAAGAAGTATGATTTTTTTGTCAACATTTTAAAATTCAAAATGGCGGACGAGTTTTGTGAATATGGTCCGATTTAATTCTTAATTGGTACGTGGGAGTTTTCGGAGTAAAAGAGTATGATTTTTTTGTCAACATTTTTAAATTCAAGATGGCGGACAAATTTTCTAATTATGGTCCGATTCGATTCTAAATTGGTACGTGGGAGTTTTCGGACTAAAGAAGTATAATTTTTTTGTCAACATTTTAAAATTCAAAATGGCAGATGAGTTTTGTGATTATGGTCCGATTCGATTCTACATTGGTACGTCGGAGTTTTCGAAGTAAAAAAGTATGATTTTTTTGTCAAAATTTTTAAATTCAAGATGGTGGACGAGTTTTGTGATTATGGTCCGATTCGATTTTAAAATTGGTACGTCGGAGTTTTCGAAGTAAAAGAGTATGATTTTTTTGTCAAAATTTTTAAATTCAAGATGGTGGACGAATTTTCTAATTATGGTCCGATTCGATTCTAAATTGGTACGTGGGAGTTTTCGGACTAAAGAAGTATGATTTTTTTGTCAACATTTTAAAATTCAAAATGGCAGATGAGTTTTGTGATTATGGTCCGATTCGATTCTACATTGGTACGTCGGAGTTTTCGAAGTAAAAAAGTATGATTTTTTTGTCAAAATTTTTAAATTCAAGATGGTGGACGAGTTTTGTGATTATGGTCCGATTCGATTTTAAAATTGGTACGTCGGAGTTTTCGAAGTAAAAGAGTATGATTTTTTTGTCAAAATTTTTAAATTCAAGATGGCGGACAAATTTTCTAATTATGGTCCGATTCGATTCTAAATTGGTACGTGGGAGTTTTCGGACTAAAGAAGTATAATTTTTTTGTCAACATTTTAAAATTCAAAATGGCAGATGAGTTTTGTGATTATGGTCCGATTCGATTCTACATTGGTACGTCGGAGTTTTCGAAGTAAAAAAGTATGATTTTTTTGTCAACATTTTTAAATTCAAGATGGTGGACGAGTTTTGTGATTATGGTCCGATTCGATTTTAAAATTGGTACGTCGGAGTTTTCGAAGTAAAAGAGTATGATTTTTTTGTCAAAATTTTTAAATTCAAGATGGCGGACAAATTTTCTAATTATGGTCCGATTCGATTCTAAATTGGTACGTGGGAGTTTTCGGACTAAAGAAGTATTATTTTTTTGTCAACATTTTAAAATTCAAAATGGCGGACGAGTTTTGTGAATATGGTCCGATTTAATTCTTAATTGGTACGTGGGAGTTTTCGGAGTAAAAGAGTATGATTTTTTTGTCAAAATTTTTAAATTCAAGATGGCGGACAAATTTTCTAATTATGGTCCGATTCGATTCTAAATTGGTACGTGGGAGTTTTCGGACTAAAGAAGTATGATTTTTTTGTCAACATTTTAAAATTCAAAATGGCAGATGAGTTTTGTGATTATGGTCCGATTCGATTCTAAATTGGTACGTCGGAGTTTTCGAAGTAAAAAAGTATGATTTTTTTGTCAAAATTTTTAAATTCAAGATGGTGGACGAGTTTTGTGATTATGGTCCGATTCGATTTTAAAATTGGTACGTCGGAGTTTTCGAAGTAAAAGAGTATGATTTTTTTGTCAAAATTTTTAAATTCAAGATGGTGGACGAATTTTCTAATTATGGTCCGATTCGATTCTAAATTGGTACGTGGGAGTTTTCGGACTAAAGAAGTATGATTTTTTTGTCAACATTTTAAAATTCAAAATGGCGGACGAGTTTTGTGAATATGGTCCGATTTAATTCTTAATTGGTACGTGGGAGTTTTCGGAGTAAAAGAGTATGATTTTTTTGTCAAAATTTTTAAATTCAAGATGGCGGACAAATTTTCTAATTATGGTCCGATTCGATTCTAAATTGGTACGTGGGAGTTTTCGGACTAAAGAAGTATTATTTTTTTGTCAACATTTTAAAATTCAAAATGGCGGACGAGTTTTGTGAATATGGTCCGATTTAATTCTTAATTGGTACGTGGGAGTTTTCGGAGTAAAAGAGTATGATTTTTTTGTCAAAATTTTTAAATTCAAGATGGCGGACAAATTTTCTAATTATGGTCCGATTCGATTCTAAATTGGTACGTGGGAGTTTTCGGACTAAAGAAGTATGATTTTTTTGTCAACATTTTAAAATTCAAAATGGCGGACGAGTTTTGTGAATATGGTCCGATTTAATTCTTAATTGGTACGTGGGAGTTTTCGGAGTAAAAGAGTATGATTTTTTTGTCAACATTTTTAAATTCAAGATGGCGGACAAATTTTCTAATTATGGTCCGATTCGATTCTAAATTGGTACGTGGGAGTTTTCGGACTAAAGAAGTATGATTTTTTTGTCAACATTTTAAAATTCAAAATGGCGGACGAGTTTTGTGAATATGGTCCGATTTAATTCTTAATTGGTACGTGGGAGTTTTCGGAGTAAAAGAGTATGATTTTTTTGTCAACATTTTTAAATTCAAGATGGCGGACAAATTTTCTAATTATGGTCCGATTCGATTCTAAATTGGTACGTGGGAGTTTTCGGACTAAAGAAGTATGATTTTTTTGTCAACATTTTAAAATTCAAAATGGCAGATGAGTTTTGTGATTATGGTCCGATTCGATTCTAAATTGGTACGTCGGAGTTTTCGAAGTAAAAAAGTATGATTTTTTTGTCAAAATTTTTAAATTCAAGATGGTGGACGAGTTTTGTGATTATGGTCCGATTCGATTTTAAAATTGGTACGTCGGAGTTTTCGAAGTAAAAGAGTATGATTTTTTTGTCAAAATTTTTAAATTCAAGATGGTGGACGAATTTTCTAATTATGGTCCGATTCGATTCTAAATTGGTACGTGGGAGTTTTCGGACTAAAGAAGTATGATTTTTTTGTCAACATTTTAAAATTCAAAATGGCGGACGAGTTTTGTGAATATGGTCCGATTTAATTCTTAATTGGTACGTGGGAGTTTTCGGAGTAAAAGAGTATGATTTTTTTGTCAAAATTTTTAAATTCAAGATGGCGGACAAATTTTCTAATTATGGTCCGATTCGATTCTAAATTGGTACGTGGGAGTTTTCGGACTAAAGAAGTATTATTTTTTTGTCAACATTTTAAAATTCAAAATGGCGGACGAGTTTTGTGAATATGGTCCGATTTAATTCTTAATTGGTACGTGGGAGTTTTCGGAGTAAAAGAGTATGATTTTTTTGTCAAAATTTTTAAATTCAAGATGGCGGACAAATTTTCTAATTATGGTCCGATTCGATTCTAAATTGGTACGTGGGAGTTTTCGGACTAAAGAAGTATGATTTTTTTGTCAACATTTTAAAATTCAAAATGGCGGACGAGTTTTGTGAATATGGTCCGATTTAATTCTTAATTGGTACGTGGGAGTTTTCGGAGTAAAAGAGTATGATTTTTTTGTCAACATTTTTAAATTCAAGATGGCGGACAAATTTTCTAATTATGGTCCGATTCGATTCTAAATTGGTACGTGGGAGTTTTCGGACTAAAGAAGTATGATTTTTTTGTCAACATTTTAAAATTCAAAATGGCGGACGAGTTTTGTGAATATGGTCCGATTTAATTCTTAATTGGTACGTGGGAGTTTTCGGAGTAAAAGAGTATGATTTTTTTGTCAAAATTTTTAAATTCAAGATGGCGGACAAATTTTCTAATTATGGTCCGATTCGATTCTAAATTGGTACGTGGGAGTTTTCGGACTAAAGAAGTATTATTTTTTTGTCAACATTTTAAAATTCAAAATGGCGGACGAGTTTTGTGAATATGGTCCGATTTAATTCTTAATTGGTACGTGGGAGTTTTCGGAGTAAAAGAGTATGATTTTTTTGTCAAAATTTTTAAATTCAAGATGGCGGACAAATTTTCTAATTATGGTCCGATTCGATTCTAAATTGGTACGTGGGAGTTTTCGGACTAAAGAAGTATGATTTTTTTGTCAACATTTTAAAATTCAAAATGGCGGACGAGTTTTGTGAATATGGTCCGATTTAATTCTTAATTGGTACGTGGGAGTTTTCGGAGTAAAAGAGTATGATTTTTTTGTCAACATTTTTAAATTCAAGATGGCGGACAAATTTTCTAATTATGGTCCGATTCGATTCTAAATTGGTACGTGGGAGTTTTCGGACTAAAGAAGTATGATTTTTTTGTCAACATTTTAAAATTCAAAATGGCAGATGAGTTTTGTGATTATGGTCCGATTCGATTCTAAATTGGTACGTCGGAGTTTTCGAAGTAAAAAAGTATGATTTTTTTGTCAAAATTTTTAAATTCAAGATGGTGGACGAGTTTTGTGATTATGGTCCGATTCGATTTTAAAATTGGTACGTCGGAGTTTTCGAAGTAAAAGAGTATGATTTTTTTGTCAAAATTTTTAAATTCAAGATGGTGGACGAATTTTCTAATTATGGTCCGATTCGATTCTAAATTGGTACGTGGGAGTTTTCGGACTAAAGAAGTATGATTTTTTTGTCAACATTTTAAAATTCAAAATGGCGGACGAGTTTTGTGAATATGGTCCGATTTAATTCTTAATTGGTACGTGGGAGTTTTCGGAGTAAAAGAGTATGATTTTTTTGTCAAAATTTTTAAATTCAAGATGGCGGACAAATTTTCTAATTATGGTCCGATTCGATTCTAAATTGGTACGTGGGAGTTTTCGGACTAAAGAAGTATTATTTTTTTGTCAACATTTTAAAATTCAAAATGGCGGACGAGTTTTGTGAATATGGTCCGATTTAATTCTTAATTGGTACGTGGGAGTTTTCGGAGTAAAAGAGTATGATTTTTTTGTCAAAATTTTTAAATTCAAGATGGCGGACAAATTTTCTAATTATGGTCCGATTCGATTCTAAATTGGTACGTGGGAGTTTTCGGACTAAAGAAGTATGATTTTTTTGTCAACATTTTAAAATTCAAAATGGCGGACGAGTTTTGTGAATATGGTCCGATTTAATTCTTAATTGGTACGTGGGAGTTTTCGGAGTAAAAGAGTATGATTTTTTTGTCAACATTTTTAAATTCAAGATGGCGGACAAATTTTCTAATTATGGTCCGATTCGATTCTAAATTGGTACGTGGGAGTTTTCGGACTAAAGAAGTATGATTTTTTTGTCAACATTTTAAAATTCAAAATGGCGGACGAGTTTTGTGAATATGGTCCGATTTAATTCTTAATTGGTACGTGGGAGTTTTCGGAGTAAAAGAGTATGATTTTTTTGTCAACATTTTTAAATTCAAGATGGCGGACAAATTTTCTAATTATGGTCCGATTCGATTCTAAATTGGTACGTGGGAGTTTTCGGACTAAAGAAGTATGATTTTTTTGTCAACATTTTAAAATTCAAAATGGCGGACGAGTTTTGTGAATATGGTCCGATTTAATTCTTAATTGGTACGTGGGAGTTTTCGGAGTAAAAGAGTATGATTTTTTTGTCAACATTTTTAAATTCAAGATGGCGGACAAATTTTCTAATTATGGTCCGATTCGATTCTAAATTGGTACGTGGGAGTTTTCGGACTAAAGAAGTATGATTTTTTTGTCAACATTTTAAAATTCAAAATGGCAGATGAGTTTTGTGATTATGGTCCGATTCGATTCTAAATTGGTACGTCGGAGTTTTCGAAGTAAAAAAGTATGATTTTTTTGTCAACATTTTTAAATTCAAGATGGCGGACGAGTTTTGTGATTATGGTCCGATTCGATTTTTAAATTGGTACGTCGGAGTTTTCGAAGTAAAAGAGTCTGATTTTTTTGTCAAAATTTTTAAATTCAAGAAGGTGGACGAAATTTTGTTAATATGGTCCGATTCTATTAAAAACTGTTATAGATGGCTTTTTAAGGTCAGAGATAATAAATTTTTTGTCAAAATTCATAAATTCAAGATGGCCAATGAGTTATGTGATTTTGTTTTGATTATAATGAAAATGGTTTTGGGGAGGTTATTGGGGGTCAAAGAGGGCCTGCATGCAGTCTTCCACCACCGATGATGTTGTGGTGCAACTCACGAGGGCCCAAATGGCCGCCCGACTGTCAGTGAGAATATCAATCTCACTGTTGGTCATTCTGTTCTCTTTCAGGTGCGTGGCACACCTGAGTATGGCACACTTTATTAACTTTGACTCCCATTTCAACGCCTTCCAAAGCAGCCTCTTAGAATATTGCTTCCGAGTATAAGTTGAATAGAAGTGGAGATGATGGCACACATCTCGGTCGTACCTTCCTTCTAATTAATATGGCGTTGGACATATATATATATATATATATATATATATAATCCAGGATATCTACAGCTGTCGCTGCCTTCCTGCTTTCAGCCCTTGTCTCCAGTTGTCCTTGTCCTGCCAGTCTCCGTCCTGCAGGTTTCTTAATTCCATCGCCTCATCCACTTCGTCTCTCCATGATCGCCTTGGTCGACCTCTCTTTCGTCTGCCTAATGGACTCCACTCAGTTACCCGGTGTATCCAGCGATCCTCCGGAGTTCTTCTAACATGTCCGTACCACGTTAGTTTCTTTTCCTCTATGTGTTCTAGTATGTCTTTTTTTACCTCCATTCTTCTCCTGATCTCCTCATTTCTTATTCGATCTAATCTGTTCACTCCACAACTCCTTCTCCAAAAGTCCATTTCTGTGGCTACAATCTTCCCTTTGTTTTTTTTGTTGATCACCCACATTTCAGCTCCGTAAGTCATTATGCTGCGAACTATTGAATTGAATATTCTTGTTTTATTAGTCTTGGTTATGTGGCGATCCCATAATATTGGGTTTAATTGATTAATACATGCCCTAGTTTGACCTAGTCTATTTTTTATTTCTTCCTCTGTTGTTCCACTTTTTGATATTATAAACCCTAGGTACTTAAATTTGTCTGTTCCTGAGATCTGTCGGTTATCATCTATTTCTAGGTGATATATCCTGTCTTGTGCCGTTGACATATATTGGGTCTTTTCGAGGTTGATTTCCACTCCATTTTTCCCATATTCCTCCTCTAGTTTCCGCATCATAAAACCTAAATCCTCCTCATCTTGAGCTATGATTACTTGATCATCGGCAAAGCTTAGAGTATACAGATGATCATTTCTAATTGGTATTCCCATTCCTGCACATTTTCTCTTCCATGGTCTTAGTGTCTGTTGTAGAAATATTTTGAATAGTGTGGGTGATGTTGAGCATCCTTGGAGGAGACCCTTAGTTGTTTTGAAGGCATTTGATAGTTTATTTCCCTCTTTAATCCATACGGTATTTTTTTTGTACATATTTTGGACTGTTCTGATAATTCTCTGCGTTATACCCATTTCTAACATGGCTTCCCAGATTTTAGACCGAGGGACAGAATCATAGGCCTTTCGGATATCCACAAATGCAAAATGTACCTCTCTGTTCTTGGCCATTTTTTTCTCTATGAGTTGTTGAATTGTATATATATGGTCCATACATGATCTTCCAGCCGTAAATCCTGCCTGATCTTCATCAACTTTGGACATATTATTGCCTAATTTGATTTGCGCTATTTGGTTCCAATTCAGGTTTTTAAATCATCTAATATCCTTTAGGTTTATATCAAGCCTATTGAGGAGCTGCATTAAGTTGTGGTGTTGTACGCGATCAAATGCCTTTTTATAGTCTATGAAACATAGATGCAAATCCTTTCGCTGCTCATAGCAGTTTTGGACAAGCACTTGTGATGCAGTTTCGCTTCTCTTATGATATTAAGATAAAAAAATTATAATCACCACTTGTAAAGCAAACAATAACATAATAATAGTATGAGTACCGGGTGCTCAGATAAGAATGCAAAGTGCTGTATCTCGGAAACTAATCGTCGAACAGACGTAAAATATGTATTTAATGAAAGAGACATGTAAACAGCCACCACCGTGTTCCCAAATTCAGCAAATGTGCAGTGCCGATTTATACCGAATTGGGTACCAGTGGCGTATCGTAAATATTTTGTAACGGCTACCAAATATTTGTGCAGCAGAAAATTAATTAACTAAGATTGAAAGTTAATAAAAATATATATATAAATTAATAGTTTTAAGTTTATTAGAGGTTGTTCTGTTTGCTAGTGACAAAATAAAAAATTACTCTCTTATTCTAAAGTCATTAATCTTACATCATAATTTTCCATTGATACATCTCTATAATTGGGTGTTTTTTGCCACCTAAAACCTTATTGAAATAGTATTTTTCTTGGAAGTTGACTCCCCACATTTAAAACCTATTTATTTATCGCGCACTTCTTTTAAAACTGCTTTAAAAATTATACAGGGTGTTTCAACAAAAGGTGACCCCGTTTCTAGGATAGGTAGATAACTGAAAAATAATTGGGATTTGCTTAGTAAAAAATATTCGTAACGCCATCCGTTTTCAAGATAAAGGGCGTTGAAAAAAAATGTATACACGTTGATTACGATTTTGCCGAAACTACTGGAAACATTGTAATGAAATTTTATACGAATATGTTTTGGAAGCTGATACATCCCA
This sequence comes from Agelastica alni, assembly GCA_950111635.1. Classification (NCBI taxonomy): domain Eukaryota; kingdom Metazoa; phylum Arthropoda; class Insecta; order Coleoptera; family Chrysomelidae; genus Agelastica; species Agelastica alni. Next base: position 16,466,653 of record OX467719.1, on the reverse strand, counting down.
TAAATTTGTTTTTATATTTGACTCTCATAGACGGCGTTGGTTCATACCAAGTAGTATGGAACTTTTTTAAAGTTAGATTTATTAATCAAAATTTCAAGTGAAATTAAACACCATTCAATTTTACACCAAAAAGGAGCTTTTAGTGAAACTCGATACTGTGTATTGTTTTCGGAATATTTTAATTTGGATATTATGCTACGGTTCTTTCACACATCTTTAGCTTTCTCTACTTTCATCAACGCTCTCATGCATGCTCGTCGGTTGTTGGTACTTTTGACCTGGCCTTTTTTCAAAACAATGTTGATCTGATCGAGATGTTTGCCGAGGTCGTCCAGTACCGACTTGTCCATTCACACTCGCCTTATAAATTTGTTTCGTCAATCTTCCTTCATCTATCCTTTCTACGTGTCCAAATCATCTGAGCATTCCTTTATCTATCTTTGTTACCACATCTTCCTTTACACCACAGCGTTTTCTTATCACACTATTTTTTACTTTATCCCACCGAGTCACTCCGGCTATACTTCTCAAACTACTCATCTCCGTAGCATTAATCCTATATTCATGCTCCTTCTGCCAAACCCAACACTAACTATCATACATAAGTGTAGGAACCAACACACCTCTATGCACAGCCAGACGTGCCTTTTTTGACACTTTCTGGCTATTGATAAAGCTATGCAGTGCCCCATTCATTTGTTTTTCTGCCAACACACTTCGCTCAATGTCACTGTCATACTTTCCGTCTCTCGTAAACCTTGAACCAAAGTATACAAACTCATTTACTTGTTCCACTCTGTTCCCCTTAATCGAAACTTTACAATTTGTCATGCTTTCTTTTTCAAAAACCATTACTTTCGTTTGCTTACATTTATTTTCATCCCTTTGATTTTTAGGGCATCATGCATAATATTAACCATCGCCTGTAACTCCTCCTTAGATGACGCTAATATGAGTTGATCATCGGCGTAAAGAAGGCATTTGACGATCAAATCATTTATTTTTAATCCATACGCACTCTCTTTTAAATCTTTTATTAAACAATCGTCTATGTATGTTCGTACCAAGTAGTATTGAACATACCTTTTTTAAGGTTAGATTTATTAATCAAAATTGCAAATGAACTTAAACATGATTTAATTTTACACTAAAAAGTTACTTTAACTCGATACTGTGTACCGTTTTCGGAATATTTTGATTTGAAAATTATGAATAATAACCAAATTTTTTTTCAACGCACTTTATCTTGAATACGGATGGCGTTACGAAAATTTTTTGCTAAGCAAACCCCAATTATTTTTCAATTTTCTGACTATCCTAGAGACGGGGTCACCTTATTTTAAAACACCTTGTATGAAAATTATAAATAATTTCTTTCGTTTAACTAAAACTAAACCGCAACCTATAACCCCTTCTACATGATAACATATTCCCGCTTAAAAATTTCGCGCGTACCTCTTTCTTTGATGTCAAGCAGGGTTGTTCGGCAACCGTCGGTCGTGTGTTTTTGACGTTTTATTCCACTCCGACTGATTTCACCGAAAGCTGTCCCTAACAATAAAAATTCATCTCTACAATCATGAAAATTATTGCCAAGTTTCAAATAAACTCATTATCGTTCTAAAAGATTATTTTTTGGTGCGAGTATCTTTTTGTACATGAAATGTAATTTTAAAATTCAATTTAAAAATATGAAAAGCTCTTTATAATTTAATAATTACAATTTGGATTGACACTGTTGATGCGCTGTCAACTGAAAAGGATTATTTTGTGACGTATATTTTTTTTCTTTAAATCGATTTTAATTTAGTTACGTAAATTTTTAAGAATCAACATACAGTGCAAATCCCATACAACATCATAAAAACCATCGAAAATATTTACCAGAGAAACAAAATACAAGCCAAAATTGACGGCACAACTACCGAAGAAATTCCTGTAAATAGTGGCATTCGACAAGGAGATTCCAAAAGCCCCTTATTGTTCAACATCGTTATGGGCGAAATAATAAAAAACACTCGTAACCTGAAAGGGTATAAAATGGGAAGCAAAGACATCAAAATCCTATGCTATGCCGATGATGCTGTTCTGATTGCAGAATACGAAGATGACCTACAGAGATTACTATTCAAATTTAACACGACCGCAAAAAGTCTAAAAATAAAGATATCTGCAGCAAAGACGAAACGCATGACCACTTCAAAAACACCCATCAGATGCAAACTGGTTGTGGATGATAAAATTATACAACAGGAGATGAAATTTAAATACCTAGGTATAGAAATATCAGGATACGGTGACATCGAGGCGGAAGTAAGAAACCAAGCGGCAAAAGCAGCACGAACCTCAGCTTATCTGAACGATACAATCCTCCAAAACAAATATATCGGAATCGAGTCTAAATCTCGAATCTACAAGGCGGTCATCCGACCTATATTAACGTACACAGCGGGAACTAGACCAGATACATCGAACACAAAGAGAGAATATTAGAAACCACCGAAATGAAAATAGTGCGCAGGATCGCTGGAAAAACACTTTTTGACAGTTAGAGAAGCGAGGACATTAGAAGAATTTGTAAAATAGACAATGTAAACGAATGGATACTGGAAAGAAAGAGAGAACACATAGAGCGGATGAATGACGACAGAATTACAATTTAAGCTCAAAAAATACCTACCTCATCCTCACTACCAATTGTTAAGATCCTACCTAATAAACCCGCACTTCTCCATACAAATAGACAAAGAATTTGCCAATCAGGCGTACCCCAAGGCAGCGTCCTGAGACTTGTATTATATCTCCTATTCACAAACGATATACCAGTAGATGACACAACAATGGTAGCCACCTTTGCTGATGACACTGCGTTACCGGCATCGCATACCACACATTCTCCAAATCAATTTAAACAGGATATAAGAATGGCCAAGAAAATGGGGACTGAAGGCAAATGAAACTAAATCATCTCGAGTAACATTCACGCCGCGTAAAGAAACCTGTCCACCGGTGAAAATCAACAACCGCCAAATAACACAATCCGATAGTACTAAATATCTCGGCATGCACCTAGATCGACGGCTTGCAAGGCAGAAACACATTTTCACCAAACGTAAGCAACTTGATCTCAAATTTAGACAAATGTATTGGATTATCGGCCGGAAATTACAGCTGTCTTATTCGTTCTCTATAGAGTACTCTGCCAGCGGTCTCTCTACTGGCAAATTATGCCCGAGCTCAGTCGTAGAGGGTAGAAGAAAAAAATAAATAAATAAAAGTGAGCCGCGCCACCGACTTAGACGGTTCAAGCCGGAAACCCCTTGGTCTTATAGGCACTAGCAGAGCCACACGATAAACAACTAAGATTATGGTGAACCAAATAAATAAAATTATAGCTAAAATATATTGAATACTTTACTCCTGCAATAAATCAAAGTACACAGTTCAATAATAAAATTATAACTAATATAGTCAAAATTAACAGCTAACAATAAATCAAAGTACACAGTTCAATAATAAACTTATAACAAATATAGTCAAAATCAACAGCTAACAATAAATCAAAAATTTAAAATTTACAACTTTATAAAATAACCAAAACAAAAGTAAGAGTAACAGACTTTACCAAGTTACCAAAAAAAACGTATACAAATCAACTCCTTAATAATACTAAATCAAACGTTTACATAAGGCTGCTAATTTACTCATGTTTTTACCATTTACATAAAGGCTTACACTGCCAAAACAATCGAGTTTATTTAAAAATACATCTACAATGGTTGTCCTTTAAAATATCAATATTGTAGGATATTTACAAATAAGTATGAAGAAAATATGTTTATTTGGACATAAAGAATTATTGAGAAGATTATTTTATTTAAAGTTTAGTTTTGGCATATTATCTAATGCAATAAATAGTTTTTTTTTAATAATGTATTATATTAATAAATTAAAACAAAACTTAATCGTGGTGTCAAAAATAAGTCACGTCGTTAAATATTCTAAAATAAATCACTTGTAACCTTTAGGTATACGAATGCACTACTCCTGTGGCCGGTTTGGTTATGGAACGGCACCTGCTAATTAACAATGGCTTCCCACAAATAAATCCCGCATGCGGTTATTTTAACTCGGCACCAAAATCCAAAATATCAACAACGAAGGTAAGATAGAATGGTCAAGATAAAAATTAAATGGTTTTCCTTCAAAATCCAACTAAGATGGCCCAAATACAGCCAGATATGAAAGGAAAACCGTAGAGGTTCTGCACACTTGTTAATATCACACCGCCCCAGAAATTCTCACTACACCACTCCCAAGATTCTCTCCACACGACTAGACTGCTTCACAAGCCGGATATCAAGAAATATGACACGGAATCGACGTCAAACAAGAATATTCGCAAATCTATGTTCCACACTAAGAATCGCGTTCGTCCGTGTTGACAGCCAGCCTCATCTACACAGAAATGCAAACCAAACAATAATATAATCGATAATACACAATAATCGAGGCTATAAGGTATGCAACACTATTTACAACGAATGATATATTTAAGGTCCAACAAAATACGGTACGCGACACTATTTACGAGTACTTGAGGAATATAAAATTATCAAAGATATAATTATAATGGAACTGTAGAAGGAAAAAAAGGCACGTTACAATAAGTTACTACTATACAAATCTATACTAAAGCCCATATGGACGTAAGGGATTCAACTCTGGGGAACTGCAAGTAACTTCAATATCAGTATCATCCAGAGATTCCAAAACAAAGTTATTCGCCTCATGGTAGACGCCCCCTACTACATTTCCAATGAAGCCATACAACAGGATGTTGCAATATCACCAGTAAAAGAAGTTATTGCCGAAATTGGTGACAACTATCGAAAAAGATTATCGATTCACCCTAATGTGCTAGCCAGTGAGTTGTTTGAACAGAACGCAAATGTAAAACATCTTAAAAGATACACAATATTGGAATTAAAGGACAGATTCATAAAATAATGTAAATTTTTTAAAATAATTATTTTACTATTATTGTATATACATGCATAGAGGTGTGTTGGTTCCTACACTTATGTATGGTAGTGAATGTTGGGTTTGGCAGAAGAAGCATGAAAATAGGATTAATGCTGCGGAAATGAGTAGTCTGAGAAGTATAGCCGGAGTGACTTGGTTGGATAAAATGGAGATAGTGAGATAAGAGAACGCTGTGGTGTAAAATAAGATGTGGTAACAAAGATAGATAAAGGAATGCTCAGATGGATTGGACACGTAGAAAGGATGGATAAAGGAAGATTGACGAAACAAATTTATAAGGCAAGTGTGAATGGAAAAGTCGGTAGAGGTCGACCTCGGAGAACATATCTCGATCAGATCAACATTGTTTTGAAAAAAAGGCCAGGTCAAGAGTACCAACAACCGACGAGTATGTATGAGAGCACTGATGAAAGTAGAGGAAGCAAAAGATGTGTGTAAGAACCGTAGCGGAAGTAGTCTCTGCCTACCCCTACGAGAAAAAGGCGTGACTATATGTATGTACGACGGCAGTTTGATAAGTCAGTGACTTTTTGAATTTCCCGCGCAGTTACTCCAAATTCAACAGTGCTGCCGTCAACTAAAATCTATCAGTGGGCAACTTTCTAATTTTGAGCAAGCTACGTCGTGCAGTTGGTGTTTGATAGCAGTTCAAAGCAGACAACCTCGTGAATTTTTACGAAAATGGAAAAAAGTGAATTTCGTGTGCTGATTAAGCATTACTTTTTACGTAAAAAATCCATCACTGAAACTAAGGAAAGACTTGATAAATACTACGGGGACTCGGCACCATCAATTTCTATGGTTAAAAAGTGGTTTACAGAGTTCCGTTGTGGTCGTACCAGCACTAGTGACGCCGAACGTCCAGGTCGCCCAAAAGAAGTGATCACGCCGGAAATCGTCGATAAAATCCATGAAATGATATTGGATGATCGGAGAATGAAAGTGCGTGAGTTGGCTCATGCTGTAGGTATCTCAACTGAACGGGTACATCATATTTTACACGAATATCTGGACATGAAAAAACTCTCTGCGAGATGGGTGCCGCGATTGCTCACACTCGACCATAAGCGCAATCGTGTGACCACTTCAAAAGAGTGTTTAGCGATGTTCAGCCGTAATCCGGACGAATTTTTGCGCCGTTTTGTTACTGTGGATGAAATATGGATCCATCACAACACGCCAGAGACCAAGGAACAATCGAAACAGTGGTTTGCTGGGGGTGAACGTGGACCAAAGAAGGCGAAACAGAGTCGTCTGTCAGCCAACAAGGTCATGGCCACAGTTTTTTGGGATGTACGCGGTGTCATTCACATCGATTACCTCAAGAAAGGTAAAACGATCACCGGCGAATATTATTCAAAGCTTTTGAACAGATCCGACGTTGATTTGAAGCGAAAACGACCGCATTTGGCTAAGAAGAAGAAAGTGCTGTTCCATCAAGACAACGCACGTGTGCACACTTGTCCAGTCACGATGGCCAAAATCCACGAATTGGGATACGAACTGCTACCCCGTCCAGCATATTCTTCAGATTTAGCCCCCTGCGACTATTTTCTGTTTCCAAACCTAAAGAAATGGCTGGGCGGTAAGAGATTTGAGTCGAATGTAGAAGTCATTACCGAAACAAACGCGTATTTTGAGAGCTTTGAAAAAACCTATTATTTGGAGGGATTAAAAAAATTAGAAAAACGCTGGATTAAATGTATCGAGCTGAAAGGTGATTATGTAGAAAAATAAAATGTTTATTTGCGGAAAAAAATTTGTTTTATTCAAAAAGTCACCGACTTATCAAACCGCCTTCGTATATACAACTAACTCTAGGTTAGGAAATACGTAGGTAGCTCACTGGAACCCCCCCCCCCCCACACATGCAAATACTGTCGAACCAAAAGCTTATTATTGTCTCCGGATAGATTGCTGAATAAAGGATGTAAAAAAATCACCAACGATGGAAACGAAGGATATGACGACTTTAATGCATAAATGGATCGCGTATTTTTTAATAAATACTTCCCGCACGGTGCTAGTCTAGTGTTTGATTTAAGAAGGTTATATGGTAGGGAGGTAGTGTAACATAGCTTGCAGGCAGCAAACTATGAAGCTACTTTTTATGCAAATTTGGTAAGGAGACTCGACGTAGAGACTTATTTTTGCTCCATTTGAATGATCTAACTATAAAATTATAAGACCGTGGCAAAACAATTATTATTATGTTTGATACTATAAAAGCATTTGAAGCCAAGTTACAAATATTTAACCGTGATAATATAATGACCAGAAATTTGAAGTACTTTCCTAACCTAAAAAAATACATGATGGATCTAGAAATTCATGAAAAGCCGGACTTGAAAAAATTAATGGAACAATTTGAAAATGTTTAAGATGCAACAATAAAATAATTTTCAAGAAGGTTTGTTCAGTTTCGACAACTTGAAGAAACTAAAAAATGTATTATTTATCCAGACACATATACAGTCCAACAGAAGTAGCTTGGCGGGCGACTAGCCTCCAAAATAACAAATATTCGACTAAATATGCTTCACATTCGTAAACTTCTTCCTCCGATTGTACTTGAGACTCACGATAACTGAAAATTTCGTCGTCGCCGATCGGATCGTTATTCGAATGTTTTCGTTGTGTACAGATTTTGTGACCTCTCGCCCGCCAAGCTACTTCTGTTGCGCTGTACGTATTAGCAATTAAACTTGACAATGTTCGAATTCATGGAATTATAGTCCGTACACAATTTGTTGATAGCTCACTGCAAGTTTGACCCTCATTAGAGAACTGAAATACAGAGAGGACAGGTAGTATGATATAATAACAAAAACCAACCTAAAACTGGCAGTTTAAGATGTTTTCGACTAACCCACCTTGTATCTGAATAAATACAATACAGCTATAGAACTTTTAATCCGATTATGTAGGTATTTTGAGTGGAAATGACTGACCAGTGTCGTAGAGTATATGATTAAAACATTACGTTACTTTAAATAAATAAATATATTAATATTCTTAAACTGTAGGTACTGTAAATTGTATTTTTATTTTAATAAAATTTCTTTATTTTATTTAAAAATAAAAAGTTACTTGCAATTTGTAAAAGATACATTTATTTAATTAATACCTATTTTTAAATGATATAAACTACGATTACTTACAAAACTATTCAAATTCAAAATAAACAGGATCATCTTCGGAATCTGAGTCGTCTTGCAGGTTAATAATTAGCGGTTGTGTCTCTACAGTCGCATCAATTATATTGTCAAGATCCCACATTTTTTGTTCTTCTATTACATGTCTTACTGCATCTCGCCAATTTTGTTCTGTAATATGTTGTAAAGACTCATATAACAATTCACGTACAGCTTGTATTTTATATGACGTATTTTTTCTAGCCACATAGCTTTTCATTTGTGCCCAAATGAGTTCAATTGGATTTAATTCGCAGTGGTAGGGTGGAAGTCTAAGGACTGTGATGTTTCGTCTTTCCGCCATTTTGTCAACTACGTATTTCTTGAACTTAGATTTGTGTTGCCGGGCAATTTTTAAAAGTTCTGCTTTAACCATTCCATCTTTGTAAAGCAGGGACTTATTCCGCAGCCATTCAATGATATCCTGTTTCTTCCACGCAGTCGTTGGAAGTCTTTCTACTAGTCGTGAATGATAATGTGCATTATCTAATACTATAATTGAGTTTGGTGGTATATGTTCAATCATCTGCTCAAAATACTCTTCGAAAACATCAGCTGTCATCTCCTCGTGATAGTCTTTTGTGCTTTTGGATTGAAATTCCAACAAACCATGCTTAGCAAATCCTTTTTCACTGCCAATGTGAGAAACTATTAATCTACTGCCTTTACCAGAGGGTGGGGAAATACCAGAGACCAACCTTCCATAAAGGCTTGCCTGGAGCTTGATATATTTTTATCTGACCAAATTTTTGTGAGAGTATGACCTGCGTTTACCCACGTTTCGTCCTGATAGTAAATTGGCTTTCCTTCAGCCCGAAATTTTCGTATAGATCTTAGATACTTTCTTCTCCAACATATTATCTCTTCCCGGTCAATCAAAAGTGATTTTCGGTCTGATTTCTCCCACCGGAAATTTAATTCTTTTAAAACTTGCCACAATTTGGTTCGTCCGACATGAGGCAAATCCGGGTCGTCTCTAACTTCTTGTAAAATTTTGTTTAAGTTGGGTATTTCTTTTTTGTAAAAAAATTCGTGAATTTTCCTTCGAATACCATTTTTGGCAAATTCATCAATTTCAATAGGTTTTCTCCCACTCTTTAAGTATTCGTTTATATTTGGGTTAGCTATACCTTGTTTTTTTCTTTCTGATAGGAACCTATATATTGTTGACTCCCCTACGCCCGTCATGTGGGCACAACTCTTGATTATGTTCTGAACAGTGTTTGTGGGATTCTGAGAAAGCAGAGCATCGTGAACGTTCAAAACAATAGTCTTCTCTCTTGGTGAATAGACAGACTTACTGACTGTACGCAACAGTACCGGTGTAAAACTTGATGATGTTGATGATGATGACGAAGCCATCGCAAGCAATCAAACAAAACAAGCAGGAACGAAAGGTACGTATATGTTTGTAGGAATATGAAAAAAAGTTACTCACGCACTGCACAAAATTCGCAAAATAAATATTAGAGACGTTAATTACTGCCGTAGACGCCGAAACACCAACGAGCCGTAAATTAAATGCGATCAAAAACGTACTAAACCTAATGAGGGTCAAACTTGCAGTGAGCTATCAACAAATTGTGTACGGACATGAATAAACACCTCAGGAACCTCCGCCTATGATTTTACGACTATTACGGCCGTTTTATGACTTGGACGCACATTTTGTGCTATCGACAAATTATGAACGGACTATAGACGATTTTAAAATGGAATTGGTAGATTTTCAGACGAGTTCGATATGGACACAAAAATTTAAAGATTTAAGAATTATTTTGAAAGAAATTGAGCGAGATCGATTCTATGGACCAGTCCAGAGGAATGCCGAAAATGAAGTACTTACATCTTGGAAATCCATTCCGGAAACTTTTTTTTGTCTTGTCTAGCAATGGGTATTTTAACAATTTTTTCGTCGACTTATTTCTGTGAATCATTTTCTTCAATGAACTTTATTAGACATAAGAAGTAGACTTAAAGACGAAAGTACTACTGCTTGTATTCTATTAAAAGCCACCAGCTATGAACCCGACATAAAAAATTTGGCATCCAGCAACCAACAACAAAAATCTCACTAATAGTGAAGTTTTGAGGGTTCCACATTTTTTTTTATTAAGTCTATTTTTTATTTATTTCTTTTTTTTGCCATTAACAAGTACTTAAATATTTTTTTAAATGTATTAATGCTTTGTTTATATTAAAAATCTAAAGTTACACAAACATTTGATGCATTTTTATTTCCATGGCATGTGGCACGCGACATTACATATTATATTGAAAATTGGCACTCAGGCTCAAAAAGGTTCGCCATCCCCGGTATAGAGCATTGCCTATGAAATATAAAGAATGCAAAAATTGAATAAAAAACGGGGTGTTGCATTTGAAATGAGAAAGTTGCTATTGGCCATAATTACATGACACACCTTGTATAGAAAGGACCCTTTGCTCAATGTCACTGTCATACTTTCAGTCTCTCGTAAACTTTGAACCCAAGTACACAAATTCATTTACTTGTTTCACTCTTTCTCCCCCAATCGAAACTCCACAGTTTGTCATGCTCTCTTCTCTTTCAAAAACCATTACTTTCGTTTTGCTTACATTTATTTTCATCCCTTTGATATTCAGAGCATCATGCATAACATTAACCGTCGCCCGGTTATCGTGTTTCTAACGATAATCCGAAACCACCGTGTATATTCCTGAAATATTCTTTATTATGATATTTCCATTTAATAAGCTTATTATTTAAGTGAAGAGCGTACATTCATTTTTAAATAAAATAAGATAAGATAATAAGATTTGAAATTTAGCCGACTCTTATTTTATTTTAGTTCGTTTATAAACGAATTATGTAACGTTTGTTTAACTTTCTTATTTCATTTCTTGTTTTATCTTATTTGTTGTATAAACGCAGTGTAAATCTCCTAACTTCACACTGTATTTCAGTCAAGGAATTGAAACCAGTTCTTATTTCAATTCAAACAAAACAATTTAAAACAAATTCTGGGCGGGACGAAAATAAACACAGAAATCATGTTGACACTTATAAATCTTCGTACAGCTTTTTGTGTCACATTCGATAAGAAAATGCATATTGTCATATCATATAATTTTATCATATTTTTAAAACAATTTTTTAATATTTTTCTTTGGTAGATATTATCAATGTAACTTTTTATATCATTACTATTTTTGAAAATTATGTAATCAGATCGCCTTGTAAAAGTATTGATCCTATTTAATAAAATATGTCGGTAACTTAATTCAAATCATTGTCAGTACAATACGGTTAAAAACTTTCACCAGCACCTGCAGCTTATGCTACCAACCATGCACACTTGCTCACATATTTTCTAAATGTATAACCAGTAGGTGCTATCCACTTCCGACGCTACAGCAAACTGAAATTACCTTTTATAATTGTGATAGGCGGGGAGCCGGTGACACTAAAAATGCACTTTATATGGATTCTGAAATTTAGAATAAAAATTATTAGTTTTTAATCATAGGTACAACATATAGTCCGAGAGGTAGCGTCAAATTTCACCGGACCATTTTACTGGGGCTGAATTTTCTGGTGCAGGCTTTTGTTATGTCTTTGAGAGGAAATTTCCATGTTAGCCGGTCCAGATCCGTGACTTAAGATTGTGAGAGGCTGCGGATCTCGCGATAAAAATAACGATTTTTGGAGTATTTTACTGAAGGTCATAATTTGCAGATAGCTGAATGATTGAATTATAATCGTGAAAAAACATGTTAGCTGCATAATTCCTGTGATTTAACTTGTTAGCTACCAGTATAAATATGTACGAAAAATTTTGAAAATCGGACCATTTTACATACATACATAGAGTCACGCCTTTTTCCCATAGGGGTAGGCAGAAACCACTTCCTTCCACTTGCTACGGTTCTTACACACATCTTTTGCTTCCTCTACTTTCATCAGTACTGTCATACATGCTCGTCGGTTGTTGGTACTCTTGACCTGGCCTTTCTTCAATACAATGTTGATCTAATCTAGATATTATCTCCGAGATCGACCTCTACCGATTTGCCCATTCACACTCGCCTTATAAATTTGTTTCGTCAATCTTCCTTCATCCATCCTTTCTACGTGTCCAAACCATCTAAGCATTCCTTTATCTATCTTTGTGACCACATCTTCTTTTACACCACAGCGTTTTCTTATCTCACTATTCTTAACTTTATCCAACCGAGTCACTCCGGCTATACTTCTCAGACTACTCATCTCCGCAGCATTAATCCTATTTTCATGCTTCTTCTGCCAAACCCAACATTCACTACCATACATAAGTGTAGGAACCAACACACCTCTATGCACCGCCAGACGTGCCTTTTTTGACACTTTCTGGCTATTCATAAAGTCATGCAGTGCCCTATTCATTTGTTTTCCTGCCAACACCCTTCGCTCAATGTCACTGTCATACTTTCCATCTCTAGTAAATTTTGAACCCAAGTACACAAATTCATTAACTTGTTCCACTCTTTCTCCCTCAATCGAAACCCCACAGTTTGTCATGCTTTCTTCTCTTTCAAAAACCATTACTTTCGTTTTGCTAACATTTATTTTCATCCCTTTGATTTTCAGTGAATCATGCATAACATTAACCATCGCCTGCAACTCCTCTTCAGATAACGCTAATATGACTTGATCATCGGCGTAAAGAATGCATTTGACGATCTTATCATTCATTTTTAATCCATACGCACTCTCTTTCAGATCTTTTAAACAATTGTCTATGTATAAGTTAAACAGCCATGGCGAAGCCACATATCCCTGTCTCACACCTTTTTCGATTTTAAACCAGTCCGTGCAAGCTCCGTTTATCCTGACACAAGCAGAGGACTCCTCGTAAAGTGATTTCAGTGCTCGTATTAAACTACCGCTTACTTCATACATAGACAATGTCGACCACAATTCACTCCTCACCACTCTGTCATAGGCCTTTTCCAAGTCTATAAAAGCGCATTTGACCATTTTACCGGGGCTGAAAACTATATACTGAATAGTAATCAGTTTGAATCAGTTTGTCTACCAATCCTCATGACTTTTGTTTTTAATATATTAATTTTTAACCCGTATCTTTAGTATAACATTTCAAACGAGAATTTAAAAAATTAAATATTATGCGACGTATAAACAAATAAATTACGTAACCCACTGATTATATAAGTTTATTTAAATTAGCTTTATACTAGCGTCTAAGTTTAATTATAATTATTTTGTTGTTGTAATTTGCTATCATTATTAATCGATATTTTTAGCGTTATAGCAGCATTATGTTCAATAAAGATGGCAATGAATAGATGTGTAGCGATTTTATTTAATAACTGTTATGCTGTTTTATTAATAGAACAAATTTTCATAATTCTATGCATTACAATACAATGATAACGTTAAGTTATAATTTTAACATTGTCAGTCAGTAGATAGTTGACTTTCCAATACTCAATTTATGTTTCAATTAGGTTTTTATACGTATACCTATTTTTTTCCACTAAATCCTTATCATTTATTTATTTTTTATTTTTAAACCTGCATTAGAAATGCGACTTTCAATGACTGTTGAGCCAACCGAAACCAGCCAATTTCAGACTAATGCGATGTTTCCGGGCAGAAACCAATCAGTTACATCCCTAGGGTAGAAACTGATGATTTTCTGCTTCGTCGACCTTACTAAGGCATTTGACAAAGTCCGCCTGGAAGACGTCATAAAAATCCTAAAGGTAAAAAAAGCCCCTTTCAACATAGTAACGGTGTACAACCTTAACACTACTAACAGAACGCAAATCAAAGCTGGAGAGAATATTACATCTAGCATCCCCACTCCAGGAGGAATTAGACAGGGAGATAAACTCAGTCCATTTTTATTCATTCTCCTGATGGAGAAAATCATAGAAGAAGTAATATCCATGCAGGTAAAGGACCTCTCAGGTTTCTCAAACCAAATTAACAAATCAGCCATAATATCAGGATGTCTAAGGGAAACTGTATATATAAGACATGCGTCGGGCCAATAATAACATATGGTATAGAAGCGAAAGAGGATACCAACAAGACCATAAGGATGCTACGAATCGCCGAAATGTCAGTACTGAGAATAATAACCGGGGAAACAAGATGAGATCACGTAAGAAACACTGACATTGGAGTACAATGCGATGTACAGAATGTGGTGAGGTGGGGAAGGCAGATGAGAAGAGAATGGTATAACCACGTGAAGAGAATGACCGACGATAGACTACCACGCATTGTACTAGAGGGAAAACCAGCAGGGACCTGTCCAACCGGAAGACCACCAAACAGATGGAGACACAGTTGCCAGTCCACATCTCAGAAAATATTACAGAGGCAAGTCCGGAATCAACAGATCATCTAAATCTCTAACAAGTAGAAGAAGAAGAAGACAATGAAGTTGCAGCTTTACTTTCGATCCTGTCAAAATATGTTTTGTTTATATCGAGCGTTTACTTCTGTCATTCTAACCGTTAACTAAACTGACAGATATAATTTTTTTGAAATAAATTGAAGTTTTGGCGTCGATTAATTACTGTAGATAAAACTGGGATGCGCCATTATACGCCCGAAACAAAAAATACAGTTAAAACAGTGGACTGCGAAGGGTATATCAGCTCCAAAAAGCTGTTTTTTTGAGCGGCAACGCGCCGGCAAGAAACCGGGAGGAATCTGGAAGATGGATAAAGAAGTTGTAGGATGATGTCGGTTCCTGCCTCTGCTGAATCTCGCCGTGCTTCGATAAGATGTTAAATCTTCGATAACTAGTTGGCTGGCTCGTATATTTCTACATGCTGTAGGCTGTCAGTTTTTCTGGCTTTACCGCCGTGAATTTCGTTTATACAGTAAAATAAACAACTACACTTTTTTTGTTTAATAATCTATTGTAAATTATACAAGAGCTTACAGTTTAAAAACCTCCTGTCTCTTCAGAATATTTTCACTGGCTGTACGATGTTTAACTTGCTTGTTCTCTCTGCGAAGACGAAGGACGAAGTCGCCAAACGGGAGTGGTCAAAAATAGTTTAGAAATAGCAGCGCTGATGTCAGATTTTCTATTGGTTTTGCTTGTGACTTTTATGTATAATTGGTTGCCTATATTAAGCGCCCAATCTAAGGAAACCAAGTGAATAATTAGTTGCCTACAGCACGCGTCTATCGGTTGTAATAATGAGGTTTTTAAATCAAGGAATGGATTGAAGAACATTCTACAGTTAAAAAATACGGAATTTTCAACAGTCGTGGAGTTTTCTTGATTGATTAATTTTAAAATGAACATTACATGAGCATACTACGCATTATTACTTGACAAGTTGAAGGTAGAAATTGCGGAAAATCGACCACATTTGCAGAAAAAATATCAGTGGTCTGGTTGCGACCACACGACTAACTTGTGAGTGGAAAGAATGAAAAAATACAATATGTTTTGTTGTTATAATTATTATTATTATTAAAATTATTATAAAAAACGATTTTAAATTGTTTATAACAAATTATAATTGTCATTAACAATATTTTGTTTATAAATGTCAACCGTATTCTTTCAAACTTTTTTTTATCATTTCTTTAGCGAGAGGAGAGCTATTTTTAATTGTTTGTAACAATCTAAAAAAATTTCTTAATTATGATCAATAATTATTTGTTAGTAACAATATTCAATTGTTATAAACAATGCTTGATTATTACTAACAATAATTGTTCACTGTTATAGCGTCTTCAATGCTATTACCTCAATACTGACTTAAGTTTAAAATTATTCAATTCCTATTTTTGTTTTCCAAACTATCTCTTTTTATGAAATATTGTTATCATATTTTTCATACAAGTAAAATAATCATAATTTTCAAAAGATCTTAAAATTCTGTATTAAAAATAATATAATTTATAAATTGCAAAATTTAGGTAGTAGTACTATTTTTTTTAGTTTTCTGATTCTCTATAAAAAACAGCTTGACCGATTTTGCTGAAAATCTAGTTAGTTTTAAGTTGCGTAATTAAGCGTCGAATGCAATTGGTCCCACGTCGATATCATTTTCTGTTCTCGGGATAATCGAGACGAAAAATAATTCCGAAAGTTTACCATTTTTTTCAGTTTTTTTATTCTCCATAAAAAAACAAATGAACCGATTTTGTTAAAAATGTAATCAGTTTTAAGTTGCGTAATTATGCGTCGAATGCAATTGGTCCCACGTCGATATTATTTTTTGTTCTCGAGATAATCGAGACGAAAACATACATACATACATACACACACAGACGTCCACTTAAAAACTATTGTATTCGACTCTGGGGACCTTGAAATGTTAAGATATGTCAAAATTTGGTATTCGCTAAATCGGACCTATTACTATAACTTCCACTGGAAAGTCAAAAAACATTTTGTGTTCCCATGGTAAAAATCTACGAATTACGGTTTAAACTGCCTGACCACCCTCCTTATTCACCGGATCAAGCTCCAAGCGAACACTTTTTATTTCCTTATCAAAAAATTGCGCTCGGAGGACAGAGATTTTTGTCACATGGGGAGGCCATCACCTTCGTAGACAATTATTTTGCAACGAAAGATGCCGAATACTATTTGGACGGGTTTAAGAGATGGGAGCATCTGTAAAAAGTATGTAAACAAGAAGACTAAAAATAAATTTAATAAAAAAATGTCTTGTATCTTTGTTAGGACAAACACTTTACAGACCACCCTCGTACATTTATTCGGTTTGGTTGTTCCACACTGTATAAATATACCTGTATTAAAAAAGTTTTTGAGCGGAATGACTCATGTCGTTTATTTACCGAATGATATTCTTCAATTCCTAAGAAAAATTAGCTAACTTTCTTTGATGATACAACGGTAAATAAAAAATACTTCTTCAGTAAAATGTATCTTCAGCTAAGATTTCGCCTTGAGCGCTAAACAGGATACGCCCATGATTCATTCTAAAGATCGATTACAAATTTCTCCTTTGCCAATGTTGCGTCAATGCGAAATTTAGACACAAGACTTGTGTAAAACGTTTAACATATCCGCTTAACTCTTCCAACGAATACTAGATCTGTAAAGATTACTAATCATGTGGTTAAGTAATATAATTTATAAAAATTGCTCGATTTCTAATTGATGATAATGCTTCGTTATCAACGAAGAATGGTTTCTTGTGAAAAAATACAATCAACCAAACTTTTACAAGATGCGTGCTATTGTTACAGTTTTTAGTTCTATCTTGGGCTCGGCGATTAAAACTCTCGATCCAATAACAAAACAATGTTTATTTCAATACAATAAATTCTATTTTCATTAACCATTTAGATATTTACTTAGCTATACAACTTTTACAACTCTATATAACTATTTACATTTATTAATTTATAAACACATAAGCCTATACTGCCTCTTGTTATGATCGTTTCCCCTTTTATATCTCTATATCACAATTCTAGATCGTGCCACCTGTTTATCCAAAGTTCGACGCGGCTTCGAGTGATTGCTCGAGCTTTCCGGACCCCGTCGGCGCAGACAAAGCAAAGTGGTCTAAAAACGGACCCTAGACGCGGTCGATTTCTCGGTTGCCGACAGGACCGTATTTGTAACAATATTTTAAATACGGTCATCTGGTGTGTTTACCTACCCCATAAGCCTAGCAGAGCCACTTCTTCTTCATTAGGTGCCCTGTCCTCCTCGGACGTTGGCAATCATCAGCGCTATCTGAACCTTGTCTACAGCTCGTCGGAACAATGTGGTAGTGCTCACTCCATACCATTGTCTTAAGTTTTTTAGCCAGGATATCCTTCTTCTACCCGGGCCTCTTCGTCCTTCGATCTTCCCTTCTATAATCCCTTCTATTATGTATAAGTTAAACAGCCATGGCAAAGCCACACATCCCTGTCTTTTTCAATTTTAAACCAGTCCGTGCAAGCTCCGTTTATCCTGACACAAGCAGTGGAATCCTCGTAAAGTGATTTCAGGGCTCGTATTAAACTACCAATCACCATATACATAGACAATATCGACCACAATTCACTTCTTACCACTCTGTCATAGGCCTTTTCCAAGTCTCTAAAAGCGCAATAGACCTTCTGACTTCTAGCCAAGAATTTTTCGACTGTACTTCGTAATGAAAAGACCTGATCCATACATCTCCTTTCTCTTCTAAATCCTGCTTACACATCCCATATGATCTTAGTTTTATTCGATATTTTTTTAAACAATATCTTTGCAAATTCGGTGATAATCAACAAAATAAACCTCTTCATACACATTGAAAATATTTGGTACATAACTTCGTAGCTTTCGAAAAACTTTTCTATCTAAAGTTATTCAACTGTACTTCTTATAAACAAATTTTTCCACAATAAGTAATCCTTATTATTTTTTCTTAATGGAGAAATATTACAGCTGGCATGAAAGCTTAGATACAAGAAGTAACTGAACGTATTTATTCATTTTGAATGATTATAAAAAATTTTAGGTCGAAATAAAATTAAACTTGGTGATTGTGAATTCATGCTACAAAATATTCTCTTGTGTCCAATAAATATGTGGAGGAACTCATAATACTAATAATGGCTTTTATAAGCGAGTGAAAAACTTTTTTCAAGAAAATTTTGTAAATTAAGTCGGACGAACATTTTCCGAGAAAAAATTTGAATTGCTGCTGGAGTATAAATTTTTATCATTTTTGAATGAGAAATTATTTAATTTTTGACTGGTTGCTTTTGGATGTAAATTAAGTATATACGGTAAAGACGTGTACTTAAAAATTCTGATAGGGAATTTAAAAAATGAAGTAAAAATTATTCTGACTACTAAATATTTTCGTCAATATTAAAATATATTTTTTACTCTAATAAAATTACTTATACTTACTATCAGCGTTTGTTACTTTAAAAAATAATGTATTATATAAAACTTCTCTGTGATTAAAGATCCCAAAACTAACGTGATATCTCACAATATTACACAGAAAACATACAAAAAATAAATTATATTTTAAAAAAAACTAAAAAACACGCTTTTAGACTTGATCAAACTAAAAAGTAAGAAATAATTCTTAACATAGAAATAAAATTACTGACGAGAAAGTTAATGTCACTGTTCTAAAAGTGTGAGGTGCTTTCATTTTGAAACGCAGAGTTAGTTTAGAACAGTGACAATAATTTTCTCGTCAGTAATTTTATTCCTATCTTATCTTTAGTTCGATTTGTTTTACTCAATAAAAAAATTATGTATTAAATGGTAAAAGCACAAAAAGAATGAATCGGCCGGGAATCGAACCCGGGCTGCCCGCGTGGCAGGCGAGCACATTAACAGTGAACCACCGATGCGATGAACTGTGTTAATATTTTTTCTGCGCGCATGCGTACTTCACGCACTACATTTATCTCTCTTACTCTCATGCAAAGGATCGCTGAAGAAATATATGAATCCTGGCTAAAGAAATCAGGATAATCGGACATTTTGATCGAATTATTGCATTGTCGTCGGCCAGAGAGTCAGTTACAAACATACATAAAAGCAAACAAACAAGATAACAAGTCTATGTTGAATTAATTTATTTATAATTTATTTATAATTTATGTGTCCTCTATAGTTACCATAACATATTCCAAACAAAAAGATGTACAAAGCCATTTGTGCCTTCTACGATTTTTTTTCCAAATTCACCCCCATTTCAACCCCTCAAACGGCCGCCAGGCAAACTACTTCGTGGTATCAGGAATAACGAAAAGGGCAAAATACATAACATATCCCAAGCAGAAAGGTGTACCAAGCCATTTGTGCCTTCTATGATTTTCTTTTTTAATTTCACCCCCATTGCACCCTCTTGGACCGCCTGACAAACTTCTTCGTGGTATTAGAAACAAAATAAATAACATATCCCAAGCAGAAAGGTGTACTAAGCCATTTGTGCCTTTTATGATTTTTTTTTATAATTTTACCCCCTCAGACGGCCTGGCAAACTCCTACGTGTTATTAGGAATGAAGAAAAGAGCATTTTTCATAATACATTTTAGCTAAAAAGTGTACAAAGCCATTTGTCCTTCCTCTGAATTTTTTCTGAATTTCACCCCCATTTCACTCCTTCCGACAAAGTGAAAAATATTTTCGGGTATGGATTGTTATGTATTGAAACGAATCCCGAATTAAAATCTGCAAATAAAAGCATCTACTAGTGATTTTAACCAGATTATATGACTGTTACGATAGGGCCATATTTATCTTAAGTGTACATTTGTGGATGTGGATAACTTCACACCCACGCATTTTTAAACTAATAAAAAAATAAAGCTGCACCCACGTACCAATCTTAAAAGTTGTTTGTGCATTAAAGAGATATTATTTAATTTATCTTCTTTAATTTAGATATATTACGAGGGTGGTTTGATAAGTCAGTGATTTTTTGTATAAAACAAATTTTTTTCCGCAAATAAACATTTTATTTTTCTACTTAATCACCTTTTAGCTCGATACATTTAGTCTAGCGTTTTTCTAATTTTTTTATTCCCTCCAAATAATAGGTTTTTTCAAAGCTCTCAAAATACGCGTTTGTTTCGGTAATGACTTCTTCATTCGACTCAAATCTCTTACCGCCCAGCCATTTCTTTAGGTTTGGAAACAGAAAATAGTCGCAGGGGGCTAAATCTGGAGAATATGCTGGATGGAGTAGCAATTCGTATCCCAATTCGTGGATTTTTGAATTGATGGTGCCGAGTCCCCGTAGTATTTATCAAGTCTTTCCTTAGTTTCAGTGATGGATTTTTTACGTAAAAAGTAATGCTTAATCAGCACACGAAATTCACTTTTTTCCATTTTCGTAAAAATTCACGAGTAGTCTGAGAAGTTTAGCCGAAGTTGATAAAGTAAATAAAAGTGAGATAAGAGAACGCTATGGTGTAAAAGAAGATGTGGTTACAAAGCTAGATAAAGGAATGCTTAGATGGTTTGGACACGTAAAAAGAATGAGTGAAGGAAGATTGACGAAACAAACTTATAAGGCGAGTGTGAATGGACGGAAGTCGGTAGAGGTCTACCTCTGCGAACATCGATCTCGATCAGATCAACATTGTTCTGAAGAAAGGCCAGGTAAAGAGTACCAACAACCGAAACATTAATTAAATAAAATGCAAAGATGTAAAGTTTTTGAGCTTTGTGGATTTAAATTTACTCAGGCAGATTGGATGTAAGGGCATAATTAAGGAAGTTTAATTTTTATATTTGTCTTCTCCCAGTAATGGTAAAACTTTTGGAAAAAATAATCAAAACCAGAATTGTACCAATTCTTGAGGCCAAAGAAGCTATTCCAAAGTCTCAATTCGAATTTCGAGAACAACACGCAACCATTGCGCAGGTACAACGGATCACCAACAAAATCATGCAAGACCTGGAAGATAAAAAGTTTTGCTTCGCTATATTCCTAGACATTAGCCAGGTATTCGATAAACTGTGGCATACTAGGCTAATTTATAAGATCAAAAAACTCCTTCCTTTAAACTATTTCCTCATCCTCAAATCCTACCTTGCAGACAGACATTTTGTGGTAAAATATTTAGACGAACATTCAACACTTCATCCGATAAAAGCATGGGTCCCTCAAGGCAGCGATTTGGGTCCGTTTTTATATTTATTAGTTATATCTGATCTACCCACATCACGCAATACACTTACTGCAACTTACGCCGACGATACCGCTTTACTAGCCTCACACTCAGACCCCAGAATGGCATCGCAAATTCTTCAAACAAATCTTGACAATTTACATTAATGGGTAAAAATGTCAATGGAGGCAAATCTAATCATGTTACCTTCACAAATAGACAAGGAAACTGTCCCCCTGTTACTTTAAATGGTCAAAAAATACCACAGTCAGAAGATGCCAAATATCTTGGAATCTATATAGATAAAAGACTTTCCTGGAAGAAACATGTCTTCACAAAAAGAAAACAGCTTGGAATAAAACTTGAACAATTATATTGGATAATTGGAAGTAAATCCCAACTGTCTCTCTCGAGAATAAGGTATTGGTTCACAAAGTCGTACTCAAACCCATTTCGACATATGGAATTTAGCTATGGGGATCAGCATCTTCCTCAAATATTGACATCATTGAGAGGTTCCAATCCAAAGTATTAAGGATGATAACAAGTGCACTCTGGTTTGTGCCTAATAATATCATTGCACGTGATATTCAAGTTCCCTCGGTCAAAGAAGAAATTAAAGTGTTAAGTGCAAAAGACTAGAGTCTCATCCCAATAGCCTCGCCAAAAATCTAGTTACTGAAACAATTATCAGACGCAGACTTTTATGAAAATAGGCGCAAAAAGGGTAGACCTATCGTGTGGGCCGCGGACGGCCCGCACTGCGACTATTAGAAGGGGAATGGATTATAGAAATTCCATTCCGTAGCAGCCCTGTAAAAGAAGGATTCTTGATGAAGATTGGTCCTTGTAGTGTCAATCTTGAGAGTAAATGGGTGAGACTGATCAGCGTGCCGAGTTCTTCGGCCAACTGTGGCCAATGATGGTACAAGAGTTTTTATTTCTCTGGAGCATCTGCCATGGAAATATCTGTAGAGCAATGACTGGTCTGCAACTCTTCTTCTATGTTCTAGAGGGTGAAGGGTATCTGTGAGAGTTGAGCTGTTTATCAAGCGAATGGCTCTTTTCTGAATGGAATCTAGAAGACGAAGAGAATGCCTTGGTGCTAAACCCCAAATATGCGAGCAATACTCCAGTAGAGGTCGGATTTGAGCCTTGTACGTAGTCAACAGTTGATCTGGAGTAAAAAACTTTCTGGCTCTCCACAGAAAACCTAGCCTCTGGCTTGCCGACTTTGCGATGTTAGCAACATGGTTATGCCAAGACATATTATTGGACACCGTGACTCCCAAAATCGAGATGGAGGGACTTGGTTCAAGGGTATTTCCGGACATTGTAATGGGATGATTTGAGGAATTCACTTTCTTGGAAAACGTGGCACTTTGTGTTTTTTGGGCGTTGAACTGAACAATATTGTTGGTTCTTCACTCGACGATTGCTTTAAGATCTCTATTGATGGAATCAACCTGTTCCTGCCTGAGTCTATTTGTATCATTCACCGAAAGTGATCGATGTGATGTGAAAGTTAAGACAAGTGTGCTATCGTCTGCGAAACTATAAATGTGGTTCGTGGTGGTTTTCAAGAGGTCGTTGATGTGTAAAAGAAATAAGGTGGGGAACAGGATGGAACCCTGGGGGACCCCGGCATTGGTTTTAAACGCATTAGAAGAAATAACGTCAACTGCCACATGTAAGGAGCGATCTTGCATGAAGTTCGAGAGCCATTGGCGCAGTTTGGTTGGGAGACCGTAGGCAGATAATTTACTTAACAATGCCTGGTGCCAAACGCGGTCAAAGGCTTTAGATATATCCAAGGCTATGGCACGGTTAAAAGGTTTACCCCGTATAACCTCACAAACAGATTCTAGTATAGATATTTTGTAACCTAATGTTTTAGTTATACCTTTTAAACAACAACTATATTTTATCTTTACAATTTTAACCTATATGTTTTTATTAACTTGTTATATGTAATTTTACTGTCTCTGTAACTCATATCTTGTCCTGGGCCATAAGCAGTTTATACAACAAACTAATTAATTAGGAGGTAAAACCACAGAGTTTTGAACCCACAAGCCATTTTCTATATACACAACATTTACTTATTGTTCTATTCTTAAACAGATTGTAGATTAACTAGGAAATAAATAAAAAAAAATTATTTAAAAATAAACAAAAATATTTAGCAATAAAAATTATCAAGAACACGAGTAATTAAATAATATCTAACGAAAATAATACATTACTTATCCACTTATATCACCCCATATATCCGCAAAAAAAAATGTATAACCCAGAAAACCACAAACACAAATCTAATTAATGAAGTTAAAATGTTTAAACTAAAACAATAATTCTTTAATTTTGGATATTCAGTTACAGTTATCTCACATATTAACAATGTTGTACTGTTAGTAGTAGTGCAATTTAAGCGAGTTTGTGGTTTGGTAATTATTTCACGGGGCCTTGCACTTTCAATTAAATGAGAATAAAACAAGCAGCGATTAAGCAAGTAGCAAAATATAAACAAATGCATTTTTAACGCATTAGTGACTTCCTTCCACTTGCTACGGTTCTTACACACATCTTTTGCTTCCTCTACTTTCATCAGTGCTGTCATACATGCTCGTCGGTTGTTGGTACTTTTGACCCGGCCTTTCTTCAATACAATGTTGATCTAATCTAGATATTATCTCCGAGATCGACCTCTACCGACTTTTGTCCATTTACACTCGCCTTATAAATTATTTTCGTCAATCTTCCTTCATCCATCCTTTCTACGTGTCCAAACCATCTAAGCATTCCTACCACATCTTCTATTACACCACAGCGTTCTCTTATTTCACTATTCTTTACTTTATCCAACCGAGTCACTCCGACTATACTTCTCAGACTACTCATCTCCGCAGCATTAATCCTATTTTCATGCTTCTTCTGCCAAACCCAACATTCACTACCATACTGATAAGTGTAGGAACCAACACACCTCTATGCACAGCCAGACGTGCCTTTTTTGACACTTTCTGGCTGTTCATAACGCTATGCAGTGCCCCATTCATTTGTTTTCCTGCCAATACCATTCGCTCAATGTCACTGTCATACTTTCCATCTCTCGTAAACTTTGAACTCAAGTACACAAATTCATTAACTTGTTTCACTCTTTTTCCCCCAATCGAAACAGTTTATCATGTTTTCTTCTCTTTCAAAAACCATTACTTTCGTTTTGATTACATTTATTTTCATCAACACATTGTTAAGTCTCTTTTTCAAAAAATAAATCACCAATTTTAAGCAAAAGCTTTTTCTTTTTTCTTTACCTTGACAATAAAATTATTACAGTTATCAATTAACATATCCTTATTTCTTTTACATTTAACGGTAATGAACGGTTGTTTTTAAAATTTTAGTGTCATTTAATCAATTTTAAATAACGCAACAATTTATTGGAATTTCTTGTTGCCTAAAACCATGTTTAACATAATTTTGTAGGTAATTAAACTGTTATAATCTGTCAATATATTAATTAAATATAAATATATATATATAGAAATATTTTAAAGGTCATCTGGTTCCGACAATATTTTAATGTTGACAATGATTAATTATTTTAAAAAAATAATTTTAAACGCAATAATTTTTGTATAATTTAGTTTTTATTATTCCTGGGCACACAGGGATAGACGGCAAGAAATCTGCCCGATGCTAGCGGTGAACAGGTATCAAACCTGGGGGCACACGATAATTATCTAAATGAGACAGGGCCAACAGAAATCCTGCGGTTTGCCAAAACAAGTGGACTGGAATTCTGATGCATGACCAATCTTCATTAAAAATCCTTCTTTTACAGGGCTGCTACGGAATGGAATAAGCTTCCAAAATCAGTTTTTCCAGAGAACTATGACCTGCAACTTTTTAAAAAGCGTGTCCACGATCATTTCCTTTCTATAATCCCTTCCCCTTCTAATAGTCGCAGTGCGGGCCGTCTGCGGCCCACACGAGAGGTCTACCCTTTTTGCGACTATTTTCATAAAAAAAAAAAGAATGTTATGTAATGTATCATTAAGAATTGTACATATAGTAACTGAAGACACTTTAGAATAAAGGCAGTATTCATAAGAATTTAAGAAAATGCCCCTTCTGAGACACTGAATTGTTCAATTGCGTTTTTCTCGAAAACGGATAAAATTATCGTGTTTAAATATGAGTACCAATATTACGTAAAAATGAAGTCTGCGTCTTATTTTTCAATTAAAATCACCAAAAAGTTTTGTCAAAAAAAGTTACCAGTCGATTTTATCATCACGAGTCATTCACATGGCGCCACCCATCACAAAATGTAAAATAATACATAAAATAATATGTCTAAAGTTATGCCTCTCTACCTGTTTTAATAACAATAATTTAAATTATCTTCTGTTAGATGTTAAATTCTTCTTGAGGTTGGAAAATAGACTTGAATAACATAGTGTTTTTAGGTTTGGTTTCAAGCTTAATCATAAGTATTCGGTCATTCAGGTGATACGTATTCCATTTCCCTCTCAGTATTTTCTAAACTTCTCCGATACAAAATCTCCATTACTTGTTTCACACACTCCAAAATTTTTGAGTTTGGCTTTCTTCATTTGGTTCTTAACTTCTTCTAGTTTTTCTGAAAGATAGGTTAGCTTGATGACACAATAATTTTATTTTATTAATGAATAAACGTATACATTTTCGCGAACAAAACTTACACTATCTCTTTTATAAATAGTTTTGCGAAAATCTATCACCCCTTTCGGTATTTTTTAAACTTTTCTTCAAGATTTTCTCTATTATTTTTTTTTAAACCACCACTGTGATTTAATGAAAGATAGGTAAGCTTGACGTCCTGCGAACTCGGTCTTGTCCTTTGGGCAAAACTACTCTGTAAGTTTTAGTGACCTACTGCCTCTCTGACTTAAGATATTGTGCCCAGAAGATTTTCCAACATACACACACACTACACACAGACAAAATTTGAAACAACCGTCACGCTGAAAATGGTGCCATTCGATGCGTGGGGCTATAAAACGTGCAGCGCACATGGTTTTGGCTATTTTGGTTTTTGGGGGTAAACCAATACTTTCACTTCTTACCCTTTGGTTCGGAAAAGTAAAAATCATCATTAGTAAATCCTACATTTGCCATTATTTACTATGAAATATCAAAAGTGGTTGGATTTAGGTATAGGGAATACCGCTACCAAACGAATTGGCTCAAAAAAATACAGCGGAAAATGTAACAAAATACAGTTGGTTACAAGAAGTTAACGGTCAAGCGCTTGTTGTTTATTGGTTAAAATTTTAAGTCACTAGAATCTTTGAAAAAAATCAAAATATCTCGAAAATACTTCTTTTTTGGTACAGGACATCTAAAATTTCATGTAGGATTCGAAAATAAAATAAAAAATATTAGGCTCTATTTAAAATAACCTCCGGTATAACCGAAAGTGCCACATTCAGGACAACATTAAATTTGAAATCAGCGTCATCCAAAACCTACAGCTTCGTAATTTAAGATTTTTAACATAACTGTATTCGCCATTACTTTTAATCAAAACTTTTCGCACCACACCCTGTAAGATTAAAGAAAACTATAATACTACTGTAGAAAACTCTTAAGAATTCTTCGACAGCTTGAATAATGTGAAAATCTGTAAACTGATTTTTAAAAAACCAGCTTACTTTCGCTGTATGTTACCTATACTATACTATAGGTATATGTGGGTCGATTATATATCAGAAAACAACTACACTTCTGGCTATATGCCTACGACAAGCATTGAATTACATCTGATATATAATCTTGTATACTACCCCATCACAGGAAGCAAAGATATGCAAATGCTTGTTGTGTAAAAGAAAGAACTATTAAATTTATCCATTTGAAGTGACCACCTATGGACCGGTTTCGGGGTATTGCCCCTCATAAGCATAGGGTAGGTCTCTTCTCGACTAGACAATTAAACAGTTCTAACTCTTAACCAGGTACACATAAAGCTTTTCGCCCTATTTGAGCTTTAGCGCGACTAACGCTCGGCGATTCATTTTTATATATTTTTACGAGCCGGCCCTGTGTCTGTCGGCGTCAACGAACCGATAACAATTAGGGTACTGCTTTATTACGCCGGCGCGGTAGTTGAAACAAAAGGAAAGACCGGCAAATTCTAGAATACTGCCCTAAATGATTCTGAACTGGTAAAAGGATTATTCTGGCACTCTCTAGAAAAAAGGTTTGATAGTTTTAAATAATGGCGATTTTTCTAGAACGATGATTTAAAATTATAAAAAGGACAGCGGTTGCGAAGAAGTAAGTTTTTAAGTTTAATGTTTAATTAGTTCGAAGTCAAGTATTTAAAGTAATTGTTAAATGAATATCTAAGTAATTTGTAAAGTAAAATTTATCGTGTAAAAATATTGGAATAAAAATTGTTTAGTTATTGTTGACTTTATAATTACCGAACCAAAAAAAAAGAAACAACATACAAGAAGATAATTTTTTACCTATTATTCCTAGGTAAATAAAAATTTATTTTGTTTAACCCCACTAATTTTTTTATCCTTTATCTCAAATAGGATCCGACAATAGATCTTTCTTTATTTGACAATTGTGTTAAATCTATTATTTTAAACAGTAATTTTTTTTTAAAAAACCTACAATTGTAGGCGGATACTTTGTATACACTAAGATGGGTTAAAGAGAAATAACTTTGAAATTTACAACAGCTAAGACGGTTTTTCTCAGGCAACAAAGTTGACCGCTATTGCCTGGTGAATAAACGATTTATTACATATCATAAATGTAAATTTACCTTTTAATTAATTCATTAAAATTAATTAAATCATTTAGCCAATATCTATGTTGTTTACCAACATACAAAGAAATTGATTTATTTAAAATTTCTTTTCCGATCGGTTTCCCGTACAATTAGGTTAAAAAAAATGCTAGTTTGATTCCATTTCTATCAACAACTTTCCTTCTTTTATATCTATTACCGGACGAAATCTACGTATTCGTTGTTTTGTTCTAACGTAGATTTATGTTTATCGATTGTTAAGAAATTGAGAACTGAGTCACGATTTACCCAGATCTTGAAATTTGCACACAAGGTTGCTATTTCTTGTATACGAATGAATATATTCGGCCCGATGTATCTTTTAACTAAAGCTAATATTTTTGTTTATTTTTTGGAAGTTGGGTCAACCTTTTTTTTTGAGCTTTCATTGCTTTTTTATCCCAAAATAATTAATAATATATCAATGTTAAGGAGTCGGCATACAGTATTCCTAATACAATGCATTCCGGCGACCAAGTTACTGCTGAGGGAAGTTAAAATGTAGCCAATTTGTTTGCAGATTACTTCGCAACAGTATGTTTCGATGATCATGGTCTTGTCACACCAGCTAACTTTCCCTTCCCCTTGCATTGATTTTCGTTGCTCTACTTTTACAAAAACTGATGTTTTTAATAAAATCCTTAACATTCCTAACAAGATGAGTAGTGGTCCAGATGGAATCCCAAATATTGTTCTGAAAAATTGTATTTATGCACTGACAACTCCATTATATAAGCTTTATAAACTATCATTAAAATAAGGAATTGTTCCAAACTACTTTCATCCATTGTCTCTACGTGTTCAAACCTTCCAAACATTCCTTTATCTATCTTTTTTACCACATCTTTTTTCTCACCACGGCGTTCCTTTATCTCACTATTCCTCACTTTATCGATCAGAGTCATTCCGGCTATTCTTCTCAGACTACTCATCTCTGCAGCATTGACCTACTTTTATGCTTCTTTTGTCAAACCCAACATTCACTACCATACTGATAAGTGTAGGGACCAACACTTCTCTACTTTCATTTGTTTTCCCGCTCAATGCCACAGTCATACTTTTTGTCTATCTTTAAACCCAAGTTTACCAACTTAATCACTTGTTTTATTTTTATTTCTCAATCCCCACCCCGCAGTTTGTCACGTTTTTTTGAATTGACCAGTAGGCTTCATACAATCCATTTGTAGTGGTTTTGCATCCTTTTCGCTTGGTCTTATTGACACGAAGAACTTTAAAAGAACTTTAATCCGTCTTTCCCCTATAATTTTGTAAATAGTTTTAATTTTATCATTCGATTTACCTCATACATTCAAAGTAGCAAAGTGATCATGTGCAGTCCACTTTTCACCCCCATGGGAATCAAGAGGTGATGTGTGGCGAACCACAACGTCATCATTTTTACCTGAGTTAGTGTAATAACATATTTAACAACCTTTATAGATAATCTGCTTTATCAATATAATTTTATGACACAAAACTCTTCAAAAAATTCGTTGAAGTATATAATGGTTTAAAAGTAATAAACTGGTCAGTTTACTTAATTATTAATTTAGACATGTATATACTATATGAGTTAAATAAATATAACTCGATTTTATTGTTATGTGTAATCAATGTTGATTTTATTTTTAAAAAATATTTTTTTGTATTTTACAATTGACTACCATTAGTATTTTTATAGGTTAGTTAATTTAACAAAATATAAATGATAATAGTTTTCTGTCGGTAGGTTGGGTTAAAACGGCGGCTCGAAGGGAACCCACTTATGCCTTTTGGCCCGTTGTATTACCGTGATGGACTGCGGTGCCTTCCCCCTCTACCGTGAGAACCAGTTGAAACTTTAAATTAAAAGTATGAGATCTTTAATGCTAACTGAGCTGAGATCAGATAAGTCATCAAAGTTCGGTTGCTCTAGTATAGAAAGCCGTTTTCTGCCTAGGGCAGGTCAGGGCAATGGCAGAGAAGATGTACCATTGTTTCATCCTCTTCCTCATCGTGACAGCTTCTGCAGAAGTTGTGTCGGAACTCTGCGATTCCCATGCGCCGTGCATGGGATCCACCTGCCCAGTGTCCTGTTATGGCCGCGATCGCATTTCCAATGGACTCTCTCGATAGAGTTAAAACATCATTAGTTCGACGTAGATCTAGTTTAGGCCAAATCTGTTTCGACGATGTGCTTGTGGGTTCATTTTGCCACCTCAAGTTGGCTTTCTGAACTACATTGCTGTGCAGGAGGAGCCGGCAATTTGCAATCGGTACTCCTTGCTAAAATGAGACAGATACAGCTGGGAGGGTGGTGCACTCTCTTGCTAGCTCGTCCGCCTTACAGTTGCCTGGTATGTCCCTGTGTCTGGGTACCCAGACAATGTGAATTCCAAACTTAGCTGCTAGCTCATTCAGGGCGGCTCGGCATTGCACCGCTGCCTTAGCGGTCAAGCAGACTGAGTTCAGTAATTTGATAGCAGCCTTGCTGTCGCAAAAAATGTATCTGAACTTTTGTTCGTTGCGGAGTATCTAGACAACTGCCTCGGTAATGGCTGTTATTTCGGCTTGATACTCTCTCTCTCTCTCTTTAGTCGGTGTCTGGTTTCAGACGTCGTGACCCTTTGAATGTATGCCCGGGACAGTCATGCTTTTCCAGGTTTCTCTGTCTTTAGCAGTCCGCATGCATCACTTCTTGTATGGAGAGGTTTGTCCAGGATTTTATTTGATCGATATATCTGTTCGGTGATCTTCCTCTCAGGCGCCTTCCGTCAACTTTACCCTGGATGACTTGTTTTTCTAACCCATCTCTCCGAATGACATGGCCAAAGTATTTGAGGGTGTTTCTTTAGATGTCCGGTAACAACCTTTTATTTTCCGCCATTCTTAGCTCTTGAAGGATTGAAGCGTTTGTTCTGCGGGCCGTCCATGGAATTCTAAGCATTCGTCTATAGCATGTAATTTTAAAAGATTTGAACCGGCGTCTACTTGCTACAGTGATAGTCCATGACTCGGAGCCGTAGGTAGCGATTGAGATTACAAGGGATTTCATGAGGCGTTGTTTTGTAGCTTTATTTATGTTGTGATCTCTTCATACTTTTATTAGTTTGGCTAAAGTTGTCCTTGCCGGCTTGAAACACACTACAGTAATCAGGCTAACGAAACGACAGGCTTAGTGAGTGGTCTTCTGAGAAGACACCGCAACCTACTCTTTCCTCTAATTTAGAGCCGTCCGTATAAAATACTGCTCCCTGAGGTTTTGGATGGGATTTCTGTTGATGATGCGTGTATCTTTTTTTATTAATAAAAAAGTTATTTGGACGCTTTTAATTTTTTTAAATTAAATTGTTCATTATAAAATTTAATTAATTATTTACCAACAATTAAAACGGGTAACGCCGGAACAGAATAAAAAAACACCTTAAATGGTAAAAACTTTTTCCTTCTTTTTCTTCTTCTTCAAATTGCTGTCAATCAGAGAAAGTTTAAAATTATTGATGTAATAACCATTGAAGCAGAATATTTGCTAATTATCGCTATTATTTAGGAAATAAATTCCGTTTGAAATATACAATGCAGGAAGTGCAGTGAAGGTAGTTGTTAAAAAGTAAAAACAATAAATAATTGTTGTTGCATAGTGTGAACGTTTTTTTGTATTTAAAATTAACATCAACCTAAAATAATTTGTAGTTATACGTCGACAAATATAACTTTGTTTTGGGTAAAAAATTCATGAATATGAGTATTTATTTGTTGATATGTGTCTTAAACGCGGGAAAACAAAAACATTACATAAACTTTTATTTAGCGAATACAAACATCTATAGAAATGTACACAGCATGAGAAATGTGTCGAAAAGTAAATAGCGACATCAAACGACGTTAGATGGCGCGTCAACGCATGTTTACAAGAACCCGTGCCAGGGCGACAAAATTAGTATGCAGAAGGTCTCTATAATTTTTTGGGCACTAAAAGTTCAATATTAATTTTCTTGCATCACCCAAAACAACGAATTGTCTGTAATCTAGAATAAATACTTACAAGGACACTTGCTACAGACAATTTTTTTTGTACCAAATATACAGGGTGTCCAGTAAATAAAATGAGAAATTAAAAAAGAGGTTAATTTTATTTTGTAGGGGAACACTTTCAATGAAAATTTTTAGCGGTCGTGGTTCAAACCACTAAAAGGGGGTGATGTTACCCTTAAAATCATAAATAGGAAAAGGGATCGAATGGCATATCATGATAATGGGCGTTTAATTCTCTTTTCACTGGAATCTTAGTTTTTTTTATTATCAGTTTGCGAAAAATAGTGTTTTAAAGTTACAGAAGTACTTAGAACTTGCCCGTTCTAACATGCACTATTATAGTGACTCTCCTTTTAATAGAAATATTTAGAAAATATAACGAAATATCTCACGCTTGTAAATTTCGTTCCTTTTTTAGTGACTTGGAAAAGGCCTATGACAGAGTGGTGAGGAGTGAATTTTGGTCGACATTATCCAAATATGGGGTGAGCGGTAGTTTAATACGAGCACTGGAATCACTCTACTGCTTGTGTCAGGATAAACGGAGCTTACACGGACTGGTTTAACATTGAAAAAAATGTAAGACAGGAATGTGTTGCTTCGCCATGGCTGTTTAACTTATACATAGACGATTGTTTAAAAGATTTGAAATAGAGTGCGTATGGATTGAAAATAAATTATTTGATCGTCAAATGCCTTCTTTACGCCAATGATCAAGTCATATTAAGGTCATCCGAAGAAGAGTTGCAGGCTATGGTTAATGATGAAAATAAATGTAAGCAAAACAAAGGTAATGGTTGTTGAAAGAAAAGAAAACATGACAAACTGTGAAGTTCTGATTAAGGAAGAAAGAGTGGAACAAGTAAATGATTCTGTATACCTGGGTTCAAAGTTTACGAGAGATGGAAAGTATAACAGTGACATTGAGCGAAGGGTATTGGCAGGACAACAAATAAATGGGGCACTGCATAGCTTTATGAATAGCCAGAAAGTGTCAAAAAAGGAACGTCTGTCGGTGCATAGAGGTGTGTTGGTTCCTACACTTATGTATGGTAGTGAATGTTGGGTTTGGCAGAAGAAGCATGAAAATAGGATTAATGCTGCGGAGATGAGTAGTCTGAGAATTATGGCCGGAGTGGCTCGGTTGGATAAAGTAATAAATAGTAAGATAAGAGAACACTACGGCGTAAAAGAAGATGTGGTTACAAAGATAGATAAGAAAATGCATATCTTGATCAGATCAACATTGTTTTGAGGAAAGGCCAGGTCAAGAGTACCAACAACCGACGAGCATGAATGAGAGCACTGATGAAAGTAGAGGAAGCAAAAGATGTGTGTAAGAACCGTAGCAAATGAAAGGAAGTGGTCTCTACCTACACCTACGGGAAAAAGGCGTGACTATATGTGTGTATGTATATTTAATTATTCACATACTCACTAGATTACGTAAAAGGTTTACAGTTTAGACTATTTTCCGAAAAATTATAACTTCTGGAAAATTCCCTACACAACAAAATTGCCTTCATTACGTCTACGTTAATGGAAAGAATCTGGGAAATAATAAAATGGCGTACACATTAAACTTATGCATTAAATTCCCATTGATGAAACAACAGACGGTCGTCAAGAAGTAGAAAATCTAATTAAACTAAAAAAAAAGTATAACAGAATATTATCATTTTTTCTCACCGTGGCGATTATCTTTTTAGTCGATTAATTAATGTTGAATAGTCACGGTTATATCAGAATATCCTACTTACGCCTTTATAAATAATGCATGTATTTCAGTGAAAGCCTTTGGATTAGCATTCATCGATTTTAATTTTGTTGTTTCTATTTTCCTGATTATTGCAGATATGTAGCGTGTAAATAATTAGTAATGTTAAGCATATTGAACGATTATTAGAAAATTTAAATTATTAATTACACTGTTGACACATTAAAAAGAACAAAATATTAGGATATATATAGTAATATACACTGATTCAGATACTGCAGTCTTAAAATATCGACCATCAGATATACGTATTATCAAAAGTTATACTGGAACCAACAAGCTGAAATAGTTATTGAAAGAGAAAAAAGAGATAAAAAGAGGAGAAAGACAGGGATGTGTGTTATCACCGTCTCTTTTATATATGCAGTGAAGCAATCTTCGATAAAGTCTTGGCGTCGGAAAAAGATGGAATAATAATAAACGGAAAGGTAATAAACAATAAAAGATTTGCTGACGACACAATAATCCTTGCAAGTACAGCAAAAGAACTGCAAAGATTAGTGAATCGTACAAATAATCTCTGTGAGAATTACGGGCTCACAATAAACATAAAAAAAACTAAGTACATTGGATCTACAAAACAACGAAATGTAGATACTTACAAAACACTTTAGAGAACACAGTTGGAGAAAGTAAAGAACTGCAGATACTTGGGGACTAGGATAACACACAACAACGATCAAACAAAAGAGACAAGAACCAAAATTGAGACGGCCAGGAATGTTTTTAATAGAATGAGAAAAGTTCTCTGCAGCCGAGATCTTTCGATACAGCTGAGAATGAGACCGCTAAGATACTGTGTATTCTAACATTACCATATGGAATGTAAAGTTGGACACTTAAGCAAGAACATATAAATAAATTACAATACTTCGAAATGTGGTGTTATAGAAGGATGTTGAGAATATTATGGACTGAAAAAAGAACAAACATCGAGGTAATGAGAAAAATAGGAAAGGATTGTGAACTGATGACAACTATGAAAACTTTAATACTTAGAACATATAATGAGAGGGAAGAAATATGAGTTGTTACGAGTAATAATGCAGCGAAAAATAAAAGGAAAAACGGAGTATTGGAAGAAGAAGAATACCGTGGTTGAGAAATCTGAGGGAATGGTATCGATGCAGCTCAATGAAATTGTATAGAGCAGCAGTAGAATAAGTAAAGATAGCCAGGATGATAGCTTACCTCCGATAGAAGATAGTACTTGAAGAAGGAAAAGAAGTAATATACAAACATGGAAATAAACTATGGATAGTCTTTACTGAGCTGGAAATTGAGGTCTGGTGATAAATTAAAACAAGTTAATTGTGACAAAGTTTATGCAAATCTCAACCTATTTTAAAAATATATATATTTTAACAAAAATATAAAACAACCTAACTTTAAATTTAATTTTGTTCCAAAATAAAATAAAACCTATCTAGATATACCTACGTATAAATAAAAATTAAATGTCTGTCCTTGATTTTAAAATACGTATATCTTTTTTTAAGCTCATATGATTATCCAAACGGTACCAAAACATTAACACGCATTTTTAAATTTATTGTTAGTCTACTGTCTGTCTGTATGTTTATTTGTTTGTTTGTCCGGACATATCTCTGAAATTACTGAACGTATTTTAATGCTATTTTGACGGGTAAATAGAGCTTGACTGGGAGCAAAATATAGGCTTTATTTTATTAAAATTGGATGATACCAAGAAAAGTTATTTTCATTTAAGAGTTTTTTCTAGCCTAAGAAGTTACAATGCAAATAATAATTGCTGTCGTCAAAGTTCTATAGACGTCAAAACACGAACGAACAACAACGTTTAATAGAAAAAAATAATAAAATAAACTCGGTTATATTTGAATTGGTGTTATAGTTTGGTTCTTAAAAAAATCAATAGGTGGTGATGTTTATTTTTACAGTAATTCACCTGGCCGGCATCATTTTAAAATTTTGTTCACCACCTTATGGTAGACCGTAGAAAAATTCTTTATTGTTAAATCGGATGTTAAAAAAAGATATTCTTATTTTAAAATATTAATATAAAACTAAATTCCACGCCGGCAACAGCTTGTAATTTAATAAACGCTGTGACATCCTTCTTACTTACTTTACTTTATCGTGTCCGGACCTCAGTATTTTAAATTTTCAGCCCAGTACTCTGCCACGTTTATTCCTTCTTGGTTAGAAAGCCACAAATCATCGAGGGTACACTGGTATGGGCACAGTTTGCACGGGAGGAGGTGTTTTATGTTTTGCAATTTGCCACACGCAATATCTCAACGCAACCAACTGAAATTATTAAACTCCTTGATCTTTTCTGTTGCCACATATGCCTCTGAGACCTGGACTTTAAAAATGGCCAATCGAAGAATAATACGATGCTTTTGAAATGTGGGCCTACAGAAGAATGCTGCGAATATCATACATAGAACACCGTACTAACGTGTCAATTCTTAAAAAACTAAAAATCACCACGAGGCTATCAACCAGGGTAAACCAATCATACCTGCGGTATTTTGGACACATTCAAAAAGAACGAATGGGCTGGAAAAACTTATTGTAGAGGGAAAAACCAATGGTAAACGACCAAGAGGAAGGTCTCCGACGCGCTAAGTGGATCAAACCAAAGAAATCATTGGTCATGGTCTGCAAGAAGCTTCTCTTGCAACTCAAGACAGAGAAGGATGGAGAACTACGATTCGAGCAATTAAGACATAATGTCACCATACTCTCTCGAGAGTAAAATGACAAGAGGGAGAGAGAGAGACACGCACAGTAGGGGTCGTCACCAGTTGATTTTCGCCATGTTATCATGTTGGTTTTGACTGGTGCCACACCCTTAAAATAAAGGTGTTGGCCGCTTGGAGAG
This sequence comes from Agelastica alni, assembly GCA_950111635.1. Lineage (NCBI taxonomy): Eukaryota > Metazoa > Arthropoda > Insecta > Coleoptera > Chrysomelidae > Agelastica > Agelastica alni. The sequence goes on along the minus strand of OX467719.1, from coordinate 16,429,273 downwards.
GTTGGCAGAGCAGGAAAGTCTTCAGGTGGTTCGACGAGTAAGCTTCTGAGGCAGCCTCCGCGTGATTTTAACCTTTTCCCTGGAGTTCTTGAATCATAGAGTGCGTGTCGTTCGTCGAAGGTTTGTTTTATCTTTTCTCTTACTTGATTAAAAGCTCTACATCGTCTTTACATGGATATAATTTTTTTTTACATTTCTTGTTGTGAGATAGCTATCCAAGGTTTAAATAATTGTTGGCGGGCGGTTCTGAAAACCTGTCAAAGCTCTTAGTGGTCCCATACATGCTTTATTGTATTTAAGTCTAGTGATTGCGCGTGCCACGAAAATATGGAAGAACAATGAGGGTTTTTGATATTTTTTTGACACCAGATGTCGTTACGTAGGCGTTTGGTCTAAAAAACTGTCAAATTGTACTGAATTTCATGCTAGTGAAACTTTTTACCATATAAATATGGATTACGGGCAAAGAAGAGTAGCTGAACTAAAGATTGAGTCACTGGTACCAAGGAAAAACTTATTGAAACTATTTACAATGGTACTGATAAAACCAATATTCCATGTGTTTGCATCATTTTTTACTCAGGAGCGGTTACCATATGGTTCTTTCTTGCAGCTAATAACAAAAAAAAATTATTAAGGGTTTTCTTAGTGTCCCTAAGGTACATCTCCAGATTCTACGTAACAGGAATTTAAACGAGAAAGTTTTTGGGTTCTTGAGTCCCTATCACTCCGTTGGTCTTTTTTTATTCTTTAGATGTAAGATGTCAAACCCATGTGGCTTAAGTGGCCCAAAAAGTAAATTGGTTTACAAATAACAGCACTTAAAATAGCGGATGTATACATTTTATTAATCTTATTAGAACCAATTCTTATCATTTTTTTTATTTGCATTCTAATATTTACCGACTGCATAGCTGTCATCCTACATCGACGTATGTAAGTACTTAGGCATGATATGTGTCAATTTAAATTCTTTTGTATAATCAGTTATTATGTACACAAAACGGGTACTTAAGGGCAAAATTTCGTTTTGATATGTACGAAATGCTCGTACTACATCTGTTTGTCAATATATAAATATATATATATATATATATATATATATATATATATATATATATATATATATATATATTATATATACATAATATATATAATATTAATATATATATATATATATATATATTTATATTAAAAAACAGAATCGAAAGGGAATACACGGAAATGGAAGCAGAAGAGCAAGCCTGATTTAGAGCGGGAAGATCAACGATTGACCATCTATTCTCACTAACACAAATTATAGAAAAAAAACTAGCATTCAATCAAGAGATCCATATACTGTACGTTGACCTAAAGAAAGCATACGACAGCGTACCCTTAATTAAACTTTGGGAAACTCTGGAAACTTCCAACATTAATATTGAACTGATAAAAGGAGTAAAGTCATTATACAATAAAACCAAATCAAGAATTAAAGTTGGACAAAACCTAACAACAGGGTTTAATATCACAAAAGGGCTGAAACAAGGGTGTTGCTTGTCACCAACATTATTTAAAATATATTTGGAACGGGCACTAGCGAATTGGAAACGGAAATGCCAAAACATGGGCATACCTTTAGATGAGGACACAACATTATACACACTCTCATTCGCAGACGATCAAATTATAGTCGGCCAAGACATAGACGACACAGAGTATATGACACGAAAACTTATAGAAGAATATAAAATTTGGGGACTAGAGGTTAATGTAGAAAAAACGGAATATATGTGTATTGGGGGAGTGCAACAGGACTTACAATTATCAAATGGACAAAAAATCAAACACACGTCAGCTTACAATTACTTAGGAATGAGAATATCAAAGGATAGGACACTCGAAGAAGCAATATTGGACAGAAATATGAAAGGAAGAAGAGCAATATCAATGTTAAACGGAGTACTGTGGGATAGAACAATAAGTAACAACAACAAAAAAAGAATTTACGACACGATAGTGAAGAGCATAATAATCTACGGTTGCGAAGTATGGCCTTTGAAAGAAAAGATCGAAAGAAAAATTAGAGCCACAGAAATGGATTACTGGAGACGAGCAGCGGGGAAATCAAGACTAGAAAGAGTTACAAATGAGAGGATAAAACAAATAATGGAGTACAGCACGACATCACAGACGAAATAAGAACTAAACAGTTGATATGGTACGGGCATGTTCAAAGAATGCCACCAGACAGAATCCCAAAGAAAATATTACAGTGGAACCCCAGAGGAAGAAGAAGAAGAGGAAGACCACGAAAGAGCTTCTTTTTGTAGCTGAATACAATTGTAAAAGTAAATTTTTTTGGGGATGCAGCTATTTTTTATTAAAACTCTTTTTTTACTTTTTTGTAAAGCCTTTCGAAATAATTTTTATTTCTTCATCAGTTACTAGTATACGAGTTAAATATAAATTAATATTCAGAGTATAAATTTTTTTTTTGATAGTAATTAATTATCTACTGTCAAAAAATTGTTTCATATTCTGGATATTAATTTATATTTAATTCGTATACTAGTAACTAATGAAGAAATAAAAATTATTTCAAAAGCTTTTTCAAAAAAGTAAAAAAAGAGTTTTAATAAAAAATAGCTGCTATTTTATATACGAGGGCAGTTTGATAAGTCGGTGACTTTTTGAATTTCCCGCGCAGTTACTCCAAATGCAACAGTGCTGCCGTCAACTATAATCTATCAGTGGGCAACTTTCTAATTTTGAGCAAGCTACGTCGTGCAGTTGGTGTTTGATAGCCGTTCAAAGCAGACAACCTCGTGAATTTTTACGAAAATGGAAAAAAGTGAATTTCGTGTGCTGATTAAGCATTACTTTTTACGTACAAAATCCATCACTGAAACTAAGGAAAGACTTGATTAATACTACGGGGACTCGGCACCATCAATTTCAATGGTTAAGAATTGGTTTACAGAGTTCCGTTGTGGTCGTACCAGCACTAGTGACGCCGAACGTCCAGGTCGCCCAAAAGAAGTGATCACGCCGGAAATTGTCGATAAAATCCAAGAAATGATATTGGATAATCGGAGAATGAAAGTGCGTGAGTTGGCTCATGCTGTAGGTATCTCAACTGAACGGGTACATCATATTTTACACGAATATCTGGACATGAAAAAACTCTCTGCGAGATGGGTGCCGCGATTGCTCACACTCGACCATAAGCGCAATCGTGTGACCACTTCAAAAGAGTGTTTAGCGATGTTCAGCCGTAGTCCGGACGAATTTTTGCGCCGTTTTGTTACTGTGGATGAAACATGGATCCATCACAACACGCCAGAGACCAAGGAACAATCGAAACAGTGGGTTGCTCGGGGTGAACGTGGACCAAAGAAGGCGAAACAGAGTCTGTCAGCCAACAAGGTGATGGCCACAGTTTTTTGGGATGTACGCGGTGTCATTCACATCGATTACCCCAAGAAAGGTAAAACGATCACCGACGAATATTATTCAAAGCTTTTGAACAGATTCGACGTTGATTTGAAGCAAAAACCGCCGCATTTGGCTAAGAAGAAGAAAGTGCTGTTCCATCAAGACAATGCACGTGTGCACACTTGTCTAGTCACGATGGCCAAAATCCACGAATTGGGATACGAACTGCTACCCCATCCAGCATATTCTCCAGATTTAGCCCCCTGCGACTATTTTCTGTTTTTAAACCTAAAGAAATGGCTGGGCGGTAAGAGATTTGAGTCGAATGAAGAAGTCATTACCGAAACAAACGCGTATTTTGAGAGCTTTGCAAAAACCTATTATTTGGAGGGAATAAAAAAATTAGAAAAACGCTGGACTAAATGTCTCGAGCTAAAAGGTGATATGTAGACAAATAAAATGTTTATTTGCGGAAAAAAAAATGTTTTATTCAAAAAGTCACTGACTTATCAAACCTTACCCTTACCTTACCCGAGTGAATACACCTGAGGAGTAGGCAGATTGAGACCTCAGTGTGGAAATCATTCTTCCTTCGTGACTACACCTGAGAATTAGGCAGATTGAGACTAAGTGTGAAAATCACTTCTCATCCTCAATTTTTTTTTCTGCTTCTTGAAAATGGCTTTAAAATCGAAGCCGAAACGTCGAAATAAACAAATTTCTAGACAAGGTTCAACCCGAACTTTAAGTATTACAAATATATATATATATATATATATATATATATATACTGTTAAATTATACTGAGTGATAATATAATAAGAAACTCTCAGGTTAAAACTTTTGTGAAAACGGAACAATAAGCTCATTACTTAACTTGGATTTCGTTACATTTTGTACACGCTGTATAACAAAAGCAACATTGTTATTCATTGTTTAAAAGTTCGCACGATTTTTTTAAATTTAAATATATAATGTGTATTGCTTTACTTTTCATTATTTAAACAAATGAATACAAAATTTACAAACGAATTTATCCCAAAATTTCCAGCTAGGAGACTCCGTAAATATTATTAATACAACGGTTTTCGTTTAATAATAATAATATGTTTATTGTGAAGTTTGGCCATAAATTAACTTTTCTACGGATAAACATTATTTATCAAGTGAATGAACTCTTTGAACGAAGTATCTGGTAAGCGTATGCAAAAAAAAGATTATAAAATAGCTGAACAGTGAGTATAAGAAATTTTTAAACATATGGAATCTTTGTAAAATTTGTAATTAACATAAACCATTCATGGTCGTGGAATATACAATATAGTTATTAATACGAGTAAAAAATAATTTTTTTCTTTTATGTACCCCTTTTTTCCGGGGTTGGAGTAAACGTCAGTGGTCTCATGTACGGAAGCCAACAAGGCTTTCCTCTTTTATATATTTGTGCCCTCACAGCGGCAGTGATGTATCTGCGAACCAAGAGATCTCCTCACAGCGAGTTTTTTGCCAGTCCTGTAATTTGTAGGTGTTGATCCATGCTTTTGACTGCGTGAACCATGATTTGCTTTTTGAACATCTTCAGTCCATCGGTGTAGAACCAACTGATTTGAGACTACTTAAAAATTTATACCATCACCAGACTGCGTTCGTCAGCATACAAGGTAGGCCCACAGGTAAAATTCCAATCAAAAGTGGAATCCGTCAAGGCTGTGTGTTATCAACAACTGTCTTTGATCTGTTTTCCGAGACCATTGACGACCGCATAGATGGACTAAAATAGGAGGAGAGATTATCAATAACATTCGATATGCGGATAATACCGCACTTATAGCTGAAAGTATTAAATAGCTGCAAGTCCTTCTGAATTTAGTCCAGAAAATCAGTGAACGTAAGGAGCTAAGGATAAATAAGGCTAAACAAAATTCGTTATTGCAGGAAAAATTTATATTGGTCTAGTAAACTTAACACTCGAAGTAGATAACATTGAGCGGTAGGTATAAGGTAGGTATATGTCTTCACTCATTCTATTAGTTGATCGTTTATGATGAGTCCTTCCGTTTGGATTTTATTTTTGAAAATTATCATGTATTTTTTTTTCTTAGTGTTCAGTGACAAACCGTAGGTATCTCTGATTGGTTTCGGCAACTCTGACCAGTATCTCCCGAAGTTCCTTCAAACTGTCTGCAAAAATCACCGTATCGTCTGCGTATCTTATGTTATTGATACATTTTTTTTTTTAATGAAAATAGTCGCAAAAAGGGTAGACCTATCGTGTGGGCCGCGGACAGCCCGCACTGCGACTATTAGAAGGGAAAGGGATTATAGAAAGAAAATGATTGTGGACACGCTTTTAAAAAAGTTGCAGGTCATAGTTCTCTGGAAAAACTGATTTTGGAAGCTTATTCCATTCCGTAGCAGCCCTGTAAAAGAAGGATTCTTGATAAAGATTGGTCCTTGTAGTGTCAATCTTGAGAGTAAATGGGTGAGACTGATCAGCGTGCCGAGTTCTTCGGCTGAATGTGGCCAATGGTGGTACAAGAGTTTTTATTTCTCTGGAGCATCTGCCATGAAAATATCTGTAGAGCAATGACTGGTCTGCAACTCTTCTTCTATGTTCTAGAGGGTGAAGGGTATCTGTGAGAGTTGAGCTGTTTATCAAACGAATGGCTCTTTTCTGAATGGAATCTAGAAGACGAAGAGAATGCCTTGGTGCTGAACCCCAAATGTGCGAGCAATACTCCAGTAGAGGTCGGATTTGAGCCTTGTACGTCGTCAACAGTTGATCAGGAGTAAAAAACTTTCTAGCTTTCCACAGAAAACCTAGCCTCTGGCTTGCCGACTTTGCGGTGTTAGCAACATGGTCATGCCAAGACATATTATTGGACACCGTGACTCCCAAAATCGAGATGGAGGGACTTGGTTCAAGGGTATTTCCGGACATTGTGATGGGATGATTTGAGGAATTCACTTTCTTGGAAAACGTGGCACTTTGTGTTTTTTGGGCGTTGAACTAAACAAGATTGTTGGTTCCCCACTCGACGATTGCTTCAAGATCTCTATTGATGGAATCAACCTGTTCCTGCCTAAGTCTATTTGTATCATTCACCGAAAGTGATCGATAGGATGTGAATGTGTAAAAGAAATAAGGTGGGGGACAGGATGGAACCCTGGGGGACCCCGGCATTAGTTTTAAACGCATCAGAAAAAATACCGTCAACTGCCACATGTAAGGAGCGATCTTGCGTGAAGCTCAAGAGCCATTGGCGCAGTTTGGTTGGGAGACCGTAAGCAGATAATTTACTTATCAATGCCTGGTGCCAAACGCGGTCAAAGGCTTTAGATATATCCAAGGCTATTGCACGAGATTCACCAAACTTTTCAATAGTGTTTGTCCAGAGCTGAGTGACATAAGCCAGCAAACCTCCAGTAGACCGAAGTTGCCGAAATCCATATTGTCTGTCATGGATTATCTCAAATTTCTCCAGATATTTGATAAGTTCTGTGTTATACATTCTCCATTTACTTTGATTTCGGCATTAATATCTTCCAGAGCCTCCCTAAAAATTTTTTCTGAATACACGTTGAACAGCAGGGGCTGCCTGCCTGACCCCACGTTTAATTTTGATTTCATCCGAATCTTTTGCTTGGGTATGTATAGAGGCCGTTTGATTCTAGTACAGGTTGCTAATAATCCTCAGATCGCAGGTATGTTGCCCAGTATCTGCTAATACTTCCGTAAGCTTGACATGCTTTACTTTGTCGAATACCTTTTTATAGTCAATGAAACAGGCATAGACATCGCAATTTACATCCCTGCATCTCTGAATGAGCACCTGTATACTGAAGAGGGCCTTTGTTGTTTCTAGGTTATTTCGAAATCCACATTGTGTACGGCTGATTTGTTCTTCACGCAGCCTAAAAATTCTCTGATGTATAATTTTGGGAACAGCTTCAGGAGATGGCTCATCGAGCTGATCGTACGGAAATCGTCACAAGACACAGAGTTGGTTCTCTTAGGTAAAGCATTGAATGTTGACTTTAACCATGTCTTTGGTATTATCCCACTTGGGTATATGTTGTTAAAAATTGTAGTCATGCGTTGGATGCCCTTTGCGTCAAAAAGCTTTCTGAGCTCAGCATATGTGTTATCTGGTCCAGGAGCTTTGCCGTCATTTAATTGTGCTATTGTTTTTTCCACTTCTCTAAATGAAATTCGGTGGTTGTATTGATCTACTGTCATCAAAAAGTTTATTAATATTTTTTCCCAGATGTTGATTTCCTCAGTTTTGTCTGTAATAATGTTCCCCTGCTGATCTCGCTTGTTTTTTGAATGCAAATATTACTAAGACTTATTAAAGGTTCAAGTTCTCCTAAAATGTTCGTGGCAAATTTCTGTTTGTTTTTAATGGAAGAATATATGTATGCCTCAGCAACAGCATTACTTTTGGATTTTACTTAAAAGGCGTTGTTTACACAAAAACTGGCTGGACGTCAACTGGTTGTCAAGGTAATAAACATATTTCGTTGATCTCAAGGCAGTTGATTTTAACTAAAATATTTTTAGTTTAATTTCACAAAATTGAATCAAAACATTGCTGTACATTTTTTTAATTAAAGGCAGTCGTAGATACGTTGTACTTTCTTTACATGTATGATAATTCATCATTAATACAGAGTGGACAAAAAGTCTGGAAACGGCCAGTCCGAATTGTACAAAATTTGGAATAAGCCTATTTTGAGACACAGAAATTCCAGATTTGATATTAACAATGTTGTCAGATTTGCTGTTTCTCTGATATTATAAGTGTATATTTAGTCATTATTTGAATCTTCTTTTCAATACGAGTTTAGTCATATGTAACACTTATGATTCTATGTAGTCTAGAAGGTCTTAAATCAATAAAACAGAAGTGTGGCAACGCCTAATTGTCTCAATAATTTTTTTTAATACTAATTACCACTCTGTATATTCGTGTGCTTACATAACTCGTGCTACGCACTCGTTTGCAACTTATACACTTATAAATTAAAAATGCCTTCATCCCACTTGTATAGTAAATAACTAATAAATGCCTCTGTTAAGTATTTACGGAGGTTGTTTCATAACCAGCTTCCTAGCAGTACTGGAAGCAATACTGCACGTTGGCGCTGGACCTATTAGCTGTTGTATAATCTTCCTGCTCTTGGTAAGATATTTTGTACCCTTACTACACTTTTTATTAACGTTATGATCTTAAACAATCTGTATTAACTCTCAGAGTATGTTAAATCGTAATATGTTAGCAATTCTCACACAACAATATACAAAGATTGAATAACAAGAAAAATTTTGAAGTAATTATTTAGTAATTAATAGGAATATTTGTAAGCAGCAGTAACAAAAGATTGCAATAGTTAAGATTGGTGTAAACTAATAAATTACATTTTATACATACCAAGAATATAAAAAATATAATTAAACACTTTGAGGAATGTCACGTTATTGCTTTAGATTTATGGATAATGATGAACAATCTACAATTGAAGACACGCGTGGATGAAGGTGTTATGTTACGAATCTAAAGTTTTGAGAAAATTAGGGTTAAAGTTTTTTTTTGTAATTTTTTCTGTGTTAAGCTTAATAATAAGTTATGATGTTTACGTGTTAATAAAATTTGGAAAAAAATGTACATAACACCTTTATCGAGTAATGAATGTTTCAAAACTGATACAAAATCTTCTTCTTCTTTGTGTGCCATGCTTGTTTTCAAACGTTGGCTATCATCAGGCGTTTAGGCGTTGGCTATCATAGAGTTAAAAATTTGTTGGAAAGCTTCTCGATCGGTAGCTACATGAAACAATTTTTCGACTGTTCGACCCGTCCACTGTCTAATATTACGAAGACAAGAAAGCTGTTTTCTGCCAATCCATCGCTTTTCTTTTATTTTACCCTGGATAATTAATCGGAGCATGTGATATTTATGCCCCCTCATCATATATCCAAAGTATTCGACTTTTCTTATTTTGATGGTGTTTGTCAATTCTCGCTCTTTATGTAGGGATTCTAACACATGTTAGTTAGTTACGTGTGCTGTCCACGAAATCCAATTCCAATTTATTTAGATGCTTTACTTTCAGTGTCCAGGTTTCACATCCATAAAGCAAAACAAACGTAGCACTTTAATACTCTTAGACGGATGTTCATCGAAAGACTTATATTACATAGTACAGAACACCAACTAGTGAATCTTTTACGTGCCAGTTCTATTCTGGTTGAGATTTCTTCATCGCTTTCAACTCTACAGTCCATCCAGCTACCCAAATACGTAAAGTATTGTACTCTGTCCAGAATATTACCATCTAATTTTAATTTTGTATACTCGATATTAATTTTACCGACAATCATCCACTTCGTTTTCTTTGTGTTAACACTTAAACCCTTTTCCTTGCATGCATTGTTTACTGCATTTAGTAGTGTTTGAAGGTATTCGAGGCTTTTTGTTGTTTATTACTTCTCCACCAATTTTCATCTTCATGGCGATATTTCAGCGCTTCTTCAAAGACAGCTTCCGAGTAGACATTAAAAAGCATTGGTGACATGACACATCCCTTCCTAACACCACGTTTAATAGGAACTTTATCTGAAACCTCTTGTTCCACTTTTACTCTAGCAGTCTGGTTATAGTAAAGGATTTTGAGCAGTCTTACATCATATCATATCATACAAAATGGTTGTCGAAAAAAGTTTTATTTCTAAATTTGCATACAAAATGTTAAACAAAACGGTAGTGGTATAATAATAGGTACTTCATTAACATAATTTTTCAAGATAAGTTCATAGTTATATCGATATTCTTCTTTAGCAAACTTAATCAAGTGCCGAAGGTTTTTCTTTTTTTCATCGGAGATTGTTTCGTATTTCTCACGAATTTTCTTAATTTTATTTAATGTCATTTGGTGGAGCGGTATTTTTTATTTTTAAGAATATTTACTTTCTGGAATGACACCGTGTCGTCGTATGAAGTAGGAACCGTACTTCTCAACCCTTATCCATTTATTTATTTATCTAGATCTTACTGTTTCCTGTAGTTCATCTTTTTTTCTATTGGTTGGGATTTTTAGGTTCATCAAATACACGCTTTTCGTCTTTCTGTTTGGAAACTTTTTGTTGTTCTACAAACTTTACAATCAATTGACCTCTGGAACACACTGTGGTAAAATGTAACACAAGAAATCACGATACAAAACGACACAATGTTTACTCCACGTCTGATGCAATCTGACTGAATCTGACAGTACATGACATGGAAGAAGGCGTTATGTTCATCACCTGACGCTTTCTTTCATTCAACAAACTTCTTAAATTATAAGTTTACTGTAAATAAATGTGTTAACATCCCATAACACCTACTTCCATAAGGTTTTTAACAAAAACTGTAACATAACTCCTTCATTCATTAATAAATCAAGGCTGTTATTAATATAGACATGCTTGTGTTTAATTTGCATTGAATTCCAACAAGTTATTGGATCCCCATTTGAAAATTGTTGCCAAATGCGAAAACATTAATAAAAAAAGTTTAAAAATAAATATTTTTTGCGCTTATGTTTGCATGGTATAAGAAAAAGAGAACCATTTCCAACACACCAGTTTGGCTTTAGGCAAAAACACTGTACCATCGACCAAGCTTCGTTTTTGATCACAGAACTAGTAACAGTCCTGTAAAACGTTCACCTTTGTCGTTAGGTTAGGTTGGGTTAGGTTAGGTTAGGAATTTTTTAGGTCGAAAATCAACATCTTCAATCATGAACAACTCCAAAGCAATTAACTCACCAAAAAAACGTCATATGACATTTTATGTTTAGAATTGATCTCTGAATCGACCTATTGGGTTACTTTTAATCTTAAAATGTCCACCCCCGAGTAGAGGTGGCATTTACCCACAAGGAAAAAGCACACCTCGGCCAAAAATAACTTGATTAGGAGGGTAAAATGAGCTTGTTTATAAATTTTTATCAAAATCGGTGCTGTTTGAAAGAATTGGGATCTTAATATTGCCACTGACTGGTGTATTTACTTGTTAATAATCTACAATAACATGGGTAATTACTTGAGTAAAATAAATGTTTTACTTCAAAATTGACTATTAGGACCTTACTAAGTGTTGCAGAAACTGGATCCGGATTTTCTCCAGTTGGAGAGTCAGTAGTGGACAATTAGGTGCTGTTAAAGAAGAAGAACCTTATTAATGTGAGGTTTAACAAATGGTATAAAAAACGCGTTTTCCTCTGGACATCAATTATCCGAAGTGCAATTTGCAAAGCAACAATGTTTCGTCGGCATTGTAGTTATTTAAAAAAAATTTTATTTATTTATTTAATAATTTTAAATCACTCACTTATATCACTTAATTTACACTGTCTTAAATGAGTAAAGTTTGGTATTTGTCCCTACCACAAGTGCTGCCTCTTGTGACAGTTTGCCACACTATTCTCAGGAAAAATGCCAATTGATTTGCTTATAATTTCCCGTTTCTAGGCCTCTGAAAAGAGTGAGTGGGTGAATGAACGTTCATGGCCTTGTAAATCCTTCGAGATTGAAGAGTGCAGCCTCTTCGGTATAAATGTTGCGCAGAGGCGGGGAATTACGACAATTAATGTTTTTTTTTATTATTATTACTATTTTTATTATTCTTATTACGGTTTGTCACTTTATTCTTTGGAAATATGCATTATTCACTTGAAAGCACGGAGTAGCGCGAATTTGCATTCATAATTTGATTTTATGCGAATATTTAATAGCGAATGGAAGTTACCAATTATTGGTGAAATAATACATTTTGCAAATTAAATTTCGTTTTGTTGCTCGTCTGGTTTTATGCACTATAATTTTCTGGGTAGGTACGTCGACAAATCGTAGGTAAAATGTAATTTTCTAGTTGCATCAACATTTAACGCATTTTATATAAAAAAAAACCATCGTTATTTTGTTGATTACTACAAATTACGTTGTCTTATTCTAGTCTTATTCTTTAACCGTGTGTCATTAATAATAGTAGAGGATCCGAGGTAAAGTCTACCTTCACCCATCTGTTAAATGGATAAAAAAATCATTATATATTATACATCGGATGTAATTCAATGCCTTTCGCGACATATAGTCAGAGGAGTAGTTGTTATCTGATGTATAATTGACCCACATATATATCTGTATTAAAATAGGTATCAACAGCGAAAGTAAGCTGGTTTTTAAACAATCAGTTACACATTTTTACACCTATTTACGCCGTCGAAAATGAAAAACCTTTTATAGTTTACTGTAAGCACACTACAGTTTTCTATAATTTTTACATTACTATTCTCTGATTCTTGGATGTTACTTACCGGGTGGTGCTTGTTAAAAAGTACAGATGTCGCGACTTGCGCTTTTTGCGTGGTTCTTCATGTGTACTTGGTAGGAACGGGAGCCGTACATAGGTGGTACATAGGTGGTAGCTGCGATTAAATAAATTTAATAGCCCTTTCCCTTACTTAACATGCATCTATATATCTTGCTTCCTTTAATGGGGTAGTATATACGATTATACATCGGATGTAATTCAATGCCTGTCGCGACATATAGTCAGGTTGTTGTTGCTGCTGGTGTCCACTGTCAGGTACAAGTCGGTCTTTCAGTTTTTCATTGTTTTGCTGATAAATGAAAGGGTGGTAGAAGGACTTCTTTAGATGTTAAGAGTTTCAATAATCTAGGTGTGCGGGATTTTATCAAACGCTTTTCTGTAGTCTATCCAGGCTAGTAACATGTTTTTCTTGGTTTTCTTGAAGTCCTTATATAGCATTTAACTTTTGAACAGGTGATCCTTGCACCCGTACGTGTTTTTGATGCAAAAACAGCCGAAAACAGCTTATTTTTTGCAAGATGGTGATGCAACCTCTCTGATATGATCTTGGTGAGTAGCTTATAGACATTGTTGAGACATGTTATTGGTCTGTAGCTCTTGGCCAGCTCTGTTTTTTCGCCTTTGGGTATCAGGTGTATTCTTCCCTTCGTCAGCCAATCTGGGGTGGTTTGCTTTTCATGTATCATTTCGTTGTATGCGAGTGTTATATTCTTATGCGTAGCGTCTAATCTTTTCAGCCAAAAGTTGGTTATGCCGTCGACGCCTGGCGCTTTCCAGTTGGCGGTCGTGCAGATTGCTGCTTTAAACTCTTCCTCAGTAATATTCTCCCATTCCATTCTCTTGATGTTGGCTGTTCTTTTATATTCTTGCTGAATTTATTGAGCTGTTGACTTGTGTGTCATGTCTTGTTCCCAGATACTCTTCGAATATGTTTCGATTTCTTGTCTTATCGGTCCAGATTTGACCTGGTACTTCTTTCCCATGATACTGTTGTAAAACTTACTAGTATTTTCTGTGAATTGTTTATTTTATCTATATTGGGTCGATCTTTGTGTATACCGTTTTATCCTGCATGCTTTTGCAGCTACCTTTTGTTTCAGTTGTTTGATTGTTTTTATATGGTCTTTAGGGTTTCTTATTTTATACTTTTCATACAGTTTCTCTTTATGTTTGGTCATCCTGTGACTGAGTTTAGGCTGTAAAGATTCTTTTAAGATTGAAAGGTCTTTCCTTAACGTAGTTATCTGGGTTTGAATTCTTTTTTTTTCAGGATGGTTCATCATTCCATGGCTTTCTTTGTTCGTTTGGTTTCATTACTGGAGATAGTTCTGTGTCTTGAATAGTTGCTCCAGTAGCGTAGATCAGTTTGTTTAGATTTGTGATGCAGTTATATTTATCGGGATGTCCCGTAAGGATTTCTTCAATGGCTTTGTTGTCCCAACGGTGAATGAATTTTTTAAATCGGTCGGGTTGTTTTGAAGCCTATTCAATATAAAAAAACAAACTATTAAATCTATCCTCTTTATAATATTAGTAAAATAATACCTCGGAAAGCATTATTGTGGTTTAAGTAAGGATCTCTTATTTTTTTAAAAATATAATACAGCCTATGTCACCCGGGGATAGTGTAGCTTTTCAACGGTGAAAAAATGTTTTAAATCGGTCGAGTAGTTTCGGAGTCTATTCAATGGAAACAACAAAAACTATTTGACTATTTGACATCTTTAAATAATACAAAAACATTTACGCAATATTCTCAGTAAGCGTTTTTTAATGGTCATCAGAGTAGATAAACGGTTAATTTTGCATACATCACCATTCATCTTAACACATTTTTTTAACGTATTTTAATGTTTTTAATGTCAATTACTTCTTATTTTTTAAATTAAGAAATGAGAAATGATAAGAATGAAAAGTTTGTTTAACCGCAAATTTATTTTATTATTTAAAATTAAACGTATATTAGGACCCTAAAAATACAAATTAACGTTTATTAGGATTTAACTAAAGAGATGTTCACGGTAGGGGTACTCAAATATTTTAAAATAAATTATTATAAAAAAATGAATTGGTTTACTTGGTACCTGAAAACTTTTTTTAAAATCAAAATTTGTGTGCAGAAGGAAAAAATAATAAACAAAATATTCAATATATTTAAAAGTTAATAAAACAAAACAATTTAAAAAAACTTGAATATATCAGAAGTATATAATTTAAAATTGCACTTTTGAGATCATTAAGGGTTGCTCTTTTTGTCAGTGACAAAATAAAAAAAAATTAATGTTACCAAATATATTGCGTGAGTTGAGTAAACATATATTTATTATGTAAAATAATAATTACTTATTGTTAGTTAAGAAGTGGTATGAAACAATTTTGGAGTAGATACATTTATTGTCCCTCAACCCTTACTTTCTTGATTATTAATATTTTATATCGTCACTGCCCAGCGAAGACCACGAGGAGGTAAGAGCTTATCCTTGGGATAATGTTGATAAGAAATGTTAGTTAAAAACGTTGTAGTTAAGGAAATAATCTAAACCTAAAAAAAAAGAATAATTAAAATATCTACAAGAGAGAGAGAGAAAAAAATAATAACCAAAAAATGTTTTAAATTTTATTTGTTGTTTAAAACATATAACTGACTTTCTACTTTTCTTTTTTTACATGTATTGGTGTCATTTTTATTTTTATGTTTCTTTACCATATCCTTGAATTCTTTAAAGATTTTATCTTCCAAGTAAGTGAAATAAGTATCAATTTCGTTAATTTTAATCTATAAATTAACAGTCTAGTACCTAAATAATTGGATAAAAATATATAAAATTTAAATAACATACCTCAAGGTTTCTTTTTAAATTAATATATTTTTTTTACTTTAATGGGTTTCTTCTAAAAACAGTTTTATATTCTGCTGGTACTTATTCTGGCTGGTGGAAGTTTCATCGGCTAATAAAACATCTTCATCATCCTCTTCAGAACTTGTAGTTCCATTTAAAAGAACTGAAACAGATTCGCTTCACTGCTCAAATAAGGCAACAGCGTGTATGTGTTTGCACACGAACATTTTCACTTTAAATTCTGCACACTCACAATTAAAGGAAGACACTCTTCAGATTTCAAAGTATACTCCCATACATTAAATAATTAACATACATACTTTAAATACAGAGTCCTGCTACCAAATTATTTATAGCTTTTCAGCCACTCGGAATACATGGCACTACACAGAGGCCCGAGGTCAGTAGCAGACTGCTTAAAAACAGAACTACCAAGTTATTTATAACATTACGGTCCCTCAGAATACAAAAGCTCGAGGTAAATGGCTTTCTATAACAGAAACTTGCAGTGATCTTTATTAGCTTTTCGCCCCCAGTGTCGATAGAAAGTCGAATGTCACTTTGTACCGATAGCAAACAGTCGTTAACTAGACGTGCCCAGTTAAACCAGTCTGTTTCAACACATTTGGGGTAATCACTGTAAGAGATACTCTTCAGATTTCAAAGTATACAACGTTAAAATTATACTCTTATACTATAAATAATTACCATACATACTTTAAATACAAAAAGTCCTGCTACTAAATTATTTATAGCTTTTAAGCCCCTCGGAATACAAAGGCACTACATAGAGGCCCGAGGTCAGTAGCTTTCTTTAACAGAAACTTAAAGTGATCTTTATTAGCTTTTCGCCCCCAGTGTCGATAAAGCGTCGAATGTCACTATGTACCGATCGCAAACCCACGCCCAACCCCCTATTCGGAGGGCCATTTCTCCCGCTCTCGTCAGCCCTGACTCACTTTCCACCTGTGTTGATTACCAGATCTCCGGTGAGGTTGCTCAGGTTCCCAGGGCTCACCACATTTATATTCATATAAAGGCTACTAGGAGGTGAGAGTCGGAATTGGGTAGGAGAGGCTAAGCGACGCTAACAGAAAGCAGCATCGTACGGTGCGCATGCACTACCCCATTTGAACCCTAGTGATTCAGATTGCAACTGATAAAAGTTTAGCACGGTTTAAAGTAAAGCATGAGAAAAAATAGTTCAAGATAAAATGTATTCAGCCAGCAACTGGACAGAGGATTCGGTTTTGGAAAACATAACTATATCTATTACTTGCTAACTTTAATAAAAACAGAAATATGAGAAAAAAAAGTAACAGAAAATAGTTATTTAGAATTTAACTGATTAAAGTTAAACATGATTTTAGGTAAAGTATAGGAAAGAAATTTTTTATAAAAAATTTATTTAGTCAGCAACTAGACACACATTCGGTTTTGGAGAAAATCTAAAACATAACTTCGTCCATTTAGTTGCTAACTTAAATAAACACAAAATTATGAGCAAAAAATAGTAAGAGAAAATAGTTACTCAGATTGCAACTGATAAAAGTTTAACATGATTTTCGGTAAAGCATAGAAAAAAAATAGTTCAACAAAAAATTTATTCAGTCAGCAACTGGACTCGGTTCCGTAACTACAACACTATTAATTTCGTCTGGCTGGATTTGTCTTTTCAGTCAAAACAGCAAATGACAGTGTGATAAAACCTTGCTTCTGCCACTTCACACTTGGCATGTAACATTTCACTCTGCTAAATATTTCGTCTTTGGTGAATAATTTTATAAATTTTTTTATCTCATGCCGATCGAAAGACCTCTGACCAGATAATAGTTCCGCTTTAATTTTAGGCCATTTATGGTTACACGTAAAAGTGACAAATAAGTCTGGTCTCCCATAGTTTCGGACATAAGTAAGGAAGTAAGGAATTATTTTGGTCAATTTATTTTAACTCGGGCTATATTATTGGAGTTTTAGTGAAAATCCTTAATTTTTTTGAAAATACAATAGTCTATGTCACCCGGAGATAGTGTAGCTTCCCAACGGTGAAAGAAGTTTTTATCGATCCAGTAGTTTCGAAACCTATTTAATGAAAACAAACAAACAATTAAATATTTCTTTTTTTTATAATAAAACTAATATTATTATTATAACTATAAATATAAAAATAAAAAAAAATGTAATTGAAAAATTAAAAGACTTACTTATTCACTAAACTGTTTGGATAGATAAATTTACATCACATATATATGTATATATATATATATATATATAAATATATATATATATATATATATATATATATATATATATAATATATATATATTTATATATATATATATTTATTATCAGGTAGTAATTGCCGAAAAAATATAATTACCTACTAAACGAATTTAAAATATTTTCAAGCGAAAATTATTTTATTCCACACTCGACCGCTACGTAGGAAGCCAACCGCGCGAATGAACCGCGTGGAACTTTATTTCTTGATATAGACTCCCCTCCCTTACCCAATACAACTGACACATGCTTTCTCGACACTTTTTGTGGGTAATGATGTGTTCTGCGAAGTTGTAGAATATTATCATTATTATTATTATTATTATTATTATTATTATTATTATTATTATTATTATTATTATTATTATTATTATTATTATTATTATTATTATTATTATTATTATTATTATTATTATTATTATTATTATTTTTATTAATATCAATAAAGGCTGAGGTCTAAGCCTATGACAGCCTATTTACAAAATTATACATAAGTGTTCGAAATCAGTACTTTTAACTGTACAATTCCTCTTTGAGAAATTCCTTGAAATCAACTAAAAGTCACACATTCATTACGTAGAAATTAGCATTCGGATACAACGCGAGAAAGAAGCCACGTTCGAACCGGCTTCCTGCCTCTCGTCCTCTTTCGCATATCCTCAGCCGAGGAATAAGCACCTTTAGCGTTTAGAGCACCGCTTTAAAACACCACGTGGTAAAATGTACATCAATATAATCAGATAAAATAAATGAAATTCAAAGCTAACATCCAGTGAAATTATTCTGAAGATACAGGAGGCTTTAAACTGTAAGCTCCATGTATTAAAGTTAACAATATATTATCGATAATAAATTTGTTGTTTCATTTACTGTGATAACAAAATTCACGGTGATAAAAGGCAGTAAAACCTTTAGCCCATAGTAGTGGTGAAGCTACCAACACCTCAGAGCTTTCTACAGCTAACCTCGCCCAATCTACTCTTCGTCGTCGGCGCCGGCGCGCATATAAGTAAACAAAATATACAATATGAAATAAACGAGATACAAATTAGGAGTGTAATAAATGTTCGTCGATTTTTTTTTTAAATATGTTAACTAATGATTCTCTAACTGTTTCCTCACTTAAATCGTTCCAGAAGATAAAAACTCGATTGGTGACAAACGTTTGTCTTGGTACACATTTAAAATTTTCCTTTTTTTAACATACCTAACTAACTTAACTAATATATTTTTTAACAATCAATTACTAATAGTCCATATACAGAACGTATTGTTTACATTATATAATAAAAGTAGTGTCTCTTGTGTCTCTTGCATAACGGTATGAACCTGGATCTGGTCAAAACATCATTAGAATTATGGTTATGTACCTATATTTATTTTTTTGCGGTAATTATTAATGATTTATAATTGCTTTCTATCATGATTTGCATGCTAAATAGCTACCAACGTGACTTGCTAAGAGAAAATTATTTATAAAATTTAGAATTATCGTAATAATAATAGAAATAAAATAATGCTATTTCCTAAACCTAATACTATGTATACAATCACAGTAGCAATTTTAATCAAATCGTACAATTTCTCTTTTAACTTCCTGTACTATCTTTACGCAATTTCATTTAAATGATTTTGCCCCCATATTAAACGAGTATAATTTTAACTACTATCACATAACTACTAAATTAAGTACTTACGGTAATATACTGATATTATGTAATACATTTGAACCTAAACTTAAATCGCAAGAATCGTGGACATTTCTACGTATACAGGGTCCAGCAATGGTCGATTATTCTTCACGTCGTGTCAGTTGAATTTGACAATTAAAAATTTCAGTCTTTATCAAATCTGTATAATATATAAAAAAGGATGTTGGCGGATATGTATAAGATCGCTGAACACCGTTTGATCGATCACCGCATATCTGGGTGTTTTTTCATGAAGAAGATTTTTATGCAATCCACTAGATGGCGCTACATCGCATTAACTTCCACACATTTTAGCCACATCTCCTTGGAAATTTGTCTACATATTTATTTGAATACGGAGAATCTTTTCACGCTATCCATTTGCTATAACTGGCTGGACAAGGTCTGCAGGGTTCTGCTAGTATGAAATATAATATAAACAAAAAAAATGCTCCTGCCAACAACATTTTACATGAAAAAAAGTATTTGTTAACGAAACAAATACGTAAACGTCAGAAGACACGTGTACAATAAACCTCGTTGCCGGACGAGCCACCATACGAAAGGAATAGAATAAGACAAACTCCAGTGGATCTGAGGTGGATCTGAGATTTTATTTTATGTACCAATTTTCAGATTTGCTATTGGCGTGTAATTAGTTTATTTTGCAACTAAACTTATTAAAAAATACAGTCCACTACTTTTGTTTCTCGCCCATGTTAATGTGGGAGAAACAATCAAAAGTATCTAGGTGTCTTATATACATAGATCCGGTTTCATAGCGTCCTACGCCTTCCGGTTCCCAGCCTCCAGCGTCTTCTACACTCCCAATCTCCTGAATACAAATCTCTTTCCGACATAGCTCTATGGCATCGTTGTCATTTTAGTGCAATTCATCTAAAGCTCTTCCAATACATAAATATTTGGTTTTTGCCTTGTTTACCTGTAGGGTGACGGCTTTTTCGTTTCCCTCCACCCCCTGGTGCCCATGTACCCACAGTAGGGTCACCCTGTTGTTTGCACCAAGGTACTCTAAGGATTCGATGCAGTTTCATACAAGTTTAGAATTTATCTTGTTGGAGGTCAGCCTGGCTGTCTGATATTATACTAATTTTTTTATTTGCTAGAGGTCTGTTGGTCAACTCTTTTGCACACAATTCGATAGCGAAGACTTCGGCCTGAAAGATTGTAGCATACATGCCAAGACTGGTAGATATTTTAATCTTTGGCTTCTTGGGGGACGATTGAGATCGTCGCTTCAAATTTCCCTCTAACTATTATAACTAGATTATCCGCAAAGCATTAAAAATCTACTCCCTGCATGGAAAGCTTGCTCAGCAGAGAGTCGACTAGGAGTGACCACATTAGGGAGGAAAGTACCCCACCTCGTGGACACCCCTTCGTCGCCCTGAACCTAACCGACTCTCCATGCAGTGATGATATTAAATCTTTTTAAAAAATTTAAAAATTTTGTCTAAAATTTCCAGTAGATTATTTATTTTGCCCAAGGTAAGAAACTTGTGAAAAAAAAGTTTAGAATTTTCTGTGAGTTTGGAAGTATACATTTTTTGGTCAATTTTAGAACTTAAAAAGAAAAAAAATCTATGACAAAAACGAAACAAAAATTAAAATGGGACAAAATATATCCAATGGGTTCACTGATACAAAAGGTTTGAAACAGGGATGCCGTCTTTCGCCAACACTTTTTAAAATTTATTTAGAACAGGCCCTCAAAGTATGGAAACGGAAATGCAATGGTTTGGGAATACCTCTCAATAATAATAATACCCCATACCCCATACCCATATGTTTCGCAAACGACCAAATCGTAATAGCACAGGATCATGATGATTTGAGCTATATGACTTAAAAACTTATAGAAGAGTACAAAAAATGGGGCCTCAACATAAAAAAAAAAAACAGAGTGCATGTGCATTGGTGGTATAGCACAAGATATTGACTTCGATGATGGAACAAAGATTAAACACTGCGAGAAATAAAAATACCTGGGAATAAAGATAACACACGATGGGCTTCTCGACACAGCAATCAAAAAACGAAACACACAAGGCAGAAAAGTTATCTCTATGATGAACCGAATCTTATGGGATCAAACTATATCGAAAGCTAATAAACAAAGAATATATAATACCATCCTTAAAAGCATTATAACCTACGGTAGTGAAACATGGTAAATAAAACAGTCTACAGAAAAAATGCTAATAACAACTAAAATGAATTTCTGGAGGAGATCTGCGGGTAAATCAAGAAGAGACAGGATACACAACGACAGAATTAGATATATAATGGGTGCCAGACACACGATTGTTGATGATATAAGAACAAAAAAGTTAATATGGCATGGTCACGTTCAAAGAATGTCAGACGATAGGTTACCAAAACAAATTTTGACATGGACACCCCAAGGGAAGAGAGGAATAGGAAGACCAAGAAGAAGCACCACCCGGTAAATAACTTTTCAAAACGGAGAATACTATAATGTGCAAAAATTATAAAAAACTGCATTATTGCAATAAACTATATAAGTATAATGAAGCCCGACAGCGAAAATTAGATGTGACGATTATGACTGCTGTATGTACCTACATTTTTAATATATAGGTGTAAGTGCTTATTAAAAAGTACAGATGTCGCCACTAACGCTTTGCGTGGTCCTTCATGTGTACTTAATAAGAGTCTAGGATTAAATGTAGTTGTTCGAGAAAACCTGCCCTGTACTGATGAGGAGCAATCACTCCGAAACTAGTATACAGGTGGTTTCTTCGAGCAAATAAATTTAATAACCCTTTTTATTATTTAACAAGCATCTGTATATCTTGCTTCCTGTGATGGGGTAGTATACACGGTTATATATCAGATGTAATTTAATGACTGTCGTTGGCATATAGCCAGAGAAGTATTTTGTTTTTTGATATATAATCGACCCACTTATACCTATATATTAAAAATTTGTAGGTACATACAGCAGTTATAATCCTCATATATATATATATATATATATATATATATATATATATATATATATATATATATATATATAAATAAAAAAAAACATTGATAACAGACTGAAAGAAATGGTAGCGAATTTGATAAAGTTTATAGTACAAGCAATATATTCGATGTTTTGCAGTTCATAGTAAGTATCCATATTTTATCAGGACACTGTATGTGTAAATTTTAAAATGTACAAGGGAAAGGCGGCAGGCGACAATATTTGTTTTTATTACATCATTAAATAATAATACCTATAAACCTGTTTGTTAAAGTTACTAAAAATAATTGCTTAAACTTTATTAATATTGATTGGTTGTCGTTCATTATCGAATTGCTAAATATGCCAAACGGATATCACAACACCGTTAATATTGATGTTAAATTTTTGATGTTTTACTAAGTGAAATAAATTCCATGTTTTAATAATTACATACTTGTTTACATTTTTGTATGCAGGTGTTTTAATTAAATAACTAGAAGTAAGTAACTATCTACTGAAGGACACCAGGGTGGTGGCAATTCTAAGATAAGTTGATAATATTTATCCTTTTGATTATCAAGTTGTTAGGATTTTTTCCGGTTTTTAAAAAAAGCAAGTGTTTAAAAATCTACATTTTAAAACTTAATTGTTACATCTCCTGGGCTATTTTAAGTGGCTTCACAAGTTTATATTATTTAACATCTGGTTTTTTATTAATTCAAGAGACAAAATAATATATATATATATATATATATATATATATATATATATATATATATATATATATATATATCACACATCTACCCACTCATTTAGAACTTGAAGATGATCTGAAGATTTTAACCTGCCGGGAATATGTGTACTCGGGTGTTACTTATTGAAACAAAATGAATTATCGGATGCCTTAATGGGATACTATAGAGTAAAGAAATAACAAAAAAAAAAAAAATTAACATCTATGAAACCATGATAAAAAGTACTCTATTATATGGAGCAGAAACCTGGAGAATTACCGAAAAGAACAAATAGAAAGTTGAAGCTGTTGAGATGGATGTTTTCAGGAAGTTTTTGCGCATCTCTCAAAGGGACAGAATAAGAAATGATACTATAAAACAACATATAGGAATTGAAGGTACCATTACTAGTGATATCGAGCAAAAACAGCTCACCTGGTACAGCCACGTTCAACGAATGCCCGGTACAAGATTGCCCAAACAAGTCTTACAATGGCAACCAAGTGAAAGAAGGAAAAGAGGAAGACCTCGATTCGAATGGCAAACCGGTATTCAATTGTCAATGAGCGGAAAAAACCTAACATCTGAGGATTGCGAAGACCGAAGGAGATGAAAATTTGGCGTCGGACTACGTCGAAAGACGTTCTAACCCGACATATATATATAAATATACGGATTTTACGTCTGGCGCAGCACCTCCGTTCCCAGTTTTCATTTCCTTCTGTCGTAGCACATATCCTCCTCTAAATAATCACGGAAAATACCAAATACATGCTAATAAGCAAATGGGTTCATAATCAAGTTGCTAGTGTCTACAATTAGACAGAGTATCAAGTGCGAGCTACCTTGGTTGCAGGATAAACGAGGACTGGGATCCATCAGTTGAAATCAAAATACGTATTGAGTGTGCCCGGGCAACATTTATTCGCATGAAAAAAACTTTTTACCAGTCACAATCTATCGATTGCCCTGCGAATGAGGATGATAAGAGCATATGTCTTTCCAGTTCTTTTGTACGGAGTCGAGAGCTGGACACTAACAGAAGCCACGCTCAAACGTCTACAAGCTTTCGAGATGTGGTTGCACAGGAGGATGCTAAGAGTAAGTTGGGTGGAAAAGATCACAAATGAGGAGGTGTTTGGAAGAATGCATAAAGATACAGAATTGGTCAATATTGTAAAACAACAAAAACTTGAATATTTCGGACATATCATGAGACACCCAAAAAAGTATGACATTCTACATATATAATACAGGGTAAGATTAATAGTAAGAGACGCCCCGGCAGACGAAGAACTTCATGACTTAAAAATCTTAGACAGTGGTTCGGTCTTACCACTCACCAACCAAATAATGATTGCAAACATGATTTTATTTTATTTTATTTTATTTATTTGGGATACTACAAACAGGACAAACCCATAAAAGTATCCACTAATAGTTACACATAATTTTAAAAATTAGATAAAAAAGAAAATATAAATATAATCATATAACTACATTAAATAAAGTAAATACTAGTATAAAAAAAAGAGAGAAAAAAGAGAGAACAAGAGTAGGTAATAAAACAAAATTAAATTTGCAAAAAATAGTCTTTCAGTAGTTTTTTAATCAAATCTGCACTGTGGTAAAAAATATCCATTTCAACAATACTGGACAATTTATTATAAGTATTTGTTATTCTGTGAGCAGGAGAATTTAGAAAATAATTGGTGAGTGCCTGATGTGTGTTTCTAGTTGAGTGGCTGGGAATACGAAGTGTTATGAAGTTTGTAAGTTTAAGGCAATCTATATTGTTATTGAGGATTTTGTGAATAAACAGTACATCCGCAATTTGCCTACGATGCTCTAGTGAAATTATCTTTAAGTTGGAACGAATACTTTGTCTATCCACATCGGGATAAAATTTTCTTTTACAATATGAAATAAACTTGTTCTGGACTGTTTCTAATTTTGAAATATAGACCGAATAACGCGGGTTCCAAATAGTAGAACCAAACATTAATATACTATTTACGTATGCCATTTATAATGATCTAACGGTAAGGGGATTTTGAAGTTCAAAACATGTTCTGTATATGAAGCCCAACTGCTGATAAGCTTTTCTAGTTATATTACAAATATGCCGATCGAAAAGTAATTTAGAGTCTAAAAGAATACCAAGATCCCTAATCGTATCTACAGCGTGTAATACGCTATTAGAAATTTCATATGTGTTGTAGTTCAAGTCTGAATTACAACGAGAAAATTGTATATAATTACACTTTGAGACATTTAAAAACAAATTATTTCTCACACAGTAGTCGGATAAATTGTCTAAGTCTTCTTGCAATCGAACTCTGTCGTAAGCACATGAAATTGAGTGATATATTTTCAAATCATCGGCATACATAACAAACTTAGCAAATTGAAAGCAACTAGAGATGTCATTTATATATAAATTAAAAAGTAAAGGACCTAAATGGGACCCCTGAGGTACTCCTGAAGTAGTTACCACAGCCTTAGATTTAAGAGCTCCTAAAATTACTTGTTGTGACCTATTTCTGACATATGAGTCGAACCATCTTAATAAATTACCATGTATACCGACTTCGGAAAGTTTTGAGACAAGGACGGAATGATCTATTTTGTCGAAGGCCTTACTGAAATCAGTATACACAGAATCAACGTTATGCCTATCATTTAGACTTTTAAGTATGTATTCAACGTATAGGAATAAATTTGTATCTATATGATAGCTAGAATGATCGCCAACGATCGTTAAACGGTCATGGCACCAAGAAGAAGTTTCTTGTGCATCCTTATCACCTTGATTAGGGACTAGTTTCTCACTGTTAATACTGCTTTCTTTCGAAGAACAACTGGTTTCGTTATTTCATTTTTTTTATACGTTTACGCAAATTTTCTTTGTTAAAACCGCTACGTTGGGTATACAATGTCATTTTTAAAAATACTAGTTAACCCACGACATTGTGTCATTTGCTATTTTTTAGTGTGTTCGCAAATATAAAGACATTGCATCGACTTTCTTTCGTTTCCTAAAAGGGCAAGAATTTAACCTAGAAGCAAAACCGTTGAAGCTAGCTAGCGTCAAGAATATTTGGTGCTTGATGAATTTAAAGGGGTGACCACATTAAGTTTAAAAAAATATCTTCTTAATATTTTTTTTAATTTTTGCTGAATACTTTTCAATGAGAAGCACTGTATGTGCAATAGTTTTTCATTGTTTCAATTTGAAACGTATGCCTCGAGCAATACAAGAAAATGGTATTAACAAGGATAAATCCATTACGACTGCAACGAAATTGAAAGGACTGTTAAAAATCCCTTTCATATAAAACGAAACGATTTGCTGCACCAGAAGATTCTGTCAGTAATCGTTCGTTTAGTAATTTCTAGGTATTCGCTTAATTATATATTATTCGTCTTTGGGTGGAACGTATCGGAACAGAAAAAATTACCTACCATAAAGAAAATTAGCACACGTCTAGCGACCACCAAGGTCAAAGCACTAGATAATGTTAAACTTAATGATCTCTCTCATATTTTTTAATATTTTGTCGTTATGACAAACACCAATGGTATTAATAATGTCACAATAAATACGAGAGTAAAAGTATCTATAGCGCGAATTTTATAACTCGTTTTTAAGGTATTAAAAAAAAGTGTGTGTGTGTGTTGTACTTATTTACGCATTTCTTTGGCGTAACAAAACAAAAATCTTTAAAAAAATTATTCCTCTTGCTATTTTTTTTATTACTTAAAATAGTCGCAAAAAGGGTAGAGCTATCGTGTGGGCTGCGGACGGCCCGCACTGCGACTTTTAGAAGGGGAAGAGATTATAGAAAGAAAATTATTGTGGACCCGCTTCTTCAAAAGTTGCAGGTCATCGTTCTCTGGAAAAACTGATTTTGGAAGCTTGATCCATTCCGTAGCATACCTGTAAAAGAAGGTTTTTTGATGATGATTGGTCCTTGTAGTGTCAATCTTGAAAGTAAATGGGTGAGACTGATCAGCGTGCCGAGTTCTTCGGCCGAATATGGCCAATGGTGGTACAAGAGTTTTATTTTTCTCTGGAGCATCTGAAATGGAAATATCTGTAGAGCAATGACTGGTCTGCAACTCTTCTTCTATGTTCTAGAGGGTGAAGGGTATCTGTGAGAGTTGAGCTGTTTATCAAGCGAATGGCTCTTTTCTGAATGGAATCTAGAAGACGAAGAGAATGCCTTGGTACTGAACCCCAAATGTGCGAACAATACTCCAGTAGAGGTCGGATTTGAGCCTTGTACGTCGTCAACAGTTGAGCCTCTGGCTTGCTGTCTTTGCGATGTTAAACATGGTCATGCCAAGACATATTATTGGACACCGTTCACTTTCTTGGAAAACGTGGCGCTTTGTGTTATCTGGGCGTTAAACTGAACAAGATTGTTGGTTCCCCACTCGAGGATTGCTTTAAGATCTGTATTGATGGAATCAACCTGTTCCTGAGTCTATTTGTATCATTCACCGAAAGTGATCGATAGGATGTGAAAGTTGAGACAATTGTGCTAACGTCTGCGAAACTGTAAATGGGATTCGTGGAGGTTTTTAAGAGGTCGTTGATGTGTAAAATAAATAAGGTGGGGGACAGGATGGAACCCTGGGGGACCCCGGCATTGGTTTTAAACGCATCAGAAGAAATACCGTTAACTGCCACATGTAAGAAGCGATCTTGCATGAAGCTCATTGGCGCAGTTTGGTTGGGAGACCGTAGGCAGATAATTTACTTAACAATGCCTGGTGCCAAACGTAGTCAAAGGCTTTAGATATATCCAAGGTTATTGCACGTTATTGTACTTATTAATGCACTTCTTTGGCGTAACAAAACAAAAATCCTTAACAAAATTTATTTCTTTTGCTATTTTACGTTTGTAGAAAGAACAATAGACAATAGACACAATAGAAAATCTGCAAACATTGCTAGACAGAATTAACACAGTTGGATATCAACGCTAATAAAAGAAAATTTATGGTAGTCAGTCGTACGGTACAGAATAACGTCAATCTTAACCACGATGGTATCCCATTAGAACGTGTCACAAAGTTTGAATATTTTGAAAGCTACACAACGGAAACACTGGACCCTGATACAGAAATAAAAAGCAGAATAGAGATGGCGCGCGCAGCG
Source organism: Agelastica alni (assembly GCA_950111635.1). Classification (NCBI taxonomy): domain Eukaryota; kingdom Metazoa; phylum Arthropoda; class Insecta; order Coleoptera; family Chrysomelidae; genus Agelastica; species Agelastica alni. The sequence goes on along the minus strand of OX467719.1, from coordinate 16,400,769 downwards.
TTCAATAAAATGAGACCGCTTCTTTGCAATGATGATTTGAACCTTAAGCTAAGACAACGGATGACTGAATGTTATATATGGTCAATACTGTTGTTTGGTACGGTGACGCGGACACTCAAGATCAGTACAATGAACCGATTAGAGGCATTTGAGATGTGGCTGCACAGGAGGATGCTGCGCATACCTTGGAGGGACCATTTAATAAATGAGGAAGTCCTCAGAAGTGCTAAAACTGAAGGGCAATTAATGACCAACATAAAATGCCGCAAAATTGCATACCTTGGTCACATGCTAAGAGGAGATAAATATCAACTACTCCAAATAATAATGAAGGGGAAAATAGAGGGGCGCTGTGGACCTGGAAGAAGGCAACAGTTATGGTTAAAGAACATTCGTGAATGGACATATATACGTTCAATAGGAGAACTCTTACACTTAGTAGAAGATAGAAATGCTCTAGCCAGAGTGATAGCCAACGTTCGGGAGACCGGTTAGGGTACATGAAAGAAGAAGAATGAACAATATTGTAATAAAGAAGGTATTAAATACAACTTATGAAAATATTATTATCTAAAATACATGACAACTTAAACGCCGGAAGCCTATGATGATTATAAGAAGGTACGCAATGCTACCTACACACTAGTAAGGCAACAAAAAACATTGGGAATCCTTTTCGAGAAAAATGGAAAATGACTTTTATGGCCTTGGAATGCTAAGTCGCAAAAAAGGTGACTTTGCCATTCTCGTAGAGTTCAGTGAAAATGACGCTGTAACTCGCGTAAGCTTTGCGCCATCTCGTGTTTGTTTTTAAATTCCGGCTAACTCCAAATTTGTCAACGTATGGGATAGTTATGTGAAAAGTTAATTTTTTTTAATTATAAGTAGAATTCGATAAATTCTTATCTTTACTACAGCTGGGAATTGAAGCTATCTTCTAAAACAAGGTGTTATAAAATAATAAATCGGGTGCATGCCCATCGTTCTTCATTGGGAACATAAATATCATATATGTAAAATTGACCAATGTTGCACTTCGGGAACAAACATAAATCGGGTTCTACGTTCATGTTTGCATGTTCAGAAATAATTTTTCATCACAAAACGTATAAAAAACTACATGAAGAAACAGACATATTTTAGTTTGTTCCAATACTTACCAAAGCTTCTCCAAAAAACCCAGCAAATCACAAGAATTTTACATACAAGCAACACAGCAATCGTAGGTTAGGTTTATGCGATTCGCAGAACACGGAAATGAAGAAGCATTACGTTAGATGATTAGTAGTAAACGTACCTGTAGAGGAACAACGGACACGTAAAAAATTTGTCGTAAAATATGTTTTCGCAATACATACTTACATACATATAGTCACGCCTTTTTTCCGTATGGGTAGGCAGAGACCACTTCCATTCACTTGCTACGGTTCTTACACACATCTTTTGCTTCCTATACTTTCATCAGTGCTCTCATACATACTCGTCGGTTGCTGGTACTCTTGACCTGGCCTTTCTTTAAAACAATGTTGATCCGATCGAGATATGTTCGCCGAGGTCGACCTTTTTCTGACTTGTCCATTCACACTCGCCTTATAAATTTGTTTTGTCAATCTTCCTTCATCCATCCTTTCTACGTGTCCCAACCCTCTAAGCATTCCTTTATAACCACATCTTCTTTTACACCACTGCGTTTTCTTATCTCACTTTTTTTTACTTTATCCAACCAATTCACTCCGGCTATACTTCTCAGACCACTCATCTTCGCAGCATTAATCCTATTTTTTTGCCTTTTCTGCCAAACCCAACATTCACTAACATACATAAGTGTAGGAACCAACAATCCTCTATGCACAGCCAGACACTTTCTGGCTGCTCATAAAGTTAGGCAGTGCTTCATTCATTTATTTTCCTGCCAACAGCCTTCGCTCAATATCACTGTCATACTTTCTATCTCTCGGAAACTTTGAACCCAAGTATGCAAACTCATGTACAACAGAAGTAACAACAGACGTAGCTTGGCGGGCGACTAGCCTCTAAAATAACAAATATTCGGCTGAATATACTTCACATTCCTAAACTTCTTCCTCCAATTGTACTTGAGACTCACGATAACTGAAAATTTCGTCGTCGACGATCGGATCGTTATTCAAATGTTTTCGTTGTGCGCAGATTTTGGGATCTCTCGCCCGCCAAGCTACTTCTGTTGCACTGTACTTGTTTCACTCTTTCTCCCTTAATCAGAACTTCACAGTTTGTCATGCTTTCTTCTCTTTCAAAAACCATTACTTTCGTTTTGCTTACATTTAGTTTCATCCCTTTGATTTTCAGGGCATTATGCATAACATTAATCATCGCCTGTAACTTCTCTTCAGATGACGCTAATATGACTTGATCATCGGCGTAAAGAAGGCATTTGACGATCAAATCATTCATTTTCAATCCATACGCACTCTCTTTCAAATCTTTTAAACAATCGTCTATGTATAAGATAAACAGCCATGGCGAAGCCACACATCCCTGTCTCACACCTTTTTCGATGTTAAACCAGTCCGTGCAAGCTTTATTTATCCTGACACAAGCAGTGAAATCCTTGTAAAGTTATTTCAGTGGTCGTATTAAACTACCGCTCACCCCATACATAGACAATGTCGACCACAATTCACTCCTCACCACTCTGTCATAGGCCTTTTCCAAGTCTATAAAAGCGCAATAGACCTTCCGAATTCTAGCCAAGAATGTTTCGACTATACCTCGTAATAAAAAGACCTGACCTATACATCTCCTTCCTCTTTTAATTCCTGCTTGCATATCCCTTATTATCTTTTCAGTTTCATTTGTCACTCTTTTAATCGATATCTTTGCATACAGTTTGCTAACTATGCTGATTAAACTAATACCTCAATAAAAAAAATTATCAATTCGTTTCTTTTTAGGAACAGTAGACCGTAAGAGGTTAACCTAACTTTTTTATAATCTGTTTTGGTATAAATCATGAAAGTATTTTTTTTAATCATTAAAATTGTTGCAATACTTTTCAAAATATTTTTTAGGTTTTTCTTTAATATACCGTTCCAAATCCAAACTAAATTATTTTTCCCTAATTTTAAATTGTTTAGACTCGTCTGCAGGTTAGGTGCCAAATATTGGAAAAATGTAATGTAATGCATGTTTTATTATTCCTAATCATTTAATATTGCTTCTAAAAGATCCGGTTTTCATGGTCAATTTTAAAGTTCACGGTACCATCCATAAGTCGTAAACATCCCGAATCGAAACAGTGTAATTTTACATATGGAATATTTAATACAAAATATATATATATATATATATATATATATATATATATATATATATATATATATATATATATATATATATATATATACAGGGTGTCCCCGAAAATAGTGCGTTCCTTAAAAGGAGGTGTAGAATGAATGATTAGAAACAAAAAATTTTGATTTTAATTTAGGTTTGGCAACCATGCGTTGTATTCTAGTAAACAAAAAGTTCACACAAAAAGTACCGCCAATTAATTTAATAAGTTATTAACGTGTTACTAGCAAGAATACAACGGTCGTAATTTTTGTTAAAATGCCTGCGTTTTTAATTCGCGAATATCACGACATGTTATTTACATACCAGAAGGCTAACGGTAACTCTAATGCAGCTGTTCGGCTGTATACAGAACGTTATCCTCAACGACAATGTCCCAATACCCGCAGTTTTGTGAATGTGTCACAAAGATCATTGGCTACAAGTTCTGTGGTACCTAAAAAAACTAGTGAACAAACACGAAGTGCTCGTATTCTAAACGCACAAGACAAAATAATGGATATTGTCCTAATCCCTAATCTTATTAATTCACAAGGCATACGTAAGTAATTCCCATTATTTTATTCTCTTTCATCCCGTAAAACAAATATTCTAAATAGGTATATATTGAAGTAACTAATCTACTACTTTATTAGGTCAACTTGACCTACTTACTTTACTTTCTTACTTACTTTATTAAGTCACCACAAGTGCCGCCAAAATAATTATTTCGGACTGGGCGGAGAGGAAAATACTCACGTACTGGTTCGAAATATCAGGGTTGATTCACTCGAAGGCGTTTTTACCTAAACCCTCGAGAAACACAACTAGAATGGAGCAGAAATGACCTGCGTATTCTAACGGGACTGCTTCCTGTACACTGTCGTCTAAGATACCACCTCGAAGATTTTAGATCTGAACCAACAAACTGACTGTCGGTTTTGGTGCGTGGAAGACGAAACATATACTATGTTCATGCCCCGGCCTGGAAAGAATGAGGTTTAACTTATTTGGTTACACCAACCTAAAACCTATCGATTTTAAATTTCACCATATAAAACCATGAACTTCGTAAAAAGGGCTGGATTGTGCGGTAAACTGCAACCTCTAGGAGTGAGCCACAATAGACCTACTAAAGGTCGCAGTGAAGGGGCGACCACGCCCCACTCACATGATACCCAACTTAACCTTATTTTAGGCATAAAAAAATAATGACAGTTTGCTATATAAACGTATGTCAGCAAATTATTCGTTTCAGAAATACGGGGTGTTAAAGTTTTTCTTAAAAACTGACGATTTATTTATTGCTCTGAAACCGGTTAAGATATACAAATGAAATTTGGTTGGTTTAAAGAGGTAACTATTGCGCATTTTTTGACATGCAATTAAAAATTTGATGTTTATCATTGGCGCGTATACGAGTCATGATCCCAATTTTTTTTTAAAGAAAATAATGGTATTTTAAATTTAAAATCATGTTTAAATTGTTCGGTAAATTTGTGACATCAAATCTCTCTTGCCTTTTTTTCGTATAGGGCGCCATTTTTATGCAAAAAAATAAAACATCTTAACACGTATTATTCATTTCTTTAATACATTATTGTTACAAATCCGGTCCTGTCATTAACCGAAAGGTTGACGGCGTCGAGGGTCCGTGTTCGACTGCTCTCCTTTGTAACTGCCGACGGGGCCTAGGAAAGTCGCGCAATGTCTCGAATCCGCGTCGAATAATGGGGAAACAGATAAAAAGATCTGGAACTACGATTTTGGGAGTATAAAAGGGGAAACGATTATAACGATTATTAGTATTAGCTTATGTGTTTACGAATTATTAAATGTATTGGATCGAGAGTTTTAATCGCCGAACCCAAGATAGAAATAAAAATCGTATCATTATTAAGAACTATCTAATACAATAACATTAAACCAGAACAATAACAGAAAATAACACTTATAAAATTTTACATAGGTACAAAGCTACAACAAATGTTCAAAATGACCTCCCTCAGACGTGACACAAGATTCAACTCTTCGCCCCATTGATTGTTGTATTCGCGTAAATATTCCTGGTGTATTTTTTATTGTCTCACAGCCGGCTATAATTCGATTCCTCAGGTATTTAACATTTTCGACGGGATTAAAATAAACTAATGACTTAAGAAAACTCCAAATGCAAAAATCTAGAGGATTTGAATCCGGTGATCGAGCAGGCCAATGTTCCGTACTTCTCATTCCTATCCAACGATTTGGGTATACTGTATCCAAGTGATTACGTATAGCAATAATAAAATGGACCATCATACATAAACCATAAGTGTTGTATCAGCTGTAGAGGAATTCAAGAAGAACAGGTAACTTTTCCTGTAGGAAATTAAGGTAAGAGTCGCCTGTTAGTGGTTGTGGGAGAACATAAGGACTAATTAAATGGTCATCAATTACCTCAAGCCATATATTTACTGAAAACTGTTGCTGAAAATAAGCTTCAAAGATTCCATGTGGATTTTTGTCAGCCCTAAGTGATTGTTATGAAAATTTCGTATATATTGTCGTCCAAAAGTAGCTCGTCAGTTAACAAAACGTCATTTAATTTTTTGTCACAAATTGAACGAGGAATTGAAACATGATTTTGAATTTAAAATATCTCAGTGGCACACCTTTTTTTTCTTAAAAAAAAAAAAGATCACTACCCGTATACGCATGTCAAAATATGCGCAGTAACTACCTCTTAAAACTCATCAAATTTTATTTGCATATCTCGACCGGTTTCAGAGCAATAAATAAATCGTCAGTTTTTAAAAAAAACTTTTAACACTACGTATCTCTGAAACGAAGTATTTGCGAACATACGTTTATAAAGCAAACTATTATTATTTTTTCATGCAGAATCACCCCCTGAAGTTTATCGCCCATATTACTCTTTTTATTTTATAACTTACATTTTTAATTTATCACAATGTTATAAAACACATAGAAATATCAAATACTAAATTATTAAAAATTTATTTTTCTGGGATGAAATAATTTAAATAAAATATTTATTCAAGAACCACTTTATATGAATAAACAACGGCAAGGTTTTAACCCAATTTTATTACACGCTTCCCAGAATACAAAGTCAATAAATAAATATTTGTTTTCCCGTCCATAAAATTCAATTCCGACCGGAGGAAAATCAAATAAATATTAAATATTAAAGATATATAAGAATGTTATTGGATGTAAGTAAACAAACGTGTAATGTTTGCAAATGTTTTTATTAAATAAATCATATACAAAGTATCCCGATATTGCTATTAAGTTCCTGTATTTCGTTATTACGAATTATAAAAGCAAAATTGTTAAGCATCCCAAAATGCTTCTTCTTCTTCTTCTGCTTTTATTTAGGCAGTTCTGCCTGTTTTTTCTTCAGACTATCTCGATTAAGTCGTCATTCCATCTTTTCCTTGGGCGCCCTACGGACCTTCGCCCTAATGGGGAGTTGTCTCTGGCTATTCTCACTATCCTATTTCCATCCATTCTGCTGATGTGATTGTTCCATTCTCTTCTTCTATGATTTGTCCACTGATTGATGTCTTTAACCTTGCATGATCGTTTGGTCTTTGCGTTTCTGACTCTATCTCTTATCGTTATCCCATTGATGCGTCTGAGGATTATCATTTCAGCGGTTTCTAACATTCTTTCCGTTTTGGATGTTTCCGGTCTTGTTTCAGCAGTATACGTCATAATCGGTCTTATAACAGTTTTATAAATACGGCATTTAGCATCCTGTCTGATATATCTATTTCTCCAAATTGTGTCATTTAGACATCCGGCGATTTTATTTGCCTTGTTAATTTGCTCTTCTACTTCTCTTACCAGTGATCCATAACTACTCAGCAGAACCCCCAAGTATTTAAATTCCATCACTTGCTCGATCAACTCAATCCCAAAATGCGTGATCCAAAATTACAGACCATTTTGTTAAAATTCTATTTAAAGTTGGTATTCGAGTTATTAGCCCATATCTAAATCCGATCTTTTGAAGAAAAATTCTTTTTCTCAGTCTTTTTACCCTCGGGAGTGTATGGTGATACTATTTTAGGTATGTGTTTGAATTCTTTGTTTCCATGCGTTTCTATAAACAGAGGAAGTAATAGATGGGGACTGAAAATCAATGTCAAAAAACTAAATTTATGGTTGTTAGCAAAACGAATGTTGGCCCGGAAAGAATAACCTTGATGCCGAGAATATAGAAAGAGTTTAACACTTCAAATATATTGGAAGCTGGATCGATCAGTCGATGGAGACAGACGAATAAATCAAGGCTAGAATAGAAATAGCTAGAAGAGCATTTCTGAAACTCAAGCCGCTACTCTGTGCCAAGCAACTTGACATTCATCTGCGAGAAAGGTTTACCAAGTGCTAAGTATGGTCTATTCTGTTGTACTCTAGCGAAACATGGATACTTCACCAAAAAATTATTGACCGCATCAGTGCATTCTAGATGTGGCTGTACAAAAGGATGCTCAAAATTCCGTGGACAAGCCGAACTACCAACGAGAATGTACTCATCAGAATAGGGAGAGAGCTCTTAACTACCATCAAGCGCCGCAAACTGGAATACTTGGGACATGTGATGCGTGGACCACGTTATAGTCTGCTTCGGCTTTTCTGAATGGCAAGATCGAGGGAAAAAAATGGATAGGCCGCAAAAAGCTATCCTGGCTTCGAAATCTCCGACAATGGACAGGTTTAACTGCTAAGGAACTTCTCCACGCAGCTGAAGATAGAGATAGATACAAAGAAGTAGTCAATATAGGAGACGTCAACGCTTGAGAAAGCAAAACACTGTAAGAAGAAGAAGATGCGTTTCTATCTTGTGCTAGATGTATTGCCCCGTGCATTGAGTATCTGGTCATTATTTTAAATCTGTCGGTCCACCTCATTGGAGACCGTCCTCTAGGTCTTTTTCCCTAAAGAAAAATACTAAGCGTCAAATACCTACACCGAGAAATCTAAGTGAACTTAAAATTGCAATTATCACAGCATGGAAAAAAATTTCTCGAGATTTCATTACAAATTTTATTGGAAGCATGCTGTTATCCGAAGTAGAGGAGGCAACACACGCTACTATTGTCGTACTTACACTATTAATTTTACTACCAGTGTCACCATACACCATAATTTTTTTTAACGTTACAGGTTATTAAGGTTATTAAGTCTTAATGAAGAAAGGGGTTTTTTATCTTCGCTCTACTATAAGGGTTTTCATATCACCATAGGTTTTGTTGGTTTTCTGTGTAGAGTTTTTTGTACTTATTTTATTTTATATTTTGGATCACAGTTCCAATAAAAACAACTTTTTTTATTACTTTTTGTTAAATGTATCAAAAAAACAAAACAACGTAACAACGAAACAGTTAATATTATTTTAAATCTAAAAAAGAGTATTGCCGTACGTACACACACACACACACACACACACACACACACACACACACACACACACACACACACACACACACACACACACACACACACACACACACACACACACACACACACACACACACACACACACACACACACACACACACACACACACACACACACACACACACACACACACACACACACACACACACACACACACACACACACACACACACACACACACACACTCGCACGCACGCACGCGACAAAATTTGATCCAAGCGTCACGCTGATATCTTTCTAGATATTTCTATATCTTTTTGCGACACAATTTTAGAAAGTCTGGAACCACTGGAGCATTTTAACCAAACTAAATACATACAACAGGTTATTATCTGGCAACCCATACTAAAGAAGTAAACCATCCCCAGCACACCTACGAAAGAGGTGGGAAGGGTTTGAAATATGAAAAGTATTAAAAACGGCCGATGTTACTAAATTTATAGTCTTTTGGGTCGCTGAGTTTAATTATGGCATTCCCAATTAATTCCGACGACGACGCTGGCATTCCAGAATGTTCCACTAGGGTTGAAGAACCCTCCAAAAACCCCAAGCAACGCCGAGTAAAACGGCTTTATAAAATGCTACTGGTGGTTTAAGAGTCAATATTAGTGTAATTTTATTTGTTCCACTTTAAAATGATAACGTTTTTAAATTATGAAATATGAAAGAGCAACAATGGTTGCGGGTTTTATGAATTATTATTTAAAAATAAAAAAACATACTAAATTCGCAGTTAGTTTGATAAAAGCTATAAAAAAATTTGCTGGTTAATGGATTCTTTAATACGTGATGTTACACCGACAATTCTTTTTTGATTCCGACTGCAGAGGTGCGTTGAACCTAACGTTCCACTACTACCATTTAGGCAGTTCTTCCTCTTCATTTTCTTTAATCGTTGTCACGTCTTCATTGTTTGTACACTTACCTACGCAAAGTTTACTTTGTAAAATTGTTCACGTTCTTCATTCTTTAGTTGACCTTGAGAGGTGCTCTCGCCAACTAATATTTAATTACCTAATAATTTAACAGTGCGACGGCTATGGCGGATTTTTATCTGGATTTTGTTTTTTTTTTTATTTTTTATTGAGAAGTTGTTTCAAGTGGATTTATCGTAGTGGGTAGTGGAGTGTGTCAAATGACGATTCTGTGAATGATCAGAATTTTAACCATCCTGATTCACAATAAAAACGGTCCCACCTTCTATGTTACCACTGTTGACTTGTGCAGTTTTTAATTTTTAAATAACTGACTTTTACAATATTAAAATATGACAACTTATAAAAAACAAACTTTAATAATAATAATGGTGATTCATAGAGATTGTAGACTGTAGGGTGGGTCGTGAAGGCCATGCTGCCTTTCAAGCACTTCGACCTATCAGATCTTTTGTGCATAACCCTTAATCTATTCAAGGCCTGGGATTCCGAAACTTCGAGTAAAGTTGATCAGTTTCCTGGGGGCTAAGTTTCCGATATCGAAGGGCTCCAGGAAGGCCCCTTCCAGAAACTTGAGCCTCTTGCAGAAAAGCGCAGGGCATTCGCAAAGCAAATGTTCTGCAGTTTCAGCGAAGTTCTCGCAGTAGCGGCAACTATCACTCTCTGTTTTGCCAATCTTTTTTAGGTGGTACTTTAGAGGGCAGTGTCCAGTGAGGAGTCCCGTCACCAGTTTCAAGTCTTTCTTATCCAACTCGAGAAGCTATTTAGCTATCCTTGGCAAAAGACTTACTAGCCTTTTCGCTTGTCTTTGTCCTGGTTTTTTATGCCTGTAAGATTTTATTTCATCTGTTTTCCAGCGTCGAACCTCTTCTTTCAAATGGGCTTTGGAAAGTCCACAGAAGGGTTCTGGGCCGGAAAATTTTGTATTTGCCCCTTCTTTGGCAAGGCAATCTGCTTGTTCGTTGCCTTTAACTCCTTGTGACCTGGAACCCACATCAGAGTAACCTGATTGTTTGCTGCCAGTTGTCTTAGGGATTTTTTACAGTCCCAAGTCAGCTTAGACTCACAAGTGTATGACTTTAGAATTTTTAGTGCTGCTTGGCTATTTGATAAAATAAACATATCTGCCCTTCGGGTGATTCATAAATACAGGGTATATTATTAAAGACTCCATTGCATCCAACAACCACTAGGTGACGAATTATCGGCACATTGTTAATGTTTTACATACATTTTAATAAAAAAATGTTACGTACCCAAATGTTTGTGAAAAATATTGTATCCTTAGAATTTAAACCCCATATTGCACCCCATGAGACTGTATGATTTTAAAATATCATCTAATGTTTCTTTATAACTTGGATTGGATTTAAATCTGTCGAAAAGTTTTTTCACGCTAGAACTACTTTAAAATATTATAGTAAGGGGCTATAGGTTAGTTTTTTGGCTACTCAGGGGGTCACGACACTAAAAAGATTAGGAAAAAATAACGCCTAGACCATTTATTTAATGCAATAGGTTATGATGTAATCAATCTTTTTATAGTTATCCGTCATAGCGACATCGGGCCATAACCTGTAATTTTCACCTCCGTTAGAAGAAGGTTAGTAGCAATTAACTGGTGTTTGCACCGAACGAATAGTGTTATACTGATTATTTTTAGAAGGTTAAGACATAGTAACTATAGCTTTGCAAACCACCGCTCGATAGAAAAAAAGAAAAAAAAACAAAAAACCATTTAACAAAGTTGATCCTTTTTTCATATCTTAAGTAGTCGTACAAAGGTATTTTAATTGCAGCTTCAATCAGGTTTTTCTATTTTCTATAATGTACGATGAAGCAAGTTATTATATATATATATATATATATATATATATATATATATATATATATATATATATATAGGGTATAACTTTAATGTTACAAAGTTTCACGGTCAAGTGAAAACTTCTTAAGCCTCGTTGAGCAATTTTTGGTAGAGGGAATTTCTGGTTTTGCATGTTTTTCGATGCCCTGAATCCGAATCCGGAGCCCGTTTTGCTTCTTCGGGTTTGAGTTTCGATTGGCACCCAACGTAAGGCTGAAATAAAGTTAAGTGAGGGCTACAACAATTCAAATGGGGCTGAAATAAAATTTTTAACAAAATAATTCATTTTAAAAAAAATATTTGACACTTTTGATAAATAACAACAAACATTTTTACGGTAACTAGGAAGGGTCAAAAAAGAAAAGATTTGTATATAAATTTGAGTGACATAATAATAATTTTTGACATTTTAAAAATAATAAAACTTGACTTTAGTTAAACAAAGAAATTTTTTTTTAAAAAATATTATTTGGATTAATCATTTGATAATTTAAAATGAAAATGAATCTGAGGGATAAAAAAACAGTTTCCAAAAAGGAGAAGAAAAGAGTAGGGAAAAGGAAGAGGAACAAAATCAAGGATTAAAACTGGGACAAGGAAGTCTACCAGAGTCACAGGGAAGCCCAGGAGAGGAGAAGACAAGTACGGAAAAACAAATGCAAATGTTAATAAACTTTATGAAAGAGAAAATGGATGAGAACAAACAAGACATAAAAGATTTAAAAATGGATGTGACAAAAAATATGAACAAAGGAAACTCTGAATTACATAGAAATATAAAGGATATACGCAATGGAATGATAAATATAGAAGAAGAAGAGAGATATAAAACAAATAGAAGAGAGAATAATCCAAAAATTACCAGTAGAAAAAGGTGGTAACAGACAGGAATGTTAAATAAAGTTAATAAAATTAAAAAAAAATTAAAGGATTTAGAGCAGGGCAAAAATGACAATAATTTATTATCCAAAAATATCTCAAATAAACATAATATACAATTAAATAATAAATTTGAAGGCAGTATTCATAAAAATGTGTCGACGAGCATGTATGAGAAAACTGATGAAAGTAGAGGATGCAAAAGATGTGTGTAAGAACCGTAGCAAGTGGAAGGAAGTGGTCTCTGCCTACCCCTATGTAAAAAAGGCGTGACTTTATGTATGTATGTATGTAATAATTATGCTATTCAATTATATGCTATAGCACAATATTTAGAGCCTAAAATGAATAAAGAAATAGTGAATAATATAAGTAGGCATTTTACTTCAGCATTCAACAAATCCGCAATCTTTGGCTAACTTTGCCAAGCTGCTTTTTTACAGTCGTGCCAATAAAATTTTCGACCTTAAGTAAAATCCTAATTTGTGGTCCATCGCGAAATCCGTCTTCATCTTGGCATTACTAATTGCAGGGAACTTTTTCCCAACATACCAAAAACGCGTGCCATTTTTATCGAGAGCTGTGACGTACTGCTTTATAAAATCAAGCTTAATATGCAGTTATGGTAGTAGATATTAAGAAAAATGTTGCAAGATCAGGAGTATCGTTGCAATTTTCAGATCTCCAAAAACTTTCCATGCATGTTCCGAATATTTTTTTTATTCAATAGGTACTATTGCTTATGAACATAGCGTTATGAACAGCCAGAAAGTGTCAAAAAAGGCACGTCTAGCTGTGCATAGAGGTGTGTTGGTTCCTACACTTATGTATGGTAGTGAATGTTGGGTTTGGTAGAAGAAGCATGAAAATAGGATTAATGCTGCGGAGATAAGATGTCTGAGAAGTATAGCCGGAGTGACTCGGTTGAATAAAGTAAAAAATAGTGAGATAAGAGAACGCTGTGGTGTAAAAGGAGATGTGGTTATAAAGATAGATAAAGGAATGCTTAGATGGTTTGGACACGTAGAAAGGATGGCTTGACGAAACAAATTTATGAGGCGAATATGAATGGACAAGTCAGTAGAGGTCGACCTCGGCGAACATCGATCTCTATTAGATCAACATTGTTTTGAAGAGAGGCCAGGTCAAGAGTACCAACAACCGATGAGCATGCATGAGAGCCCTGATGAAAGTAGAAGAAGCAAAAGATGTGTGTAAGAACCATGGCAAGTGAAAGGAAGTGGTCTCTGCTTACCTCTACGGAAAAAAGGCGTGACTATATGTATGTAGGTACTATCCACAATATGTCGTAAGTGTCTTTTTTTCCTCTTCTTGTACCATGACCGTTCAACGATCGTTGGTTATCATGTTGGTTACCATGTTGACGATAATTGTTCTGTTGACAGCGGCTCGGAAAAGCTGAACTGTCGGCTTTCCATACCACTGCCTCAAATTCTTTAGCCACGATGACATTAATTTTCTCGTCAGTAATTTTATTCTTATGTCAAGAATTATTTTTTACTTTTTAGTTTGATTAACTCAAAAAACGTGTTTTTTATATTTTGTTAACTATAATTTGTTATTTTATTCTCGGTAACGGTTAATAACTACAACGCGTAGAACAACATATCATTCGACAGTGATTATCATACTTCTTAGTATCGAGCAGAAACAATAAGATCGATATCTGAAAAACGAAAACAGAAGTGAGTGTGGCATTTAGCCCAAAAAGGAGAAGAGAAAACAAAGTTAACGCACCAACCCGCTCAGTCGACTGGAAGAACTGCATTCGCGAACGTTTTGAATGCTATATTGTTGTTCTCTAAATAGGCTGTTCTTTTTTGCCGTAACGCGTCAATGAGACGCAGTGACGGACTGTTATAGCTATTTCGTATTTGTAAAAGTTTATTCTGAGAATTTCTTATTTATTATCACTCAGTATATTTACGCGGTGTAATAATGAGAGACTTCTTCCATTTCGAGTCACTATACCAAGGTTGTAGGGCGACGTATCCAAGTCATACCATTTTTCGATTTAACCTCATGGAAGAATCTTGTCCCAGTGCTAATTTCTTAACCCTCGCCCCTCAAAGGAAAAAACACATCGCTCCTGGGCAAAAAAAAACATAACACAAACACGATGTTCCGAGAAAATGAGACATTTATGATTTTTTAATATTTTCCATGGTATTATGTAAAAACTATACAGATAGAGTCACGAATCATTTTAATCTATTTGATGCGAAAGTTGACATGGGCAACCTTGCAAATCTGTTTACTTCTGATCGCTTTGCGTCAAAACAACAGAGTGGGGACATATGATTGTTTTCGTTCGTGCAAAAATTCGAAACGTCCTAACCCTAAATTTATGCAGAGATAAATGTTATTGTTTTGGTTCGTTTTTATTATGTTTTTAGACTATTTATGTGAATATGGTTCTGGAAGCTAATCTGCATTCGTGTATTTTAAAATCATATCAAAATTACATGATTTTCGGAGTTTTTAATACACAGACATTAAAATTGTCCACATTTGAGGTATTTCGCCATAATTTGCCATGAAACAGATTAATGTTTTTTTTAACTGTATTTTTAGTGACTTTAATCAAACTTGCATGAATATTTGATGGTGAAAAAAGTGACACGATTGTTTAAAAGATTTGAAAGAGAGTGCGTATGGATTGAAAATAAATAATTTGATCGTCAAATGCCTTCTTGACGCCGATGATCAAGACATATTAGCGTCATCTGAAGAGGAGTAGCAGGCAATGGTTAATGTTATGCATGATGCCCTGAAAATCAAAGGGATGAAAATAAATGTAAGCAAAACGAAAGTAATGTTTTTTGAAAGAAAAAAAAGCATGACAAACTGTAAAGTTCTGATTAAGGGAGAAACAGTGGAACAAGTAAATGTGTTTGTATACCTGGGTTAAAATTTTACGAGAGATAAAAAGTATGACAGTGACATTAAGCGAAGGTTATTGGCAGGAAAACAAATGAATTGGGCACTGCATAGCTTTATGAACAGCTAGAAAGTGTCAAAAATATGTATGGTAGTGAATGTTGGGTTTGGCAGAAGAAGCATGAAAATGGGATTAATTCTGCGGAGATGAGTAATCTGAGAAGTATAGCCGGAGATATTGAGATAAGAGAACGATGTGGTGTGTAAAAGAGGATGTGGTTACAAAGATAAACAGAGGAATGCTTAGATGGATTGAACACGTAGAAAGAATGGATAAAGGAAGATTGACGAAACAAATTTATGAGGTGAGTGTGAATGGACGGAAGTCGGTAGAGGTCGACCTCGGCGAACATATCTTGATCAGATCAACTTTGCTTTGACGAAAGGCCAGGTCAAGAGTACCAACAACCGACGAGCATGTATGAGAGCACTGATGAAAGTAGAAGAAGCAAAAGATGTGTGTAAGAACCTTAGCAAGTGGAAGGAAGTGGTCTCTGTCTACCCCTACGGAAAAAAGGCGTGGATATATGTATGAAAAAAGTAAAAGTTAAAGTTACTTTATTTGCAGGAAAGTTGCATGAATGCACTATCGAATTTGATGCACAAGTCGATAAAATTTTGAATATAGTACTACAGTACGTAGCTGGGCAGTAACATAATTTTTGTTGTGGATAAAAATTCAAATCTGTTTTTAATTTGAATTAATAACATTTTCATAAAAAAAATAAATGAATGTTTCTAAGCTGGTATAACAAATTTACTAAAACATCAAAAAAACAGCAACAATGCCGAAGAATGAAAAAACAAGCGTGGAAAAAAATATAATAAATAATAATAATAAATCTGAAACTTATCTGCAAACAATCACGAACGGTAAAAATGTCATTCATTTAAGTTAAGTACGCCAACGATATAAATTTAGTACCCAGTACGTCAAGATCGACATGTCAGTAGAAAGCATGTACTAGAGTTAGTAAAAAAATATCAAGAGATGTAGCTAATAAAAAACGAGAAATAGAAAAGCCTGTAGTTAATGAAGTTAGTGAAGTTGCAGTTTTGGGACATGTTCATCTTGATCCTACATTGAGTACGAGGCAGCTGGCATCTGTGTCTGGGATCAATCGAACTAGCATTCAAACCATTTTGAAGAAAAATAAATTCCATCCATATAAAATACGTTTAATCCATGAACTTAATGAAGATGATTATGATCGTCGTTTCACTAAATAATAAGTGCGCGAGCAGGGAACGATCCACAGTTTCTTTTTAATATCTGTTTTTCCGATGAATGCAGTTTTTTCTTGCGCTGGACGGTAAATCGCCACAATTGCCGTAATTGGTCCGATTCAAACCCAAGAGTTTTTCACGAGGTGCATACACAGCAACCGGAGAAATTAAATGTATGGGCTGGCATTTGCGGTGACCGACTGGTGAGTCCTTTTTTTCTAACATGCAATTTGACTGGCGAAATGTATTTTTAATTACTGGAAGATCCTATTGACCCTGCCTTGGCTGATATGTATTTGAAAAAAATCCACCATATGACGAAGATCATTTTTATTTTCAACAGGACGGCCCTCCTCCGCATTATGCGGCGATTGTTTGTCAGTATTTAGACTGTTTTCCACGGCATTGGATTGGCAGAGGGGGCAACATTGAATGGCCTCCACGATCGCCAGGTTTATCGCCCCTCAATTTCTTTTTGTGAAGATATCTAAAAAGTAAAATATATAAAACATAACCAGCGTTGTTGGAAGATTTGCGTCAAAGAATCGTTGAATCGAGTGCCGTCGAATTACTCCGGAAATTCTTTGGAATGTACGTGAACGTTTTGGACAATATCTTTATTATTGTACGGAAGTGGGTGGTCATCAGTTCGAACATTTAATCAATTAAGTAGCAAGTTAGCAACTAAAATATTTGGAAGTATTGGGAGAAAATAAAAAATTTAAAGACTTTTGTGAAGAGAATTGTAAGAGCTTTTGAAAGACATCTTATTCGACCCCAAATGCCATTTAAAATTTTTGGGTTAATTCTTACCCTCGCTTGGGGTTGAAAGTAGTGGAGTAAAAAATACCGGAAAAAAGTGTCCCCCCCCCAGAAATTGTCAAAAATAATGTCAAAATCAAAAAACAAACCAAAATTATTGAATTTTTTAAGAAGTAAACCTACCTTTTTTACAAAAGTATTTTATTTGTGTGTATATGCATCTACGAAAATGTATAATTAAAGATATAGAACCTCTTTTGTATTTCAACTGATTTATCGACAACTCTACTCGACAGACAATTATTTTTCCCCGTTGGTGTTCTTTATGCATATTTCCAAAAAAATCCCGAAGCACGTTAATTTTGGATTATGAAATGATATTTTATTATTGTCTTTTCATTGTCTATTTGAAAATGGTACTGTTTTCTTATTTATTACAAAAATTACCTTGTGAATAAAAACATTTGATTGTAGAAATTTGTTACAACACATTAAAAACTTAATAAGTAATACCGTTTAGTTTTTGTTATGTAAAAAACAAAAACAAAATATGAATTTTAGTGTGGATGTTCAAAATGCTCACCTTAAATGTCTTGGCAACATATCTAAATGAAACTGGTGGATACGGAGGCCAACGCGATCACCTGATCTTGCGCCATTTGATACAAAACATTTTTCGAAAACTTTATGAAAATTCATTGCTAAATATTTTGATACGATCCTGCAAACCGGAAAAAACTAACTGCTAATTGGATTCCAGTTAGAAAGTAAATGCATGTACAGAAATTTAGGAAGTTACTATACCGATTCATCACAGTTCATTGGTCGAAATAAACAACCATTAATTTTTTTTTGTATAGAAAATCTTTATTTTCTTTTTATAAATATTGTTAGCGATTTAATAATAAGTAACTGGTGTGTTATGTATTTGTATAGTTATGATCAATTTAATGAAATGACCCTGTAGATATACGCTCAGAACGTACAATTTCACGTCAGAAATTCCCCCATTGAGACTGTCTCAATCAATAACTATCTAGGAGTGCAACTAAATAACGATTGGGACCAAATAAAAGAGATAAATATACGAATCGAGAAAGCAAGGTCTTACTTCAATCGCATGAAAATTCTCCTGTGTAATATGAAACTTAATTTTAATCTAAGGACTCTTCTTCGCCCTTCTTTAATCTAGGCGTATCGCCTGTTTCTTTTCATCGTCCCTCTGCCTATTGCACTGCTAAGTTGTCGCTCCATCGTTTTCGGGGTCGTCCCAAACTCCTGCGACCCATTGGTGATTTGTGGCGTGCTGTTTTGACTATTCTTTCGTCGTCTTTCTATCTTCTTACACTCTCGCTTCTTTCTCTGTCCAAGATCGTCTTTCCTGTTATTCTACGAAGTACGAGGGCGGTTTGATAAGTCAGTGACTTTTTAAATAAAACAAATTTTTTTCCGCAAATAAACATTTTATTTTTTTACATAATCACCTTTTAGCTCGATACATTTAGTCCAGCGTTTTTTTAATTTTTTTATTCCCTCCAAATAATAGGTTTTTTCAATACTCTCAAAATACGCGTTTGTTTCGGTAATGACTTCTTCATTCGACTCAAATCTCTTACCGCCCAGCCATTTCTTTAGGTTTGTAAACAGAAAATAGTCGCAGGAGGCTAAATCTGGAGAATATGCTGGATGGGGGGTAGCAGTTCGTATCCCAATTCGTGGATTTTGGCCATCGTGACTAGACAAGTGTGCACACGTGCATTGTCTTGATGGAACAGCACTTTCTTCTTCTTAGCCAAATGCGGCCGTTTTTGCTTCAAATCAACGTCAAATCTGTTCAAAAGCTTTGAATAATATTCGCCGGTGATCGTTTTACCTTTCTTGAGGTAATCGATGTGAATGACACCGCGTAAATTCCAAAAAACTGTGGCCATGACCTTGTCGGTTGACAGACTCTGTTTCGCCTTCTTTGGTCCACGTTCACCCCGAGCAACCTACTGTTTCGATTGTTCCTTGGTCTCTGGCGTGTTGTGATGGATTCATGTTTCATCCACAGTAACAAAACGGCGCAAAAATTCGTCCGGATTACGGCTGAACATCGCTAAACACTCTTTTGAAGTGGTCACACGATTGCGCTTATGGTCGAGTGTGAGCAATCGCGGCACCCATCTCGCAAAGAGTTTTTTCATGTCCAAATATTCGTGTAAAATATGATGTACCCGTTCAGTTGAGATACCTACAGCATGAGCCAACTCACGCACTCTCATTCTCCGATCATCCAATATTATTTCATGGATTTTATCGACGATTTCCGGCGTGATCACTTCTTTTGGGCGACCTGGACGTTCGGCGTCACTAGTGCTGGTACGACCACAACGGAACTCTGTAAACCACTTCTTAACCATTAAAATTGATAGTGTCGAGTCCCCGTATTATTTATCAAGTCTTTCCTTAGTTTCAGTGATGGATTTTTTACGTAAAAAGTAATGCTTAATCAGCACACGAAATTCACTTTTTTCCATTTTCGTAAAAATTCACGAGATTTTCTGCTTTGAACGGCTATCAAACACCAACTGCACGACGTAGCTTGCTCAAAATTAGAAAGTTGCCCACTGATAGATTATAGTTGACGGCAGCACTGTTGCATTTGGAGTAACTGCGCGGGAAATTCAAAGTCACTGACTTATCAAACTGCCCTCGTACTATAAATTCGGTTGTCTCTAGAAGTTGTTTAGTTCTCGCTGTGTTTGGTCGAGTTTCTGCCGTGTTTGTCATAGTTACTCTTACTATTGCCTTTTAAATTCCTGATTTGGTTTCTATTTTAATGTTTTTTATTTCGCCATATTGTGTCATTTAGGCATCCTGCTATTCTTGTTGCAATCTAAGGAACCGTTTATTAAAATGTTACATATTTTCAACATTAATGTATGGTGTTGAATCATGGACATTCACGGATGCAGCTTGCAAAAGATTTGAGGCGTTTGAGATGTGGTGCTTCCGACGCATGTTGAGAATATCTTGGACTCATCACGTAACTAATGAAGCTGTCTTGTAACGTTTGCAAAAAGAAAAAGAAATAGTGTAGAAAACTTGCATACTTTGGAACATATAATGCGTAACCAAAAATATGAAATACTGCAGCTGGTTATGCAAGGTAAAATGGATGGCAAGAAAGGTCCTGGAAAACGCCGTCAACAAAGCTATGTGGGCCAGAATGGTCGCCAACGTTTATTGAGGATAAGGCACCTGATTTAACTGATTCAAATCAAATAGATACCTACCTCACAAAAACAAGAAGGGAAGCATCAAGTTTGGAATAATTATCGAAAATTTCTCACATCAAACAAAGATGTCGCAAGATTTAACACCTCTTATACCATTATAAATTACTCTCTAGTTTAACATCTCTGGACTTACCAGCTAATAAAACCCGCAATGAATTGATGATTTTATTAAAAAATCATCTTGCCTCGAGAAAGACCGAACAACATAAATTTTTCTTAAGAATTCAGTCTCCTGTGGAATCAATTCCGACCTATGTAGCTGCTTTAAAGAATTTAGTCAAAAACTGTGACTTCAAATATGAGTGAAATGACGGTAAATATCCGTGAAAAAATATTACAACAAGCAGAAATATCACTGGAAAAAAACAAAAGAAATTGAACTGGCCGTAGAAGCATCAAAAATACAAAATGGAGAAATGTATCAAAGTTCTACTAGTAGCGTTTAGAAAATAGATACCAAAAAAATCGTAGTTAATCTAGATCTACCAATCACAGAAATCGTAATGATTTCAGAAGCAACAAAAGAAAATCACATCAAAATGTCAATTATCGATCTTGAATTTTTACAATATAATTAATATATATTATATAAATTAAAAATAATAGAAATGGTGTGTCCTTTATTATCTACAAATTGGTAAAATTTTTGTCCAAACATAGATGTACCAAAAATATTTTTTATAATGGCTCACTTTTCCATGATTTTAAAATATCCTGTTTTTTTTATAAATAGTATTCTGTGTTCCAAGCAATGACAATTTTTATGGGTTTAGACTTTTGGTAGTATCTGAGCATACGATATTTCTGTTGTTTTGCCATTTTTGCTTGTTTTGCTTTTCAATACCCTGCAATCGCTGATAGTGGAAAAGGAAATTTTTATAAAAAAACGGTAATTTTTATTTGGGTTCTTGTAAAAAAAATCTAAAGGAAGTTTTTGTAAGTTTGGCTACTAATATAATAGTTAGTTTAGAAATATCTCTTAAAATGACTGGCTTTTCCCTGATTTATTGACAATTTTAAAACCCACCCACTTTTCCAGGCTTTAGTGCTTCAGGCACACTAAAATGAATAAATGATAATTTTTGTAGAGCATTAGGTACTATTTGAAAGAAGTGCTGGGAAAATAATAGCTCCTTTAAAGCCAAAACTTGTTGTGCTCTTTTTGCCCTTCGATTATCGTGAATGGACAAGTCGGTAAAGGTCGACCTCGGAGAACATATCTCGATTGATGTATGCCCTTCGATACCCTGTAATCTTCGGTGGTTAAAAAGAAGCATTTTTTTAAAAACCGGTAGGTTTTTTTTTGGGTTCTTCTTTGAGAATAACATCAAGTAAGTGTTCTGATTTTTATGTATTTTTATTGAGATGTACATATTTTTTACCTTTTTCATTTTTTCTATTTGCTTAAAGATTCTTTTGTGTTCACTAACTGTTTACGCTAATTATAATGTATGAAATGTTATTCTTTTGTAACTAGAGTCGCTCTGGACATTAAGCCGCCATCGGCACTTGACGAACTGATGTAAGGTGTACGGTATAGTAGTTTTTTATGATGTTACATGGGATTTGCCTGTTGTATAGAAGGTGTACCACGTCCTTCAGTTGTATTCGGTCAAACGCCTTTTCCAGGTCTATGAAACAGGGTTTTTTTTATACTCGATGGATTTTTCAGTTATTTGTCGCAGGACAAATACCGCATCTGTGCAAGATCTTTCTGATCTGAATCCTTGTTGTTCATCGCCCAATGTTGTTAGTTCATTTATTTTATTTGTTACTAGCTTTAAGGCTGTATTTAGAAGGTTTATGCGTTTTGAGTTTGGCTACTAATAATAATTACACTATTTTCAGCAATAGATAGATAGATAGATTCCATTCAGAAAAGAGCCATTCGCTTGATAAACAGCTCAACTCTCACAGATACACTTCACCCTCTAGAACATAGAAGAGTTACAGACCAGTCATTGCTCTACAGATATTTCCATGGCAGATGCTCCAGAGAAATAAAAACTCTTGTACCACCATTGGCCACATTCGGCCGAAGAACTCGGCACGCTGATCAGTCTCACCCATTTACTCTCAAGATTGACACTACAAGGACCAATCTTCATCAAGAATCCTACTTTTACAGGGCTGCTACGGAATGGAATAAGCTTCCAAAATCAGTTTTTCCAGAGAACTATGACCTGCAACTTTTTAAAAAGCGTGTCCACAATCATTTTCTTTCTATAATCCCTTCCCCTTCTAATAGTCGCAGTGCGGGCCGTCCGCGGCCCACACGATAGGTCCACCCTTTTTGCGACTATTTTCTTAAAAAAAAAAAATATCCCCCAAAATCACTGACTTTTTTCCGATTTTTTTAAAATTTTAAAATTTCATTACTCTCTTTGGATTTCAGGAGTGATAACCCTGAAAAATAGCCGCAATTATCCCAATGTTAAGGGGGGGGCAAAGACAGAAAAATATAAATTACAAACATCTTTTTAATTGAATGTAAACACGCGTTTTTGCGCGAGATTTCAGTTAAAAATTCTTTGGCTAATCGAAAATCTCCCGTTTCAGTTTCGTTTTTATTTTTACGTTCTTTGGCGACAAGTTATAAGTGTCGTCGTTACGCGACATTACTTTTAAAATGAGCGTAAAATCGCCGAATACGACAAAAAATTTCTCGTGAATCTTTTATTCTTGAATTTGAAATTGTCGAAACGTGAACAAATTCACTTGCATTCCGAAACGTCGTGTCGAATACAAATTGAGATGTTGCGAGGAAAATATATTTCTGATAGTTTACGAACGTATACAAATCGTGAATATATTTAGAGGGAAAAAGCGACGAAATAAAAAGTGAATGGACTAATTTGTAAAATTGTAAAATTATTCTTGTTGCTTATTATTATTTTTAATATTATTATTTAATTAATTAAATCCTAGTCCCGAGTCTGCGGTTCCGATACCTCGCAGAGGCGAGCTAAAGAGAGACCAATGACCACTTTTCACGCCGTGAGGTGAGTGATCACTGGGACCGGATATCGTGTGCCCTGAGCAAACGCAATGATCCCAGAATGACGTCCTTCTGTATCTTTTTCTTAGGGTGCCGAACCGTTACTAATGTTGGCGATTATCATAGCGATCCGGACTTTGTCTGCAGCAATCCGGAACAGTTGTGTAGATGTTTTATTGAACCAGGTCCTGAGGTTCTTGAGCCACGATGTCCTGCGTCCAAAGATTTTTCCTTGTAAGATTGTCTGCAGCAGACCGTATCTTTTTTTCTTCTGCATAGTCCCAGCTAAAACGTGTGCCTTTTGTCGGCAAGCTGGTATTTTTTGGAGTTCTGAGAGCAGTGTGTGGGGTGTACCACCGAGGGAGCCTATTATCAGGATGACTAGTTCAACAGATTGGCCTGGATAAAGTCTGCGGAGTTCGAAGAGAAGGTCTCTATATTTTGTCCGTTTTTCCTCTTCTTTTAAGGCGATTTTCGGTTCGGCTGGTGCCAAAAATTCGATCACGAACATCGTCTTAGTTAGGTGGTCAAGGAGGACTACGTCCGGCTTATTGGCTTGTATCTGCCTGACGGTGGGGAATGAGAAGTTCCAATAAATTCGACACCTGACTCAATATCCCCCGGAGCATGAGGCAGCACTGGAGCTTTATCAATACCGTACGAGTGCCTCAGATGATAGTATAGCACTCGTAATTCCGCATTGTATCTATGGATATAGGCCGAAACTGCATACACCGTGCATGCTGAAAGCAGGTGCATCATCAGAGTTTCCGTCGCCCTACGGCAGGCCCTGTACCTTACATCAGGGACCTCTATACCCATGACTCGGCTTCGGCAATATAAGGTAATGAAAACTCCATCCTGGCATACCATGATAAACCCCTCTGTTTCCGATTTAAGCCCGCCTGACCTTAGGAATGCAAAGGTCAGCTCTTTAAATAAGTCCCTGTCTTTAATGTTCTTAAAGAAGACAGAATATAGAGGCTTATCCATGTAGAGCTGCAGAGTTTTATCAACTTCTGCAGCTTTGATGCGGGGTCGATCTCAGTGACTGAATCAAGCGCTCTCCGCTCGGAATCGAGAAGCAAAGAGAGTTTATTATTATTATTATTACTATTATTATTATTATTTTTTATATATATATATATATATATATATATATATATATATATATATATATATATATATATAGGCTTCAACATCTAAGGTCATTAGCCTATGGCATATGAAATCAATTTATCCTTCTACAATTTACTATAAATTCCTAAAATATTGAGATAGTGTAGTAATTTTCGTTGCATAATATTGTATTCGGGATCCCACTTTGTTGCCGTGCTCCTTCAAGGAATGGGCATTGTACGATGATGTGTTTTACCGTAAGTCTATGTTCACAGTGGGGACATCTAGGTTGCCTAACTCCGCTGAGCATGAAAATGTTTGTCAAGTTGGTATGCCCTATTCTCAATCGGGTAATTACTGCTTGGTCTCTCCTAGAGAGATCGTTAAGGTGTGTTCGAGGTTTCACATATGGTTTTACTAATCTCAATTTTGCTTCTGTTCTGTTTCATTCGTCTTGCCAGAGCTAATCGTTATTATGCTTCAGTTGAATTCTTATGTCATCTGGTCTTATAGGGATATCTTCGATTGCTTCTAGTTCAGCAGCTTCCCTTGCAGATCTATCTGCCATTTCGTTTCCAGCAATTCTGCAGTGGCTTGGAATCCAAAGAAATTTTATTCGCTTTCCTTGCCTTATTAGCATATCTAGTCTGACGATGATGATTTGGACTAAAGAACCTGATTCACTGCAGAGCGATAGATAGGGGCTGGTTCGAAATGCTCCTAATGCTGTTCTGAGAGCTAAACATTGAATAGAATCTAGTACTTTCAGGCGTGATCTGCGAGCAGATCCGTATATGAAGCAGCCATAGTCGATTTTTGCCAGTACATGTACCCTGTATTGTCTAAGGAGGATTTTAGTGTCACATCCCCAATTTATATTAGCAAGCGCTCTGATCGGGTTGAGAGCTTGTTTGCATCTTTTGGTTAGTCCTTCGATGTGTTTATGCCATGTCAATTTTTTGTCGAATATAAGTCCCAAAAATTCTGTATCGTTATTACATTCTAATTGATTATTATAGATGGAGAGATTTGGATCATCGTGTCTTGTTCTCAAGCGGCAGAAATGTACACAGTGCGTTTTAGAAGTGGAAAATTTGAAGCCTAATTGTTTCGCTTTATTAGAAATTGTATCGATGGCATCCTGTAGAGTTATCTCTATTTCATCCATTCTTGGTGCAGAGTAAAATATGGCAAGGTCATCAACATAAATGCTTTTACCAATTTTTGGGTTCAGATCATTCATTAAGGAATTGACGGCTATTGCAAAAAGGATCACACTCAAAGTTGATCCTTGCGGAACTCCATTCTCCAAAATGTGTGTTTCTGAATATTCTGTGTTATGTCTAACTTGGAATGATTTATTTTTGAGGAAATTCTCGATGAATTTAGGAAGATCACCTCTGATATTAAATGCGTGCAATTGTTTGAGGATGGAGAAGTGCCAGGTTGTATCAAATGCTTTCTCTATATCGAAGAACACAGCTACTAGATGATCCCTATGCGAAAAGCTATTTTGGATCTCTTTTTCTAGAATAAAAAGTTGATCGATCATGGATCTATGTGATCTGAAGCCCGCTTGTTCTGATGTTAGTGGGTTATAAGCCTCCAGGTACCACATGAGACGAAGACTTATCATCTTTTCCATAACTTTACTAAGACGGCAGGTCAACGAAATTGGGCGATAGCTGCTAGGGTGTTTAAGATCTTTTCCTGGTTTTGGTACAGGGATAATGATTGCTTTGCGCCATTTGTCCGGGTATTTATTACTTGTCCAAATCTTATTATAGAAATCCAGAAGAGTTTCTTTGCTTGATTCAGGAAGTTGTCTGATAAATTCGTAGATTTAGTTGTCTTCTCCAGGAGCTGAGTTTTCAATCACAGATTGAACATATTCAAGCTCGCTGATAGTAAATGGTATATTATATTCTGATGTCGATTCCTCATCAAAATCTAGGATCCTTTCTTTTTCTTGTTGTTTATATGTGAGGAACTCTAAATCGTATTGTTGGGAACTACTAACTGATTCAAATTGCTGAGCAAGTATCTCAGCATTTTCATTTTTGTTCGTAATAAGTTGGCCATTTATTTCGATTACTGGAGACACTTCGGCAAATCTTTTTCCAAGAATTGAACGAATTTTTTTCCATTATTCTGACACCGGAGTATCTTCTGTGATTGTTGA